>CM050165.1:416588633-417183633 GCA_027410445.1 Discoglossus pictus | reverse complement strand
GAAGGAGTAAGCCCCTTCATGAATACCCACCACTGCTAGCTACAGGTAAACTAGCTGCTCAAGATGGAATACCAATGACATAAGCAGTATATGCAAAATATAAGATTTTCACAAAAACTTCTAATTTTTGATAGTTAGTTATAAACTTCACAAACATTTGAAGTTTAACCAAAATATAATGGCCCAATGTCCAATCATGTCTAGATATCCTTGATTATCCCTACTGAGCTTGACCCTAACACTAGGTAAGCTACCCTTGCTGTAGTATTTTAGCACACTACCAAAAAGCCTAAACACTCCAACCTCATGTGACATTTTCCTCTTGTTTTCATCTTTTTATGGACAATGCTTCCCCACAGAACATTATTAAATCTCTTTATGTATTCAATGTTTTCTCTTTCCACTCAATCCTCTCCATAGCTATATATTCAGGTGGTGAAGTATTTTTCTTAAGTGTTGTTTTAAACAAGTGCAACACACATTTTGACCAGCCAACTAAAGGTCAAACATAATCTAATTTCAGTCTTATAAGAATGAAACGTTGATACGCTGTCTGTGTTAATTATGTTTTATAAAATTACAACAAATTAAGAATCGTCCATGTTTTATAGATATGAACTGAGAAGACAGGATTCCCTAGAGAACACTCTGATACTCAGAAAGGTTGAAGGCACACAAAGAAATTTTCTTTTATCTCTTCTTCCGATAACTTGAGGGAGTTCAGATAAGTAGTGGCTGACAGATATGCCTGGCATAAAGCTGTCCTTATGGTCACGGAGAGTTGTACATGACTACGCGACTAAACAACATACACTTATATACTACAGAAGACGCACAATCCTGGGTTTCTCTATACACAAATATACTATAAAAGCATGGTCAGACAGACCATGATACGTGAGGCAGGAAAAGGTTATAAATGATGGTCAGCAAATATGTTAGCCCCGGTGAATATATTTTTTAGGAATGTTTAAAGAGATATGTACAGTGGATATAAAAAGTCTACACACCCCTGTTAAAATGTCAGGTTTCTGTGCTGTAAAAAAATTAGACAAAGATAAATAATTTCAGAACTTTTTCCACCTTTAATGTCACCAATACACTGTACAACTCAATTGAAAAACAAACTGAAATCTTTTAGGTGGAGGAAAAAAAAAGAGAAGAAAAATAATGTGGTTGCATAAGTCTGCACACCCTCTTATAACTGGGGATGTAGCTGTGTTCTGAATTAAGCAATCACATTCCAAATTGTGTTAAATAGGAGTCAGCATATACCTGCAATCATTTAAAGTGCCTCTGATTAACCCCAAATAAAGTTCAGCTGCTCTAGTTGGTTTTTCCTGAAATTTTCTCAGTTGCATCCCACAGCAAAAGCCATGTCCACAGAGAAGGGTATCAGTCAGGAGAAGGGTACAAAAGAATTTCCAAATGCATTAAATATACCATGGAACACAGTGAAGACAGTCATCATCAACTGGAGAAAATATGGCACAACAGTGGCATTACAAAGAACTGGAGCTCCCTCCAAAATTGATGAAAAGACGAGACGAAAACTGGTCTGGGAGGCTACCAAGAGGCCTACAGCAACATTAAAGGAGCTGCAGGAATATCTGGCAAGTACTGGCTGTGTGGTACATGTGACAAAAATCTCCCATATTCTTCATATGTCTGGGCTATGGCATAGAGTGGCAAGACAAAAGCCTTTTCTTACAAAGAAAAACATCCAAGCCAGGCTACATTTTGCAAAAACACATCTGAAGTCTCCCAAAAGCATGTGGGGAAAGGTGTTATGGTCTGATGAAACCAAGGTTGAACTTTTTGGCCATAATTCCAAAAGATATGTTTGGCGCAAAAACAACACTGCACATCACCAAAAGAACACCATACCCACAGTGAAGCATGGTGGTGGCAGTATCATGCTTTGGGGCTTTTTTTATTCAGCTGGAACTGGGGCCTTAGTTAAGATAGAGGGAATTATGAACAGTTCCAAATACCAGTCAATATTGGCACAAAACCTTCAGGCTTCTGCTACAAAGCTGAACATGAAGAGGAACGTCATCTTTCAGCATGACAATGACCCAAAGCATATATCCAAATCAACAAAGGATAGGCTTCACCAGAAGAAGATTTGGAATGTGTTTTGGAATGGCCCAGCCAGAGCCCAGACCTGAATCTGATTGAAAATCTGTGTGTTGATCTGAAGAGGGCTGTGCACAGGAGATGCCCCCGCAATCTGACAGATTTGGAGTGTTTTTGCAAAGAAGAGTGGGCAAATCTTGCCAAGTCAAAATGTGCCATGCTGATAGACTCATACCCAAAAAGACTGAGTGCTGAGTCAAAAGGTGCTTCAACAAAGTATTAGTTTAAGGGTGTGCATACTTATGCAACCATATCATTTTATTTTTATATTTCTTCTTCCCTTTACCTAAAAGATTTCAGTTTGTTTTTCAATTGAGTTGTACAGTTTATAGGTCACATTAAAGGTGGAAACAACCTCTGAAATGATTTATCTTTGTCTCATTTTTTTACAGCACAGAAACCTGACATTTTAACAGGGGTATGTAGACTTTTTATATCCACTGTAAGTTTCCTGGATTATGAATGCATCTGATAGAGAAGAATTAATAGTATATGAAAAAACAATGTTTGCATGAAGAAATGCCAAAATAAACATTTACACACTTACCTTGAAGTTAGCAAAATCTATTGTAAATTAAGGTTAACACCCCCTCCATAATTTGTTTTGGCTAATCCGGTAAAATGAAAGATTTGAGACATAGCACTATGTTAGTTGCTATGGCAACACCACCCAGCATATACAAGAAGCAGGGATGAGTCATTCCTTAGCAGTGACTGGGAGGCTGACAACACTGCTCTACTATTGGCTGAGCAAGAAAGAGCAGGTAAATAGTGGGTTAATATTGCTCCCCGGATGCTGCATGCTGATTGGGTGGGGATTAGGAACTTGTGTAGACAACCCTGGGAGTGTCAACACAATCATTAGAGGGATTTTTAGATATTAATAAAAATAAAATGTTTTATGAGATGTGCTATATACATATAGGCTGCTTTTTGCCTTTAGAGTGCAGAAATGTATTAATCCAGCAAACTTAGATATGCCTTTAAAGGCCTTCTTTTATTTGTTGCATCTGAAATAGGGCATTTAATAATGTTGAAAGTGTGATTCTTTTAAAAAATATATGCTTCTGCAGCAGAATAAACTACTTTCACTGTAACAATATTTGGGGGGTTATCCCTGTCAGCCAATGTGCAGCAGTATAGCTGTATGAGTCATAAGTATCTTCCACTGAGATCATGCATTTTTTTCCTGCACACATAGAGGTATTTCTTGTGACATTTCCTGTTGGTTTTCAATAAGTTTAAACCATTTTTACCAAAAAGATGTTGCATAATAAGAAACTTTTATAATGTTTAAAGCATGCTCATTTAAACAAATGATAGAAAAGTTTGCATTTCATGTCCCTTTTAATTGCGAATACACCAACAACTTCATAAAGTCCTATGTACAAGTTTAAAAAGTCTGACGAGAAGCTTCACATTTATCATAGACAATTAGAAAATTGATATTATTATCTGCAAAATTACATAATTTCTATTTTATTGTTAATAAGATTCTTGCTTTTTCATATACTGAACTATATCGCTAACATAGATTAGATTTAAAAAAGATTTACAATTGTAAGACAGTTACTGAAATAAAATATGGCCAAAATCAGGATAAAGGAGATTGGTAAGAGCCGCTAAACACTTTCTATAAGATTGTGTCAGTTTGCTGTGATTCATAGGCTCAGACATTATATTTTAGAAAGAAGATTATATGTTGTTTGAAGCAGAAATGCAGCTCATTTCTGAGAGGAACATTTGGTCGTCTGAAAGGCGTCCATGCTCCAGACGGAGATGAGAAAAATAGCTGTCATCAGGATCTAATATCAGTTGAATGATTCAGGTTGTTTATAGAGCAATGTTTCATGATACTTTCTCTCTAATCCCTTGAGTGTGGATAGATAAGCAGTGCAGTTTTCAATTTTGTTTTACAGTTGTTTGAACAATGTTTTTTTGGTTGGGTTGGTATTAAAGGTCTTTATATGTCTCAATTTTCATGTGCATCACCAATGCCGAAAACGACTACTGAATTTATAAAAGCCAAACTTTGGAAACTAAAGGCAGACATAAACAACAAATCCAATTTTGAAGTTGAAAGAAACAAGTATTATTGAAAAGTAACATGTGGTATATAGGAACTCTGGCACTTGAATAAATTACATTTCAAACGTTCTGCATCTAGGTGACCAGAATTTCTAAGACATTGTTCTAATCTCCTGCTTTCGCACCTATGGGTTAAAATTGTAATCATTGGTTGATAAGCCAATATTAAACTTAGAGGCCAGTCAGTTCCCACGGGTTCATATGTACTAAAGAGGGAAGTTTTGGAGTTATTGCTATGCTGCGTAACATGGATTATTATTATTATTATAGTTTATTTATAACAACATATTCCTTAGCGCTGTACATAAATTAGGTTCAGACAGTGATAAATACAGATTAACATTTAGCAAAGGAAGGAGGGCCCTGTCTTTGAGCTAGGAATCCAATGTCCATGGTGAATTCCCAAAGTACTTAGGATAGAAACTCACAGACTTACAATCTAAGGGATAGTGAGTGGTAAAAGAGGGAGAGAGAGGTGATAAGTGTGTTAGGGTGGAAGGTGATACGCTTCTTTAAAGAGATGCGTTTTAAGTGAGGTTTTAAATGTTTTGAGGCAAGAGGATAATCTGGTGGAGCGAGGCAAAGAGTAAAGTCCTGGAGGCGGGAGTGAGAGGAGGTGACAAGAGTTGTAGAAAGAAGAAGGTCATTAGCAGAACGAGGAGGGTGGGTGGGGGAGTATTTGGAGATGAGAGCAGAGATGTAAGGGGGAGCATTATTGCTGAGGGCTTTGTAAGTTAGGGTCATGAATTTAAATTGTATTCTTGAGGCTAAGGGAAGCCAGTGGAGTGATTGACAGAGAGGTGATGCCGACACTGAAAGTTGTGTACGGAAGGTGAGTCTAGCAGAGGCATTCATAATAGATTGAAGTGGAGATAGTCGGGTGGTGGGTAGGACAACAAGAAGCGACTTGCAGTAGTTCAGTCGAGAGATGATAAGAGAGTGTATAAGGATTTTAGTTGTGTCTTGTGTAAGACAGTGATGAATTCTGGAGATGTTTTGTAGATGAAGAAGACAAGATTTAGTTAGTGATTGTATGTGAGGGATGAAAGACAGAGCGGGGTCCAGCAGAACCCCAAGACAACGGGCTTGGGAGGAGGGGGTGATGATGTCTTTGTTGACAATGAGAGAGATGTGAGGAATTGACGCTGTGGGAGAGGGAGGGAAGATTAGGAGTTCAGTTTTCACATGTTGAGTTTGAGACGGTGGGTGGACATCCAAGAGGATATACTAGAGAGGCAGGAATAGGAGCGTAACATTGTGGTGGAGGAAATCTGCTGAAGTGCGTGATTTCCTCCATAATCTTCAGCAGTGCGGGACCACCTCTGGATGTATAGTGTTTGTGTAGTGTGCCATGGTTGTGGATGAGAGCGAGGGCATCTGCGTGTGGTTATGGGGGCCAGAGTGTCAAGGGTGGAAGAGAGAGTAGAATTGTAGAGTGAGGTGGCAGTGTCAGGGCAGTTAAGGTTGGTGATGGGACTGAGAAGGGGTTGGATAATAGTGGAGAGCTGAGTAGGGTCAAGTGCTCGCAGGTTTCTGTTCGTGATGGTGGTAGGGGTTGGAGAGGCGTGGAGAGAGGGTGATGGGGTGAGGTTGAAGGTAAGGAAGTTATGGTCAGATAGAGGGAGTGGACGGATGACTGGGTTGGAGGTTGTGCTGAGATTGGTGAAGATAAGGTTAAGAGAATGTCCAGCATGATGAGTAGAAGAATCTGTTAGTTGTGAGAGGCCAAGGGAAGAGGTGAGTGAAAGCAGTTTTGGCTACTGCTGGGGAGGAGGGAGTGTCAACCGCAATGTTAAAATCTCCAAGTACCAGTGAAAGAAAATTGGAGGAGAGAAAGTAAGGGACCCAGGCAGAAAAGTGATCAAGAAATTGAGAGGGAGTGCCTGGGGGTGATAGATCACAGCTACACGTAGAGAGATAGGTGAGAACTTCAAAGGATGAGAATTGGAGGGATGGGACAGGGGGTATGAGGTGAAATGTACAGCAAGTGGAAAGCAAAATACCCACACCACCACCTTGTTTGTTCCCCAGTCTAGGTGTGTGGCTGAGGTGAAAACCACCGTGAGAGAGTGCTGCAGGGGAGGCAGTGTCTGAGGATGAGAGCCAGGTTTCAGTAAGAGCCAGTAGATTGAGGGAGTTTGTAGTGAATAAGTTGTGAGTTGTGAATGAATGTGAGTTTATTGCAGATAGATTGTGCGTTCTAGAGGGCGCAGGAGAAAGGTAGAGTTGAAGGTTTGTGACGTGATGGATATCAGATTCTGGGTGTTACAGGTGTTTGCTGGCCTTAAAACAGAGCGTGGCTGACAGCGAGTGGAGATGAGTGAGAGGCCAGGGTTAGGGGATATATCTTCCGCAGCCAGGAGAAGGAGGAGTGAAAGGGAGAGAAGATGGGACTGGGACTTACAGTGCGGTTTCTGCTTGTGAGTGTTAGGGAGGGGATGATATTGTGACTGGAGGAGGGAGAAGAGGTCATGGGAGCAGAGGAGAGGAGAGCAAGGAAGGTAAGATGGTAATATTGTTGGTGACGTGATATGGAGATGCTGCAAAGGAGAGTCTGAGAGAGAGGCAGTAGGTTATAAGAAAGAGGAAAGAATGAGAGAGCATTGTGACAATGTGTGAGATTAGGATATATAATTTCCTCTTCCATTATATCTACTTTTTTCTAACATAGTCTCTTCCGTTTCTGCCATGCTAACTCATCCAGTTGTATCTCAATAATACTGATTAGTGCTCTCTGATTAATAAAATGAAGACATGTTTTTTAAAAGTGCCTGCTTATGCTCGTCTACCTGTCATTTTAGACAAATACTTTTTTTGGTGCATTCTAAGGATTTTCTGTTCTCCTACATTGGAAAGATCAGATGTTCCTCATCCATTACAGCCCCTTCCTTCTAACCTAATTGTTTCAGTTTTTTGTCGATAGATCATCCAATAGTAATAAGAAACATTTGAAGGGTGTCCTCTGATGACTATGATTGGTACTTATATTTTTAAAATAATTTTCTGCTATCTTAAACACGTGTTTTTCTCTATAATATAGATATGTCAACTTAATTGTAGTACTTGATTGATAACTGTGAAGACAGGCTCTTGGGGTCAATGTATATCACATATATAGTTGTGAGAGTACGAGTCGCTGCTCACGCTTGCGGGCTCGCGAAGCGAGCCGCGGCCCTCGCGCAGCGAGCCGCGGCCCTCGCGTAGCGAGGTCACTGGGCAAGGGCCTCAGTTGCTGGCATGGAGCGCCGAAGGCGCTCCATGCCAGCAACTGAGGCCCCTCGCGAAGCGAGGGCCTCAGTTGCTGGCGAGGTCACTGGGCACGGGCCTCAGTTGCTGGCATGGAGCGCCGAAGGCGCTCCATGTCAGCAACTGAGGCCCCTCGCGAAGCGAGGGCCTCAGTTGCTGGCGAGGTCACTGGGCAAGGGCCTTAGTTGCTGGCATGGAGCGCCGAAGGCGCTCCATGCCAGCAACTGAGGCCCCTCGCGAAGCGAGGGACTCAGTTGCTGGCGAGGTCACTGGGCAAGGGCCTCAAACCCTCGCAAAATTCACGTCGCTACTCAAAAAACACGACACACAAATTACGACACTCGCTAAATTTTACGAGGAACGCAAAAAACGTACGAAACACGTTACCACACATTACGACCTCGCAAACATCGGACGCAACACGCCGACATACAAACATTTAAAACACAATACATACACACAGCACATACATAAAAAATTTACCTACACCAAGAGGGAGCACCCAGGACCTCAAAAATGCAACTTACACCTCTATTTTACTCGAAATAAAACAGTTTAGAGACTAAAAAAAAATCTAAGCGAGAGAAAAAATGGCTGCCGAACAAAACGAAAACGAGGCTACAGCACTCTAAACTCGCAAAACACCACAAAACACCTACGGATATTCCGATACAGACCTATACCACACATTACTCGCCATTTTACACCAATGCGGAAGTACACGACTACGCTAACGGTTTGGTCTCGCGCACGCACAGTGTTACACTGCACACATTCAGCATGCTTACACAGCAGCTCCACACCACTAATGCTGCAGCAACATCAACACAGATTGCCAGCTCTTCATCACAATGCTTCAAAATAGGTACACTATATTCATTTACTAATTTAGCTACCTTACAATTTCATTGCCGTCATTTTTTGACGGGCAATTCGCTAGTTATATATAGTAACTAGTAACTTGCCCGTCATAAATTACAGTATCATATGTTATGTTTAATTGTCTGTTCTGTGCTGTCTCCCTGTGCTGTTTCTCTCTGTGTTCCCTCTGCTTCTCTCTGTGCACCTCTACCTTGTCTCTTTGTGCACCTTCTTCCTCACTCTGAGCGCCCTTTCCCTCTCTAAGCGTTGTCTCTCTCTCTCTGTGCACTGTCTCTCTCCGTGCATCCTATCTCTCTATGTGTGCCCTCTCTCTCGGTGTGAGCTCTCTCTCTCTGTTAGCCCTCTCTTTGTGTGTGTGCCCTCTCTCTCTCTGTGCCCTCTCTCTTTACTATGTGTGCTCGGTCTCTCTCCCTCCCCCTTTCTCTCCCTCCCTTACTCACTCTCTCTCCCTCCCTCTCTATGCCCCCTCCTTCCCCCTTCTTCTCTCTCTAATTCCCTCTCTATCTACCTCCCCCTCTCCCTCCCCCTCTCTCTCTCCCTCACTCTCTGCCTCCCTACTGCTCAATCTGCCACCCTCTCTCTCTTTCTGCCTCCGCTCCCTCTCCCCCTTACTCCCTTTCTCTCCCTTTCTCTTTCAATGCCTCCCTCCTTCTACATTGCACATGCACAGTTGCACTATTCCCCACTAATGTTGGGCAATCAGCTTGTGAGTAACAACTGTGCAGAACGAACTTCGCAGGTATTACTCGCAACTGATAACTATTACAGTGGATACTATGGGATGTTATTAATAGTTAATAATATGTAATGTTATATATTATTGTTAGCAAATTATTGCTTATGTGCATAAATACAGTATGAGTTTGTTAATTCTGGCAAAAGTAATAATAATATGTGATGTTATGGATAGATAATAATGTGATGTTATATAGTATTGTATAAGTGAGTTGCTGAGATGTTTCTATGTGTTTAGACTCTATGTTGCATGTTTATTTGTGTTTGGTTCATGAAGAGCTAGATGAGTTAAAATATAGGGATGTCATCTATACATGTCATGAAGAGAGTCAGTTATTAAAGTTTGTTATGCTGGTTGATACACAAAAAAGTATTTCTGTCAATTTAGTTTATTATTTTGCCAAGTCATCTGTTTGCCTGCTCTGTTAGGCAAACAGATGATTAGATCCAAAATGAAAGGGATCTGTGTATGTTCCTGGTCCTGTATCCCAGAGGTCCTGAGCTGGTTCCTGACCTAAATAAGCCAGCTGACATACCCACATACTAACCACTGCCCCTTCCCCTTGGATCATGACAATAACATATTCCATTCAGCAATCAGCAAGTTGAAACTGCTTCAAAATTATGTCTCTAGTTGAATGAATATTGCCAAATGCCAATTCATTACCCCTTTCATCACAAGGAAATCTTCAGGATAAGAATTAATTCCATAAGGGGAGAGCTTATCTTTCCACCCTCTTTCTCAGCTTCTACTCCTCACATATCTCTCACTGTCAAAAATGCCATCATCCCTCCCAAATCCCAGTCCCGCTTTCTTGGAATTCTATTGGATCCTGCTCTCTCTTTCATTCCTCACATTCAATGACTAAATCTTGTCATTTTTACATAAAAAAATATCTCCAAAATACGTTCCTACCTTACACAAGACACAACTAAAATTCTAATTCACTTTCTCATCACATCTGGCCTGGACTACTGCAACTCTCTCCTTGCTGGTCTTCCCATCTGTCTCCACTCCAATCCATATAGAACGCATCTGCTAGATTCATCTACCAAACGCAACAATCAGTGTCTGCATCTCCTCTCTGTCAGGCACTCCACTGGCTTTCCATAGCGTCCAGAATTAAATAAAATCATGACCCTAACATATAAAGGCCTCCAGAATAATGCACTCTCCTATATCTCAGCTGTGGTTTCAAAATACGTTCCCACCCGCCCTCTTCACTCTGCTAATGACCTTCTTTCTACCTCTCTTATCATCTCCTCTAACTCCGCCTTCAGGACTTTTCTTGTGCTGCCCTAATTCATTTGAACTCCTTGCCTCCCTCCACTAGACAATCTTCCTGCCTCAAATCTTTCAAAACCTAATTAAAAACTCATCTGTTAAAAGAAGCTTATGACCTTAATATTAATATGCACAAAACATATTTCACCTTCGTGTTTCACACACAAACCCTTTAGACTGTGAGAGCCTGATTCAATTGCAAGCCTGCATCTCGCGGGATACAGGCCTTATGCCTCCGGGCTTGCTGTAGGCTGCCCTTCATCTCTGATTCCGATGCTATTCAATTGAAGAAGCCTGCAAGTTACGGGCCGCACGTGAACCATGCACTTGTGCATAGCAGTTCAGGGCGGAACATGATTAATTAAGCAAGATGAGAAGATGAGACCTTCATCATTATGGCATTAAAACATGGAGGTTACAAGTCAGTCAATTAGCATTTAGAGATTCGATATGCTATGGGACTCGCAAACCCTAAAAATACAAAATAATAAAAATGAATGCCAATACTGTTCTAGTCCATATGGGTATGTATTAAATCATTGATTCCAAAGAGCAATATAAGCCCGAAATGACACATAACAAAATATGATTTATTATTGCCAATTTGCGAGCTTGAGACTGTTGTGCAATTAATTCTAATGTCTATCATGCGTTCCCCATTTACAGTGCAGTATTGATTTTTTTATTTGCATTTACAGTGTTGCGGACAGGTGTTATACCCCCTTGTGGTTCCTATCTAGTACTCGTAGGATTTTTTCCTACATTTGCTGTTTAAGGGTGTGAAACCATTTGCGGGCTTGGGGAATTGTAGCAATTGAATAGCGATTTGTGATTTTAGTGATCCGAAGTCTTGTAAATGGTAAAGATCAAAGGCTTCAGGAGGCTGTAAGTTCCGGGTTTAACCACCACAAAGTTTTCAAGCCATAAACCGTTTGGAGCCTGCAAAAAGATGCCAATTGAATAGCAAATTAACTTATGGGCACCGGTAACTTACGATTGCTCAATTGAATCGGGCTCTAAGTTTGCAAGTTTTCAATCATGTTGGGTGCTTTAGGGAACGCACTGTATGTGTTTGATTGAAAGCTCAATAACAGGGCCCTCCATACTTACATTGTGTTGAAATTGTTTTTGACTTGCACTTAACTGATGTTTAGAGTTATGAAATCTGTTGGTGTGTTACAAATAAAGGATAATAATAATAACTATGTGAAACCCGACAAACTAATTGACTTCTAGTGTAGTGTCGAAAATCATTGCTAGTGGTCTGATGTTTAGTCGTTCAGTGTCCGACCCTATCTGTGACCCTATGGACCACAGCAAGCCAGGCACATATATCTATTGGCCTCTTTCAGGTCATGGTTATCCACACTATTTTCTTAAGCAGTGGACCACAATTTGTATGACCTCTCTTCCATGACCTGATACTCTTGAGTGACCCTAAATAGAATAGCTCACAGTTTCATTGAGATACACAAGCCCCTTTACCACAACAATGTGGAGCTCCAGAAGGGGGTAAGTGATCTACCCATCAGCATATTTATATTTTATTCTGCCCTAGGCTTTTCAGATTTGGGAACGCCCAACATCCCACTTGCAGCTCCTCTTTTCCCCTTTCTATATCTCTGATCATAAGTGTATGTGTGTTTATGCATCTAAATATATATTGTATGTTAGAAAATGTCAACTACACTTACAGGCAAAAATAACAGACATTTCTGTGTATATACAAACATATTTCAATGCACTCCACTACATCTTCAGGCATCCTGCTACCCCCTGAAAATGTGCTGCCACAGACCTGGCCTCATGGGCCTAGGCACAAAGACATCAGTGGGACTGCCCACTGTACCCATGAAGAAAAGACTTTAGGTCTAGTATAGTGTGCTTGGAAGGCTTAAAACCATCATTGAGCATCTAACATCCAATTGCATTCGTAGGGACAGTACCGTAGACCATTTCTTTTTTCTTTATCTTGAACTCACATTGAATTCTGGTGGAAATTGTAACTTGTGCTTTTGTCGACATCAAAAATTGCTACATGATGGAGTATCCCCAAAATCAATGCTTTATCTCTGTGTATAATATGAAATTCTAGTATCTTTTTGGTCATGTTACCGAATTATATTTTAGCCATGTGTATTCCAAACACAAAAAAACTAATATCTGGAAATATTTAGATCTACGGATCTTATAAAGAGAAATAGTGAGGGCAAGCTTTGGGTAGTGGAAGGTTAGAGACAAATGCCATATCTTAGCTACAAACATTAAAAGATGAGGTAAGACAATAAAATGCAAACAGGGCAAATGGAAAAAACATAGCTTTTTAATTTATAATTATAGCGATGCTAGCACTAGACAACTGCATAATTTTGATAAATTGGAAAGAATGTTTGGGTGGGTTTTCAAAGGAACAATAACACAATACATGTAGAAACAGCCTGAATTGTGGGTCATCCAGTTTAAGATGGAGCATCGTGTGTGTGTGAAATGAGAATCTTGGTAATATCATATAGACAGTGGCGGAGCTACTGCTTAGGGGCCCCCCACCCCCACCAGGAGGGGGCAAGCACAATTTTATTTTGCACTTCCCGAACCCCTCCAACATCAATGCAGTACATATATATTTATATATATATATATATATATATATATATATATATATATATATATATATATCTAATGTACACATTTACATATACATCTAAATATAAATGTATATATATATATATATATATATATATATACACCTATACTTTCTTACCTGCCCAGTGTTGCACTCCACTTCCTGGGGTGAGAAAAGGGCAGCGGCAAGCCAGAGTTCTGGCAGAGGTCCGAGGAAGTTGCAGAGGTATGCGCGGGGGCTACAGGGGCCACCAAGGTCTGTGGGGGCCATAAGGGGCTGAGGGGGACACAGGGCCTGCAGGGGGCACAGGGGGTCCCTGGATCCTGGGGGGCACAGAAGGCCATAAGGGGCCAAAGTGGGGTTTGCAGGGGTGATAGGGATCCCAGGGGGGAACAGGGCACTTGCAGAGCCAAAGGGGCCACAAAAGATCCACAGGTGCCACAGAAGAACCGCAGGCCACATGGGATCCAAGTTTATAATTGTAAAATAATGTAAACACTATTTTCTATAATGCAATAGACAGAATGATATGTTTATACAAATATAATCTATTTTGCAGCTTCATAAAAACCTGCTGTGACAGTATATAATAGTGTATCATATTCTACTGAACTAAATAGAACATTTAGATTGAATAGGGCTCTAAATAAGCACATAGCCTATTTTTTTAAAGAGGTTTTTAGTTAGTAAGCATCCAAAAGCAAGTTATTCACGAACTAAAACCTGTAAAAAAAATAGGCTATGTGCTTATTTAGAGACCTATTCAATTGGCCAAATCACAATTGAATGAGGGCCATGGTAAGCAAGAGTTAAAGTTAAATACATGCAGCCACTAATAAAATGCTTCTGAATTGTAGCTTTAATGTATTTCCTGAGACTAAAAGTTCCCTTCCCATGACTAAGTAATGGAAAAAAAATCATTACCTGATTTACTGATAAACTAAGTAATTTCACAAACGAGTCCATGCATTATTTATAGACAATAATATGTATTACTCGTTATTCGAAAATAGGCTTAGAGAAAAAGCCTTGAACAAAATAGAGGGTCACTTTTTATAAGTAATTTACCAAACAGTATCAACACCCCCAGGGAAATCAGCCTAAAACAGAAAAGATGTAAAGAGTTAATCAATATTGTAAATATAAAAAATATATCATTATTTAAAAGTACAGGTTGACCTCTTGTGACTTAATTATGTTTAATGCTTAGATACTGAATGATTACACATTATTTTGGAATATGATGGATAATATGTTTCTAGCCAAAAAGAATGATATCTATTATAAATCATTCATGGTTTTCCATTAGGCTATGTTACTTTATAATAATTTATACTGCTGTATCTTTTGTTTAAGTTAGTGAACGGAACGGTGATTCATTATACAGTACAGAGAGACTGAAATAGAGTACCGAAGCGCTAAAAAAGTTTGCAAAAGAAAATAGTATGTTGATAGTGAGGGGAGGATTATATGAGCTCCAAGAATAACAGTCATATTATTTGAAGCCCGTAGTGGCATCGGCAAACCCGCAAAGGCTGCGGGCTTGAAATTCGGCTGCGTTACATAGCTATTAAATTAAACCATGCCGAGCTACAGGCCATAGACACAAGCCCATAAACCATTCTTGCCACGTTGAATGTGCGGCAGTGAATATGATCAATTAATCAAACCCGTAGTTACGGGTTTTGACGGAGCCAATGGCAAAAAAAGATTGTCATCATTACGTCACTGAAAAATGGAGGTTGGATTTCAAAGCCTTACGGGTTTCAATTACAAGTTTCGATCGGACCTGGATTCCAGAAATAATGCCATATTAATAAATCAGTAAATATGATATTCTAGTCCATGCAAGTTCCATTATATGTATTAACACATTGATTGCAGGGATCGATATAACACGGAACGTAAACATGAAAAAAAAGTATTTTAAATTGCAGATTTCAGAGTTTAAGAATGTTGTGCTTTTAATTGTAATACCTAACATCACTTTCCCTTAATGTATAAGTACAGTAGTGTGTTTATATTTACATTTACAATGCTACAGATTGGACTTTAACCTCCTAGTGGGTCCTCTCTAGTACCCGTTGGCTGTTTTGCTCCATTTGCGGGTTACGTGCTTGAATGCCAGTGAAATCGTAGCAATTTAATAGCCTGATTGGAACGTAACAGTTACGGGCTTGACAGATCAAAGGATTTACAGGCGAGCAGTTCAAATTTCCACGTCCCATAGCCTTTTCTCACCCTTACCCCGGAAGTCATTGGCGGGTTGCTTTACGGGGCCAATTTAATAGCCGCAAGTTTTGCGGGCTACATTACGTTGAGGAAATTTAATAGGGCTGTTAGAGTAGTAAATTGGAACATTGCCACTAAACTGCTATGTTCAAGATTCTTGAAAGCAATGGGTCCTCGCTATCAGTATAAAAAACCTTGCTAATCCATAGTTCATTAAAATTGCATTATAAATATAATATATTGAGTATGTTAGGGAATAACATTAGAACTGTATTATTCATTTGTAAGCCTTACTGATATTGGTACCTCCCCAGCATAATCAGATAAGGTGCTTTTTCCAAGGTTATCTTTCTGCTCAAGAATCCACATCTGCAGAATAATCCTATTAGATATCTACAAAGAAGATTGCAATACACATCTGCAAAACTCCAAGTGCGTAGCTGAGATGACAGTTGGACCATTAGTATAAGAGATAGTCATGAAGCTGTCAGAATGAACAGCTAACGGGCTAGTTTGGCGGCAAAACTGCAGTGATGCAGGGAAGATTATTCCCGCAGTCTGAACTGGTAGGATTATTTTTTATGTGATATACATGGCTGTGAAAAAAAAACTATCCGGTGGGTACACATTGCTTGAATATATGAATGTTTTTTAAAGAGGCTATACCCTTACAGAATAAGGAGAGAAAAAAAGGGGGAAAGGAGAGAAGGGAGAGGGGGAAAAGGAAAAGGAAAAAGCATTTTGCTAACCCTAAATAAGGCTACCCCTCCCTAACCCCCTGATGCTAACTGCATGTTATATAAAATGGGCTTATAAAGACATACAAAGATCAACTATGCATATGTGATTTAAACTGGTGACCAGAAGGAAATATCCTGCTATATCACACTGTCTGATTACACTAATGTTATTTTAACAAAAGAGACTATGTCTTAAAAGAGGAAGGAAAGAAACAAAACGGGGAAGGGGAGAAGGGAGAAGGGGTAAAGGAAAGAAATTATCCAGCTAACCCCACTTAAAGCAACCCCTCCCAACCCCCTTTATAAGTCCAGTTTGTATAACATACAGCCAGCTTCAAAGTCACATAAAGCATATGGGAAGAAGGATCAGGGGGATAGGAGAGGGAAAAGGCAAGACATAATTTAGCCAACTCCACATAAGGTGTCCCCCCCCCCCCCCTATCCCCACTGAAGTTGTTCTCAACTCACACAAACAGGGCTTATTAAGCCATAGAAAGTTTAACCAAGCATTCTCAATATAGTACATATGCAGAAGGGAAAAGACAAGAAAAAAGGGGGAAAGGAGAATAGGGAGTATGAGAAAAAAAAGAAGAAATCAGCTTGAAAACCATAAAATGGTGGACCCATCCACATCCCTCCCCCAACAGAACTCCTCACATGAATTGATAGTACAAGTGGAAAGTAAAGGACTCTTAGTTAAAAGTCTCAGAAGTTGGAATCCACTTTACCAAGACTATTTAATACACAGCAACTCACAGCCCTAAAGAATTTAAAGAAGTATATGCAAAAAGTTTAAAAACAGCTGCAGATAAAGGAAATCACTTTGGGACTGTGCAATATTAAGAACTTTACAGTGCAATACAAGTATTATTTGAGAAGATTACATTAAACTGGACGGTTATTAGGAAAGTAATGACACACTGAAAAATCTAAGAATTTTTTTTACTAATCACCTGGTTTCAACTTTGTTAAAGTCTTTTGGTGATTTTTAACTAGGTGATATAGATCTAATGTAGAGATGTCGCGGACAGTTCACCCGCGGACTATTCACGGCGATTTTGGCATGTTCGCGTTCGCAGCGGACGGCGAACACACACGCTTTTCGGTTCGCCCCCTATACTTTATCATTGAGGAAACGTTGACCCTGCACCTCCAGCCTATCAGCAGCATACACTCCCTTCCAGAGCCTTCCATCTGAAAGACAGCATACATTTTAGAATCATTCTGAAGCTGCATTTGTTGTAAGAGGACAGATAGTGTAGCTGTTGGAGATTTAATAGGGAAATAGATAGCCAGGCTGTGTATTTAGCTTCCATTACAGACCTGAAGGACTCATCTGATATCTGCTGCAGGGACAGCAACCCAAACAGCCCTTTTTAGGGCTAGAACATCATTTATTTATTTTTATATTTTTTTTCTGTGTAATCTAATTGCATATGCCTGCTTGCCAGCGTGTGTGTGTGACAGGCTAACACCTAACAGCTTATATTGTGCTTATTTTCACTACTCATACCTGGTGGTGTACCATCCATTGAAAACAACCATTTTTTTCCTGTAATCTAATTTCAGTTGCCTGCCTGTGTCAGGCTCACAGCTTATATTGTGCTCAGTGAAATAAAACAACACTTTTTTGACTGTAATAGATTGAATAGCAATTGCCTGCCTACAGGCGTGTGTGTGAAGCCTATTGCATCTACTCTGCCAACTTTTGCCAGTGCACAGTGACACTCATATCTGGTGCAACCGTAGTGTACAGTGACATAAAACAACACTTTTTTGACTGTAATCGGTTGAATATCAGTTGCCTGCCTACAGGCGTGTGTGTGAGGCCTACAGCGCCTACTCTGCTAACTTTTGCCAGTGCACAGTGACACTCATATCTGGTGCAACCTAGTGTACAGTGAAATAAAAGAACCCTTTTTTTCTGTAATCGATTGAATATCAGTTGCCTGCCTACAGGGGTGTGTGTGAGGCCTACAGCGCCTACTCTGCCAACTTTTGCCAGTGCACAGTGACACTCCTATCTGGTGGCACCTTAGATTGCATGCACAGTGCCCCAAATTTGAAGTGGGAGGACCGACCAAGCATCTTTTTCCATCTCCCGCTTCCAAAAATCCATGCCATATACACGTCCCCTGATAGGTGACGTAACAGGTATCAAACTGATAGGAATAAATAGTACAACTTAATACACCACTCCTATCTGGTGGCACATTACATTGCACGTGCAGTGCCCCAAATTCGAAGTAGGAGGTCCGACCAAGCATCTTTTTTCATCTCCCTGTTCCAAAAATCAATGCCATATACACGTCCCCTGATAGGTGACTAACAGGTATTAAACTGATAGGAATAAATAGTACAACTGAACACACCACTCCTATGTGGTGGCACCTTACATAGCACGTGCAGTGCCCCAAATTCGAAGTAGGAGGTCCGACCAAGCATCTTTTTCCATCTCCCTGTTCCAAAAATCAATGCCATATACACATCCCCTAATAGTGGACGCAACAGGGATTAAACCAATAGAAATAGTACTACTTAACAGTACACACCTTATAATAACACTGACAGAGGCAATGCAGAGAGAGGAGTCTGAAGAAGAGGAGTCAGAGGAGGAAGGTGGCTTTGAGGAGGTGAAAGACCAAACACAGCAGGCGTCCCAGGGGGCTTGTTGTCACCTTTCGGGGACCCTTGGTGGCTGGTTGAAGGAAGAGACCTTCAATGACATCAGTGAGGACAAGGAGCCGGACATGGCTAGCTTGATATCCAACCTTGTGCAAATGGGGAGTTTGCGGTTGTGCAAAGGGACTGTTTGCGGTTGTTTGCGGTGCATTAAACGGGGAGATTGGTCTGTTACTGTGAAGCAGGTGTAACCCTTACACTACCGGATCGATACAACATCATACCTGATGTTTTAAAGCATGTTATTCCAAACAATTTAGGAATGTTAGGTGATTTATGCCCTTTATTGCTTAAAACCAGACTCTGCATCAACTATGTAATTTTCCGTGGGAGTTTTGCCATGGATCCTTCTCCGGCATGCCACAGTCCAGGTGTTAGTCCCCTTGAAACAACTTTCCCATCACTATTGTGGCCAGAAAGAGTCCCTGTGGGTTTTTAAATTCACCTGCCCATTGAAGTCTATGGCGGTTCGCCGTGTTCGCCCGTTCGCGAACATTTGATGGAAGTTTGCGTCCGCTGTTCGCGATCCGAAAATTTGATGTTCGCGACATCACTAATCTAATGTCTTAACAACAGATAAATCAGCAACATATTACTACACTCTATAACATATAAAGATTTAAAGGGTGGAAGAGTTCATTCTAGATTAAAAAAAACTCTTTTATAAAGATTGATTTAACTTCTTACATTAAAAGTAATAAATAGTAAGATCAATATCTCTTTAAGATAAAAAGGGAAAACCAGAACCCTAAAACAAAGGCTAGAGAAAAGAAAAACTTAATGGCAAAAACTCCAGGGATGTTTCTCTCTCCAGGAAACAAAAAAAAAGATCTAGATAAAACTCAAGTAGAGGAGGAATCTATTAAATCAATCTGGAAATCAGATTAGCACTGAAGAGGCTACGGAAAGTGAGGATAGCCAAGTCATAGATAAGCAGGAGGAAGAAAGATTAACAACAGCTACACTGAGAAACATTCTAGCAGAATTTAAAGAGTCATTATTTACAGATTTAGCTGCAGAAATCGCTAAGAATTCAATTGCAATAGTTGAACTAAGGGGTAAAATAGATAGCCTTGAAATTAAATAGCATAGTATAATTAGCATTGAAACTTCTGACTTAAAAGCAGAGGTTTTAGATTTAAAAGCAAAAATCAATAAAATGGAAGATTATTCCAGCAGAAATAACGTTAGGATAAGAGGTATATCAGAAAATATTAGTCAGCTAGAACTAAATCAATATATCCAAAAATGTATATCTGGTATATTAATAAATGATCTCCCTATGGAACAGATGGTAGAAAGAGTTCACAGAATACCACTACCTAAAAGTATAGATAGAGGTTTCCCTAGAGATGTAATTGTCAAATTCCACTCATCCATTCATAGAGAAATGATTATCAGAAAAGCATTTGAGTCTAAAAAACGTAATCCACCGTACGAAAATCTTTTTGATCTTCTTTGATTTATCAAAAGAAACTTTGATCAAAAGAAGAGAATTTTCGGAGGCCACCAAATTATTAAGGGAAAAAAATATTAAATATAAATGGGGATTTCCCACTAAGTTAATTATAAATCATGACTCAAAGAAGATAGTGGTTCACTCCCCCAAGGAGGCTAAAAAACTATTGGATGAGTGGAATTTTAAATAGGGGGATTCAGATTGGGTAATGGAGATCCTCACTTCCAGAAGCTTGGATTCCGTGGGGAATGGGTATAAGAAAAGAACGGGAAGTTCGAATACAGCTATTTTCGAATATACTATTTTATATTCGAAAATAGCTGTACCTCTAGTTTTTTTAACAAGTTCGAATATACTATTTAACTTTTTGATTTTATCCAACTCTTAATCAATTCATTTAAATATCTAGTTTTAAATTTAGCGTGAGTGGTTATCGCTTTATATATTGGCTTATCTTTGTGTTTCTCTCCACTCTCTCTATTGTTTGTTTTTTTTGTTTGTTTTAGAAAGCACACTATATAAAGCGATAACCACTCACGCTAAATTTAAAACTAGATATTTAAATGAATTGATTAAGAGTTGGATAAAATCAAAAAGTAAAATAGTAGTAAAATAGAACATAGAATATATATAACACTATAGCTTTGAGAAAAACTTAATAAACACTACAAAATAATAAAGGGAAAAAAGGGAAAGAAAAAGGAAAAAAATAAATAAAAATATCACGATCAATTGATCAAAGAGGTTATAAAGGGAAAGAGAAGGGAAAAGGAAAAGAAAGAGGAAAAAAAGAGGGAAAAGAGAGGGAGGATTAAAGAAAAAGAAGAGGGGATTGAAAAATAAGTGAAAGGTAAAAGTTAATATATAATGGTAAAGAAAATATAGAATATGGATAATTTACTCACAAAAATTAGAAGTGACCCACTTAATTTACTTCAATACATCAGAATATTATACAAAAACAAAGGTAAATAGTAAGGCTAAAAGCCTTAAATGAGAAGAGCAACGGGAGAGAGAGGAGAGAAAAGGAGGAAGAGAATGAGGGTGGGGGAAACAGGTCAAATGGGTAATTGGTTTCTTTGTTTCTTCGTTTCCACTTATATCAATTTATTTTGAAGAGAAAATGTGAATTAGTATTATACTTCATAGCAGTCTGGAAAATTTATATCAAATAGCATCACTGACAGGAGCCTTGGACCGACTGAACTTAGGAAAAGTTCCTCTTTTCCTTCTCTTCCCAAATTTTTCCCATTATATCCTACAATTTTGTGGGAGGGAGTCTGGGGGAGAGGGAAAAGTTCCCTTTTAAAGGGTATCAAATTGTATTTTATTTTTAATGTCAATATGATAAGCTTAACGATCTTTAAAACACCCATTTGTAAGGGTGATAATTTTTGTAGTATTTTGTTAATGTCTTTGTCTTAACTCAGTAATTTTATTGATAATTTTTATATATGTTTGTCTGTTATTTACTCGGCCTGAAAGTGTGGGGGAGGGGGGGAGGAGGGGATGTAGTTGGAAGGTTAGAGGCTTGGCTCTCTTAAATGACTTTGAGAGTGCTAAGCCAAAATGTCCAAGGATTAAACACCCAGGGAAAGAGAATGATATTCTTTAATACATTCTATAAGAAAAATGTATGACTCCAAGAAACTCATTGGCAGGAGGGTAAAGGGACAGATTATAATAATAAAAAATTTGATTTGGTTTGTAACTAAAAATATGTTAAAAAAACTAGGGGTACAGCAATTTTCCTTAATAAAAACTAAATTGGAAGAAAGACATTTAGATTTGTGACCCAGAAGGTCGTTTCTTCCTTTGGACAGGAATAAGTAATAAAAATAAGACCACTATCTTAAATATTTATGCTCCAAATAGAGGTCAAAACTCAAATAATTAAAGAAATATTTTTCGGGTCAAGTTATAATATGAGGAGATTTTAACGATGTTCTCAATCCAAGCTTAGATCGTAAGATGAATAGGGCAAATAAAGATAAACAAAACAAGAGACAAAATACAATCAACTTTAATAAGATTCTATATAGATTTGATTTATTTGACTCAAGGAGGTGTTTTAACCCCACGGAAACAAATTATACCTTTTATTCCGCTAGACATGCATCATATTCGAGAATATATTATATATTTGTCAACGACTTATCACTCAAAATACTAATTAATGTTGAAATTGATCCAATAACTCATTCTGACCACAGTTTAATTGCAGCTTTGTTTAAAATAGGAATGACTGAAAATATTTTTCCCTCATGGAAACTGAAAAAATCCCTGTTGAAAGATCAAAAATGTAAAGGAAAAATTAAATTAGAGATTGAGGAATTCTTTAAACTTAATAGACAATCTGTAGGACTGAACACAACAGTATGGCTGGCACATAAGGCATACATCAGAGGAATTTGTATAAAAATGCAGGCTCAAAAAAAAAAAAAATGGAAACCCATTATGAGAATTAAATATTAAATTACTTCAAGCTGGTAGAGAAAATAAAAATAATCCTAGTATATCAAACATGGAACAGATTAAGAACATTCAAGAGCAGATTCGAACCATAGAGCAATTGAAAATAGATAACTCAAGATGGGCGTTTCAGAAACATTTACATCATTTGGGTAATAAAGCAACTAAATTCCTGGCAAGTAAATATAGAATTAATACCACCCATAAAAAAATCGATCAATTCTGATACAAAAGGGAAATTACTTCTAATCCAAATAAAATAGCAGAAGTATTTGCAGCATACTTCTCCGATTTATATAATCTGGCTGAGAGCGAGGACAATAAACCAAAAGAAATTAAAATCTATAATTTCCTAGAAAAGATACATTTGCCAAAAATATCCCCGGAAAAGTTGGAAGCTATGAATGAACCTATATCTGAAAAAGAAACTATAGAGGTAATTTCTAAATTAAAGATTGCTTCTGCACCAGGCCCGGATGGATATACTAATTCCTATTATAAGATATGTCAAAAAGAAATTGCAGCAGATTTAACTAGCTCATTTAATGAAATCAAAAAGACTGACATTACCCCAAAAGAAATGATGGAGACATACATCATAACTATTCCTAAAAAAGAGAAAGAATGTATCGAGTGTAAATACTTTCATCCAATTTCTCTTATTAACACTGATATTAAAATATATGCCAACATTCTTGCAAACAGATTGAATATGATAATATAGACTTTAGCAGATAAAGACCAAAATGGTTTTTATAGTAAACAGACAAGGCACGGACAATGTTAGAAGACAAGTTAATCTAGTTTCATATGCAAAAATAAATAGGAGATCAACGTTTTTTCTATCCTTGGATGCAGAAAAGGCCTTCGACAGAGTAAGGCCTTGGGTATAAGTCAAAGCCATTTAATATCTCTAATGAAACCTGTCTCCCCTCATCTTTGCTCTTATAATGGAACAATTGGCAACTTCAATTAGAGAAAATAAAGGCATCCAGGGAATAAGAGTGGGGGTCACTGAACATAAAATAACCCAATGTTTGCAGATGATGTTGTCCTGTCTTTGGAAAACCCAGTTAGTTCTATTGAAAACCTTCAACAAATCATAAAAGAATTTAGCAAGATCTCATAATACAAATTAAATATAACTAAATCAGGAGCATTTATGATAAATCAGATTTCAAAAGACTTTTGATAAATTTATTCATAAAGGTAAAAAAATGAGAATTAATTCAACAAACTTAATTAATAAATTTCAAAAAGGGGGTATGGCTTACCCCTCTATTCAGAATTTTCAGGAAGCAATATCTTTAGCTCACATAATTAGATGGATTGACCAAAATGAATCCAGGCACTGGTTCCAAATTGAGAACGAAATGACGATCAAAAAAGAGCTACAAAGCATAATCCTACAAAAAAAAAAAATATCGACCTCTATTAAATTAGAAACTATGGGAGCAACACTAAGAAATAACTTCAAATATTGGAACAAATTGAATTCAAAATATACTTTTATTCCATTTCCAAGCCCAATAACCCTACTAGGTATTATGGCTCGGGAATTAGATATCCCAATATTGGCAGTTCTAGCTGAAAATGGGGCGGTATACCTCTGAGATATCTTTCAAAAAGGTTCCATTATGTCATTTAAAGATGTAGTGATCAAATATAAAGTATCTAACTCATTGAATATCTCCGAATGAGTGAACAGTTGAAGGCCTTGGGGATTATTATAGAAATCAGAAGACATCTGACAGATTGTGAAAAATGAATACTAGGAAAAGACAATTCTAATTTAATGGCTAAATGTCATAATATAATTTAAAAAAAGCAGATCCCCATTAAAACATCTTGTCATAAAATGTGGGAAAAAGAGGCGAGAAAAGAATGGCCTATAGAGACGTGGGCTTCTGCTTTTCGTATTACAGATACATTTCTGCAAAATGCATCTTATAAAGAAACATACTTCAAAATAATAAACAGGTGGTACTATGTATCGATTAGAGTATATCAGATTAATAAAATTAATAATGCCAAATTCTGTTGGCGTAACTGAGGACAAAAAGGAACACACATTCACAGGTGGTGGAATGCCCCATATTACAAAATTGGTGGACAGAATGCTTTTCTCAAATAAAATACATTTTTGGGATAGATCTCCCCTTTAAGAGGGAAATCACGCTGGAAGCTAAAGCACTTCTGATCCAGATTTTTATGACAGCAAAAAATTCTATTGCCTCAAATTTGAAACAAGGAAAAGTTCCCAATTGGTCTGAAATTTTGATAAAAATTAATAAAACAAGACTATTTTTTTCGGTCTTCCACTAAAGTGGACAATATTGGATAAAAAGCATGATTGATGGAGATCATTCTCTTTCTGGTTGTTTGAAATTATAGACAACTCTCCCCTCCTCCCAACCCTTTCTTCCCCAGCGCTATCCGGTCCGGTTACATTGCGTGTGGGTTTTTTTTTTGTGTTTTTTTTTCTTTTTCCTCTTTTTCTTTTTTTTTTTTCTTTCTTTGGATTTCACTTGATTATTACTTGTAGAGACTATTATCCTAGGTCCCAATCAATAGCCCTAAGATATGTTATATTTAAAACACAAGATGATAATTAAAAGGTCACAAAGGAGTTAAATTTTCAAATGTAGTGCCCAAGTGGGTCTAAGGAATAATGTGGGTCACAAACTGACCTTTTGCATGGCTGAGAAAGAATGGGTCTATTGTCGGCTATTAGAAGAGTTAACTAATGATAACTTTACTATCCTTGTTATAAATACATTTGTGGATAATCGATATTTAATACTTATGGGAATTGTATTGTATAAATAAGTGAAACAGGAGAAGTATTATTGTATTTAAATATTGTTGCATTTTTTGTATTGTCTGAAAATTTTCAATAAAAAATAAAAATAAAATAAAAGAGATAGTCATGATAGTTGTAGAAGGTTTTTAGAATCCACAATTTTTCAGACTTAAATTAGTTTGTATGTGTTGTGCTAGATTGTAGCATAGCATGTACATTTATAAGCAATACATTCGATTAATTGTGGTGCTCCGTCATATTTTTTTTTTTTTTAAATATGTTTAATTTAATTCCTATATTTCCATGGACCACCTGAGTGAACATCAAAAACCGGTGGTGGTTGATAGATCAGTTTGTTGACTTATGGTTTACAGGATAGAATCAGATATTTAGATCTTATTATCATTATGCACTTTGAAATAAATATCTGATGCTGGAACCTTTTTATGTTTTTGTTTTTCAAGTTTTATTACATCAGTTTGTGGTGACCCTAAAACTGAAGTGTAGCTTTGTATACTGACACACCTCATCAAAGTCATGGCTTGGTATTGATTGAAGGTAGGAAAACATAATTGGTAGGATAATATAATTAGTATGAATACAGCAACAGAGGGGTAAGAGGACGTGTATCTCTCTTCAACAATTTAAACATAAGTTCACAGTCTAGAGTTCAGGGTTTAACCCATCCTATCATGTAGGGATTTACATTAGGTTTAGCACTACCTGTCACAATGTAGAGTAAGCAGAGGTCCAGAATGCCTCTTCTTTGTGATGTGCCCTCTTGCATATACAGTACCTTGCAAAAGTATTCACCCCCTTGGCATTTTTCCTGTTTTGTTGCCTCACAACCTGGAATTAACATGGATTGTTTGAGGATTTGCATAATTTAATTTACAGAACGTGCCCACAACTCTGTTGTTTGCTTCACAATAAAAAAAAAAAACATCTTCAAATAGGACAAAATAACAGAAAAAGTCAATGTGCATAACTATTCACCCCCTTAAAGTCAACACTTTGTAGAGCCACCTTTTGAGGAAATCACAGCTCCAAGTCACTTTGGATAAGTCTCTATGAGCTTGCCACATCTTACCACTGGGATTTTTGCCCATTCCTCATTGCAAAACTGCTCCAGCTCCTTCAAGTTTGGATGGTTTGCGCTTGTGAACAGCAATCTTTAAGTCTGACCACAGATTTTCTATTGGATTGGGTCTGGGCTTTGACTAGGCCATTCCAACACATTTACATGTTTCCCCTTAAACCACTCAAGTGTTGCTTTAGCAGTGTGTTTGGTATCATTGTCCTGCTGGAAGGTGAACCTCCATGCTAACTTCAAATCACGTTTTTTCTCAAGGTTTTCTCAAGAATATCCCTGTATTTAACACCATACATCTTTCCCTCAACTCTGACCAGTTTCCCAGTCCCAGCTGCTGAAAAACATCCCCACAGCATGATCCTGCCACCCCCATGTTTCACTTTGGGGATGGTGTTCTTTGGGTGATGTGATGTGTTGGGTTTGCGCCAGACATAGAGTTTTCTTTGATGGATGAAAAGTTCAATTTTAGTCTCATCAGACCAGAGAACATTCCTCCATACATTTTGGGAGTCTCTCACATGCCTTTTCGCAAACTCCATTTTGTTTTTTGCTGAAAGTAATGGCTTTCTTCTGGCCACTCTTCCATAAAGCCCAACTCTATGGAGCGTACGGCTTATTGTCGTCCTATGTACAGATACTCCAGTCTCTGCTGTGGAACTCTGCAGCTCCTCCAGGGTTACCTTAGGTCTCTATGCTGCCTCTCTGATTAATGCTCTCCTTGCCAGGTGCGTGAGTTTTGGTGGGTGTCCGTCTCTTGGCAGGTTTGCTGTTGTGCCATGTTCTTTCCATTTGGTTAGGATAGATTTGATGGTGCTCCTGGTGATCATCAAAGATTTGGATATTTTTATAACCTAACCCTGACTTGTACTTCTCAACAACATTGTCCTTTACTTGTTTGAAGAGTTCCTTGGTCTTCATGGCAGTGCTTGGTTAGTGGTGCCTCTTGCTTAGGTGTTGCAGCCTCTGGGGACTTTCAAAAAAGGTGTGTATATGTAATGACAGATCATGTGACACTTAGATTGCACAAAGGTGGACATAATTTCACTAATTATGTGACTTCTGAAGGTAATTGGTTGCACCAGAGCTTTTTATGGGCTTCATAGCAAAGGGGGTGAATACATACTCACATGCCAATTGTCTGTTTTTTATTTCTAAAAAATAGTTTTATGTATATATTTTTCTCATTTCACTTCACCAACCTAGACTATTGTGTTCTGATCCATCAAATAAAATTCAGATTAACAAAACATGGAACTTAAGGCTGTAATGTAAAAAGTCAAGGGGGGTGAATAATTTTGCAAGGCACTGTATTTAATGCCCTGCCTCACTTGTAGGATAAAATCTGTCAAATGAAATATTACACTTCAAAGTATCCTCTTTCTACCAAAGGAGTATAGCAGTATCATACTCAGAGAGGACTCATCAATTACACAGATGTGCAGTGCTCATATAATTCTGTATTCATATTAAAGGGCAGAAAGATATTTAATGGGACGTGAGGGGAAGTGGAAATTTAATTTACACTTTTTTTTATTCAATGCATTTTTCACCACCAATCCTATTCAAAATAATAGTACAACTTCAAGATG
This sequence comes from Discoglossus pictus, assembly GCA_027410445.1. Taxonomy (NCBI): domain Eukaryota; kingdom Metazoa; phylum Chordata; class Amphibia; order Anura; family Alytidae; genus Discoglossus; species Discoglossus pictus. The sequence continues at coordinate 417,155,565 of CM050165.1, read as the reverse complement.
CCAGGAAACAGAAAGCTACAGATGAATTTTTAAGCCTTTTGTGTCTTGTCAGTGGAGTACCAAAGACCCATGAGCCAGGCTGTGCAAATAATTGATTACCTACACTCAAGACAATATACAGTACAACTTATGTACAAACATACAAACACAGATAGTTCTGCTGAAAATATAAGGAGGCTAGCAGCCCTATTGAATTCCCATAGCATGTAACGTAGCCTGCAAGTCTTACAGCTATTAAATTGGCCCCGTAAAGCATCCAGCTAACGACTTGCGGGTTAAGTGCGAAAAAAACCTATGGGATGTCGAAATCTGAACTCTGCGGCCGCAAATCCTTTGATCTGTCAAGCCATAACTGCTATCGGGTGGGGTTAAAGTCCTATACATAGCACTGTAAATGCAAATATACACTCACTACTGTACTTATAATTAAAGGGATGTTAGGTATTAAAATTAATAGCACAAAATTCTCAAGCTTGCAAATCTGTAATATAAAACACATTATTTTATGTTTATTTTCCGTGTTATACCGATCCCGGCAATCAATGTGTTAATACAAATAATGGAACTCGCATGGACTAGAATATCATATTTACTGATTTATTAATATTGCATCAGTTATGGAATGCGGGCCCGATAGAAACTCGTAATTGAAACCTGTAAGGATTTGAAATCTAACCTCCATTTTTTAGTAACGTAATGATGACGATTTATTTTGCCATTGGCTCCGTCTAAACCCATAACTCCGGGTTTGACTAATTGATCATGTTCACGGTCGCACATGCAACATACGCAGGAATGGTTTACGCGCTTGCGTCTACGGCCCGTAACTCGCGTCATGGTTCAATTTAATAGCTCTGTAACGCAGCTGAATTTCAAGTCCGCAGCCTTTGCCGATATGCCGCTGCCGCTACGTGCTTTGATGATATAGACTAATCGCTATTTTATGTATTTAATATTTTTGTCAAGTCATGTGATGTGTAAAAGGACAAAGGACATTTACAGTATACGCATCTATAGTTTATGAACAATACTATTTATTAATCACATACGTTGTGTTATGAAAGTGTTTCTGTATGCTAATAATATAATGTCACATTTCAGGTTTTCAAGGAATAGTCAATAGCAATGTAACTTAGCCAAGCATTAGGGCACAAAACTAATTAGAGAAAAAACCTGAAAATAATGGATTTAGATAATAAAAATATAAATTTACTTTACCATATACTATAGCTACAAATTATATTGTACAGCATATTCTACTTTATCTGCAGCAGTTATCAAATAGAAGAAAGAAAGAAAGAAAGAGCATTTTAATAATGAACTAAGCTTCTCGCCAAAGCTGGACCTTTAATGTGGATTTATGTTGACTCTGCTGGCTGCCTTCCTTGAAAAATGTCACTGAAACATGATAATAATGAGATAATTTAATTATCTTTTCTAGGTGCAATAACCTTATTTGTGTTTCATTTTGCTACTGCATTTATTATCTAGGTCTGGCTAAGGAAATTATTTGAAACTATAGGAGGCTTTTTGCCAGACTAGGTAAAAGGTATAAACTTTTAACCCATGGATATGTATTATTTAATAGAATGAAGTAATAGTTCTTCAGTGGTTGTCATCTTATTATAGAGTTTGGAAAGCTCACAGACTTCTTATGCTAAACATTGTAATGGATAGTCTAACATTACTGCAACAGTTCACTCTAAATCCTAAACTATCTTCCTGATACAGGCTTCTTTTCTATAGCTCCATAAGAAAAAATAAAAAAACTAGTGTTCACTCTTATAACACTACCAAGCTATCATATCACACTCGTATATCTAACCCCTGAGAAATGTACTTTGAGTGCTTGAAACATAAAAGCCTAAATGGCTGCCCATATCTCTTGTTCCAAAATTGCTATCACACGGCTCCCAAAAGGATTTCTGAGCTCTAGTTTACCCAGAAGTTTGAGTAACTAGTCAGAGGTCCTATATTCAAAAACTAATTTACATATTTTAGCCAATCAGAAGCCATAAAAGTACGGTCAGGAAGCTGAACTTCTCAGGGGAGAAGCTCTGTTTTTTTAGAGCAGCATGTCTTTTTTTTATGTGGGTGCCCTTTCTGTGGGCTGAAGATGAGGATTGAGGGTCTTAATCTAGATAGAAGAGGGTTAATTTATTCTCTAAAGATGTGAGGATACTACCAAAAAACATGTTTTTTGGCAGGGATGCTCCTCAGTTATTTTATTTTTTTAATAGAGAGGGGAGGTTTTATAAGTGGAGGTTGTTTTCATGGGCTAAACAGCGGGGTCACAGGTCTTCAAGCGACTAGTATGTGCCTACTTATCCAGTGCTAAAAAATGAGGACAATTTTGCTTTATTTTCTGTACTTCATTTTTGTTTTCAGTAAAAAAAAAATATTTAGTTTATTTAATATATTTAATTAAGGATTAGTTAAAAGGACTATGGGTGTTAGGGTTCACGGGGCTCCATAATGACTTCTATGGCATTAGTTAGGGTACCATGGGGCTCCATAGCTCCTATGATGCTATAGAGACTACTGAGATTCAGACTAATAGTCTTCTACGGGTATACGTTAGACAGACTGCAAGCAAACGTTAGAGCTAGAGAGCTACGGGGTAAGTTCTAGAGTATTACTTTCTGTGGGAGCTATGGAATGCTAGGCTTATAAAATCTTCTGTAGTTATGAATCAGCCTTAAGAGAGTACTTACAGGAGCCATGGAATAGAGGCCATATTTTGGAATTTTTTAAACAATATATGAACGAAGAAATTAGTAAGTAAGTAATATTAGTAAGAAATTTTAACTTGATGGGATTCCTGTCTAAACAAGCCAACAACAACAGCTGTGGTGTCCAAATGGTAGATTTTTATCTATTAGTAGATCTCCATCTGATGACTGGTTGCACTCATGGTTCAACTTAAAAATATAGTTAAACCCCATTGGCTGTGGAACCCTTAGTCCCGAACAGGCTATGGATCCACGGGACAGGAGTATAAATATAATATACCAACATAATAGACCAGGGCTTGAACTGGGGTCCAGGTCTGGGTACTAAAGAGTTGTCAAAATTGAATCAGCAGGAATGGAGAGAGGATGAGACATCCAGAGGACACTGAAATTTAAGTCAAGTCAGTATAACTAGTGCTGTAATTCTTTTTCAACAACAAATGGTGAAGTTTACATTTTTGCATTCGGTCTAATCAAATAGTGCACCATAAGAACGATATGTCCAAATTGAAATTACAACGTGATGCTTGGCTAGGCATTTACAAATACAACAAAATAATGTTCCCAAAAGAGACAAAAAATAATTATGGCCTATTGGAAGGTCATTAATTTATTCTGCCTCACTTTCGGAGTATAATCTATCCACATGGAAATAGTGACATTGGACAATTCCTGTCCATACAATGCATTTTTATTGCCCACTTATATATGTCAAGTGTAGCAAATTGTCAGAAGAAAAGGAAAAATAAGAAATGTATCTATAACTGGATGCTGATGTGAGTAGGAGATGTACAGCAATAAGGTAAATAAGGTCTTCTGTTAAAAGAAATATGACATTTTGATGGGGAAAAAAACATAAAGTAGACTGCCCCCCCACCTTGGAGGTCCATTCTCCTCAATAGCTAGTGATACACATCTCCAGAGCTTATACTGAATGGGAGGAAAGCAAGTGCAATACATAATTGACTGGAAAGCAACACAATCTTGAAAATGCAAATTATGAAGAGGAGGAATTTAATTGTGATTACAATGTGGAGATATTAATGCATGAAAGAATGTGAACTTGTTGATAAATATTTTATCCTCAATTTTTTGGCGCAAACAGCACTGTTGACTTGAGAAAGTAATACATTTTACCTTTACGCATATGAACCATTTTTGTTATCATAAACCATCATGTCTGCGTCTTACTTTCTTGTGGCCCTATACTTTCCGTGATTAAGTTTGACAAACTAGATCATCAATAATGCATAAAATATTTTTAGAATGTTAAAAAGTAAAATCAGCCTCTAATTTAACACCTATTATATGCAATTACAATGCAAGCACAGACATCTCAATTGTTGTTATATAAAGACTTCCCACTCTCTATTCTGTCTCAAACTCCAAGGCTACTTACTGCTTGAAGTGTAGATAAGCATAGTTCATTTTCTATAAGTTCAGTTTGGCTTGATTTCCTCTAATATTGATTGACTGGATCTTCTTGCAATCCGAGGGACTCTAAGAAGTTTTTTAAAGCACAATTCAAAGGTGTCAGTTCTATGACATTATTTAAGCTCCAGCTCTCACATCCGTATGTTACTACTGGGAATACCATAGTTCTAACTATGCAAATATTTTTTGATAGTGTAATATATTTACTTTTTAACAGCTTGTTCCCCAGAAGCAAAAGTATTTTAATTTCAGTCATCATCTGCAGAGATCTTGGAGTCCACTTCTTTCCAATCTATTGCTGTTTGCCAAAATATTGTCATTACATTGAACAGCAGGTCAGATTTTTCACTTTCACCCTCATCAATAGGCCCTCAATTTCAGCCTTCAGAGTAGTATCATCCGTGTATCTGAGGTTTTTATTATTTTTCCCAGCAATATATTTCTCCCACTTTGGATTTGTCCATCCTATTGTAAGTGTTATGTATTACACATACGAGATAAATAAATAAGGTGACAATATACAAACTTGTTGGACTCCCTTCCCAAATTATTTAGTTGTTCCATGTTCGGTTGTGACTGTGGTTTCATGGCCCACATACAGATTACTCAGGAGGCAGATGAGATGGTCTGTAACCCTGTCTCTTTAAGAACTTGCCACATTTTGTTGTAATCCACACAGTCATAGGCTTTAGAATAGTCTATGTAAATATATAGGTAAATAATGTTGTGGAACGCTCTTGTTTCCTTTATTATCCAGCAAACATTATCAGTTTGATCTCTTGTTCCTCTGCCTCTGTAAAACCCAGCATGCACATCTGGTAGTTCTCGGCCCATATATTTTTGCAGAATTTTAAGCATTACCTTACTGGCATGTGAAATGAGTGCAATTGTTCGATAACTGTAACTCTCTTTGGCACTGCCTCTTTCTGGGAATAGAGTAGAGTGATCTTTTACCAGTCTACTGGACACTATTTAGTTTTTAATTTGTTGGCATAATTCAAGAAACATTTTTACATCATCTTCTGGCAGTATTTTGAACTGGGATTCCATCAACTACTTCAGTCTTGTTTACACCATCTCACTTCACTTTCTAAGATGACTGCTCCAGCTTCTTGGACAAACGACTGAGGTTATCGGTGCTGTTAAGATCCTACCTGTATAGATCTTCTGCACCTCTGATTTATCTGATCTGCTGTCCCTACCATTTCTGTGTTTTATGAAGCTGACTTGGGCTTGAAAGGTTCCCTTGAGATCCCCAATTATCTTGACTTTCTCATTCTATTATCTTATATCTCTTTACATTGCTCATTATAAAAAGTCTATAACAAATAAACAAGAGAATTAATCATTACATTTCTGTCATCCACAAATCTCTTAATTTCTTTAAATTACATAAGGTCATTGACTTTGAAAGGAAGAAAATGTTATAAAGAAAACTAGATTTAAACATTGGAAAGTACCCTTTATACCAGATTTAAACTTAAAAAATAACCTTCACCTTATTAAATAAAATAAATTGAGGTACTAAGAGGTAATTCAAATTCAGTGCTCAGATAACAGTTCACATAATGTCACAAAGAAGCATCATTACATGTCTAATTTTATCTTTTGTGCATATATATATATATATATATATATATATATATATATATATATATATATGGATATTAAATAAAAAGTACATCTGCGTTCACACCTGAATGTCTAAAGCAAGTTAAAAAAACCTGCTTCCAGCTCAGAGTTCCGAGAAAAACAGTTATTACACTGCATTCTGGGAAGTTCAGCTGGGACACAAAAATATGTCCACAAATGCCTCGCTCTTATTTCCATAGCCATCATCAAACATGGCTTTCATTAAGCTTATGCATGCTGTATTACACAGCTTTAATGCAAAGCCAAGGTTGGAATAAACACAGGCTGAGTATCCAATCCATGTACAGCTGTTTCAAGCTTACTGGCTATCATCAGCATGGAGTGGGATCTCAGCCTGTGTTGTGGAAATTATGAGTAGGTAGTTCACCACAATATATAGATAGATAGATAGACACACACCTCCATATAAACACACATATACACATATATCAATATATCAGGAGTATCTATTCAGGTAGGCCTCTGAGTAGGCCAATGAAGACCCTACTGGGTGTTCCAGTAAATTCACCGCCTGTAGTGACTCAAAAACTGACTAGGTTGTGAGGGAGACCAAGGAAAGTGGGGTCTGCTCCTGTGGGTCATATGTCTACCCCCTAGTCACTGACAGTTGATAAGGTCCAGTTAATTTGCATCCAGTGAATCTTTTAAGATCTGACAGGTGCACCAATAAAGTTAGCCTAGTACAAATAACAGACGAATCCCTCATGTAAGAAAATGGACTAATGTCTGGCTAAATTTAGCTTAATTGGAGCGTGATCGGAGCAGAGGTGATACAGCTAGTGATGCAGCTTTGTGTATCGCAGCATATAAAGCCATAACTGAGGCGACTTCACCATATGCAGATGGCCAGGCGTGCTCGTTTCTTATTCCAGGCTCCTAAGAATGGCTGAAAAGGGGTCAGGAAAGGGAGTTCTTTTATAGGTAAGTACCAGCAAATATCAAGTAACCTTTTGTTTTTCAGGTAATAGGAGGGGAAGAAAGAGGAACTAGTAATGGATCTCTTAGAGGGCGAAAGGGACCATTACATAAAATGTTTAAAAATAATTGCTGAATAATAAATATTTGTATCTCCAATCTAAACGTGTGTAGACAGGACAGAGCAAGAGCGCACAAAGACAGACAGACAGCGCACAGAGTCAGAGTGCATACAGAGAACGCACACAGACAAAGAGAGAGCAGAGAGAGAGCACAGAGAGAGCTCACAAACAGTGTACACAGAGATAGAGATCGCAGACAGAGAGCGCACCGAGAAGGGGAGAGTGCAAACTGAGAAAGAAAGCGCAAGGAGAGAGTGTGCACAGAGAGAGACCACACAGACAAAGAGCTCAGAGAGAGAGATAGAGTGCACAAAGAGAGAGAAAGCACAGAGAGAGCTCAAAAGGAGCGAGAGAGACAGTGCCAGGCGTGAGAGAGGCAGGTCATTGAGAGAGAGAGAGACAAGTCAGAGAGAGAGACAGGACCGAGAGAGAGACAGGAGAGCAAGAGAGACACACAGGACAGAAAGTGTCACAGGACAGAGAGAGAGAAAGAGAGTGAGAGAGTCACAGGACAAAGAGAGAGAAAGAGACACGTGACAGAGAGAGGGAGAGAGAGGGAAAGAGAAAGACACAGGACAGAGGGAGAGACACAAAATAGAGAGAGAGACAGAGGACAGGGAGAGAGAGACAGGGCAGAAAGAGAGAAAGGACAGAGACAGGAGAGAGAGACAGGAGAGAGTGAGAGAGAGACAGGACAGTGAGAGAGAGACAGGACAGTGAGAGAGAGACAGGACAGAGAGAGAGAGACAGGACAGAAGAGAGAGAGACAGGACAGAGAGACAGCTCACACTGACAGAGAGAGTGCAGAGAGAGAGCACATACAGAAAGCGTGCACAGAAAGAGAGTGAGAGCACAGACATAGAGCACACAGGGAGAGAGAGCGTAGAGACAGAGAGATCACAGAGAGAGAGAGCACAGAGAGAGAGATCACACAGAGAGAGATCGCACAGAGAGAGCACACAGAGAAAGAGAGAGTGAACAGAGAGAGAGCACAGACAATTCAAGATAATAGTGAATAGTTATAGGTGACATAAAGTGCGGGAAAAATTATAAAAATACTTATATATTAGTTGTGAGAAACTTATAAGTAATACATTTATAGGCTAATAAAGATAAGAAGACATATAATGTAAGCTATATATAGTATGATAGGGATAAGAGTAGCGAGTAACTAATGATGACTATAATTGAAGCAAATTCTAACCAATAAATGGTTATAAAATTGTGAATTTATTTTATAAAAATAGCACTAAAATAATATATTAAAAATATATAAATAATATATATAAATAATAGTTGTCAAACTGCGAGACGTCGTCACGCTTTGCGAGGTGTGTACGACTTAGGCGATGAGCGCCGCAGGCGCTCATCACTTGCGAGCCTTGCAAATCAAGGCGAGCCATTAACGTGTAGGACTTAGCCGCAAAGCGAGGCGAGCCGTTAAACCGTATCACTTAGCTGATGAACGCCGAAGGCGCACATAGCTGCAAGCCTCGCGAAGAAAGCCGAGCCATTAAAATATGAGACGCGGGACTTAGAAGAAAAAATATGAGACGAGGGACACAAGACACAAAATATTACGAGATTAGCTGCCGAATGACGAAAAGCAAAAAACCACAAAAACACACTAAATACACCCAAAAAATTTACAAAAACATCACAGACAGCACGGAGCAACAGCCAGGACGTCTGTGAGTGATGTGGAATGCAAATTTATCTTGATTTGGACAATTTTAGTCACTCGAAAATCACCTAAGCGAGGAAAAAAATGGGCACTGAAAAAAATTAAAATGAGGCTACACGATCCCAGACCGCGCATAACACTGCCAAATGGGTAGCACTTTACATATCACACTACGACCTACAAAATACAATATTACAGAAGCCGGAAAATGCTCACGAGACGCGTACCACATTAATAGTTACATAGTTACATAGGTCCTCATTAAATTGCAATTTTGCCAATTGAATAGGGCTCTATATAAGCACATAACATATTTTTTGACCGAAGTTTTTAGTTAGTGAAGGCCTTGATTTTGGATAGAACTTCAGTAACTAAAAAGTTCTGTATAAAAAATATGTTATGTGCTTATATAGAGCCCTATTCAATTGGCCAACTCGCAATTGAATGAGGCTCATAGTAATTAAGGTTGAAAAAAGACTTTCAGTCCATCAAGTTCAACCTGTTAAGATCTCCTCTGATCTGCAATATGCGGATTAGTTATTAATTAAATTATTGATTAAATAATTATTAATAGTACAGTACTGGAGGATGAATAAAGAGTTAGTCCATCAAGTTCAACCTTTTTAGATCTCTATTGATCTTTTTAATGTGGATTATTTATTATTATTTGTTAATTGTTATTTGATCAATAACATTACGACTATACAATGCCGCTTTACACAATAAACCAACGGCTTTACCTCGCGCACGCAGCCTATTTAGAATGCACAGTTCAAACATTCATTACACTTTATAAGCAGGGCACTAACACTCAAAATGTATATTCTATGCAGACACAAAATACAGATTGTTAGCTCTTCAGCCTATAGCTCGCTGCATATATCAATTATAAATAAAGTATATTAATTGATTTTAGAAAACATTCATTATTACTTAACTATAGTGATGTCCCGAACAGTTCGCCAGAGAACTATTCCCGGCGATCTTCGCATGTTCGCGTTCTCAACGAACGGCGAACACATGCGCTTTTTGGTACGCCCCCTATTCTTTATCATTGAGGAAACTTTGACCCTGCACCTTACAGTCAGCAGACACATTCCAGCCAATCAGCAGCATACACTACCTTCCAGAGCCTTCCATCTGAATGACAGCCTCCATTTTAGAATCATTCTGAAGCTACATTCGTTGAGAGAGAACATATATTCTACCTGCTGTTGATTTAATAGGGAAATAGATAGCCAGGCTGTGTATTTAGCTTTCACTACACACCTGAAGGACTCATTTAATATCTGCTGCAAGGACAGCAACCCAAAAAGACCTTTTTAGGGCTGGAACATCATTTATTTTATTTTATTATTTTTTTCTGCTGATTTAATAGGGAAATAGATAGCCAGGCTGTGTATTTAGCTTTCACTACACACCTGAAGGACTCATTTCATATCTGCTGCAAGAACAGCAACCCAAAAAGACCTTTTTAGGGCTAGAACATCACTTATTTTATTTTATTATTTTTTTCTGTGTAATCTAATTGCATATGCCTGCCTGCTAGCGTGTGTGTGAGGCCTATTGCATCTACTCTGCCAACTTTTGCCAGTGCACAGTGGCACTCATATCTAGTGCAACCTTAGTGTACAGTGACATAAAACAACCCTTTTTTGACTGTAATTGATTGAATATCAGTTGCCTGCCTACAGGCGTGTGTGTGAAGCCTATTGCATCTACTCTGCCAACTTTTGCCAGTGCACAGTGACACTCATATCTAGTGCAACCGTAGTGTACAGTGAAATAAAAGAACCCTTTTTTGACTGTAATCAATTGAATATCAGTTGCCTGCCTACAGGCGTGTGTGTGAGGCCTATTGCATCTACTTTGCCAACTTTTGCCAGTGCACAGTGACACTCATATCTAGTGCAACGTAGTGTACAGTGACATAAAACAACCCTTTTTTGACTGTAATCAATTGAATATCAGTTACCTGCCTACAGGCGTGTGTGTGAAGCATATTGCATCTACTCTGCCAACTTTTGCCAGTGCACAGTGACACTCATATCTAGTGCAACCGTAGTGTACAGTGAAATAAAAGAACCCTTTTTTGACTGTAATCGATTGAATATCAGTTGCCTGCCTACAGGCTTGTGTGTGAGGCCTATTGCATCTTCTCTGCCAACTTTTGCCAGTGCACAGTGACACTCATATCTAGTGCAACCGTAGTGTACAGTGAAATAAAATAACCCTTTTTTGACTGTAATCGATTGAATATCAGTTGCCTGCCTACAGGCGTGTGTGAGAAGCCTATTGCATCTACTCTGCCAACTTTTGCCAGTGGACAGTGACACTCATATCTAGTGCAACCGTAGTGTGCAGTGACATAAAACAACCCTTTTTTGACTGTAATCGATTAAATATCAGTTACCTGCCTACAGGCGTGTGTGTGAAGCCTATTGCATCTACTCTGCCAACTTTTGCCAGTGCACAGTGACACTCATATCTAGTGCAACCGTAGTGTACAGTGACATAAAATAACCCTTTTTTGACTGTAATCGATTGAATATCAGTTGCCTGCCTACAGGCGTGTGTGTGAGGCCTATTGCATCTACTTTGCCAACTTTTGCCAGTGCACAGTGACACTCATATCTAGTGCAACCGTAGTGTACAGTGAAATAAAAGAACCCTTTTTTGATTCTAATCGATTTAATATCAGTTGCCTGCCTACAGGCGTGTGTGTGAGGCCTATTGCATCTACTCTGCCAACTTTTGCCAGTGCACAGTGACACTCATATCTGGTGTCACAGTAGCTTGCACGCATAGTACCACTAATCATAAAAAAAATGACAGGCAGAGGCAGGCCACCCCGCAGGGGCCGTCGTGGTGCTGTGATTCCCTTTGGCCCTAGAATAATGCCCAGTTTTCTGAGGCAACGTACCCTGAACTTGAACAGTTCTGAGGACATGGTTGACTGGCTAACACAGGACACCCAATCTTCTACAGCTTCCGCTCGGAACCTAGAGGCACCATCCTCCTCCAGCTTAGCTTCGGGCACCTCTCCAGTTACCACTCGCCCGCCTGCCGCCACCACCAACACTAGCACCACAGCCGCTTCACTTGATCCGTCAGCAGAGTTATTTACACATCCGTTGGAAGAAATGAGTGATGCACAAACATTAGTGCCAGAGAATGTAGGCAACAGGGATATGTCCCAGTCAGGCAGCATTACACACATGGACGTACGGATGATGATGATGATGTTGTACCCGGTGCTGCTTCCTTTGTTGAGTTGTCAGATACAAGTGAAGCGGTTGATGATGACGATGCGTCCGTGGATGTCACGTCGGTGCCCGCTATAAGAGAAGAAGAACAGGAGGAAAGTTCAGATGGGGAGACAGAGAGGAGGAGGAGATGAGTTGGAAGCAGCAGGAGGTGGTCGAAAGTAGGTAGTGGCACAGTCAGACAACATGCATCGGCACCCGGGGTCAGCCAGACAGCACGCCAGTCAACGCATGCTGTTGCCACCACCAAAATGCCGTCATTGCAGAGCTCAGCAGTGTGGCAATTTTTTCGTGTGTCTGCCTGTGACAACAGTGATGCCATTTGCAACCTGTGCGAAAAGAAGGCACATCATGTCACATCACAAACGCCTATGGGATCAACACATGAGTACAAGCAGCACACAACGTCAAAGCCGCCATCCTCCTCCTGGTCCAGCATCTTCATCCACGTCAACCACTGCTGCCCTGCTTGCCCCCTCTCAACCATCCGCCACTCCGTGTCTCACCCTGAGCAGTCCCTGCTCATCTGCCCACAGTCAGGTGTCTGTCAAGGACATGTTTGAGCGTAAGAAGCCAATGTCACAAAGTCACCCCCTTGCCCGGCAACTGACAGCTGGCTTGTCTGAACTCTTAGCCCGCCAGCTTTTACCATACAAGCTGGTGGAGTCTGAGGCGTTCAAAAAATTTGTAGCTTTTGGGACACCGCACAAAAGGCAATCCCCAACCTGAACTCGATTGTGCAAAAGGAAGTAATGGCATCTCTGGCACACAGTGTTGGGGCAAGGGTCCATCTGACCACTGATACCTGGTCTGCAAAGCATGGTCAGGGCAGGTATATCACCTACACTGCGCACTGGGTAAACCTGGTGACGGCTGCCAAGCATGGAATACGTGGCTCTGCAGAGGAGTTGGTGACACAGCCACGACTTGCAGACAGGCCTGCTGCCACCTCCTCTACTCCTCCTACTCCATCCTCTTCCATAACCTCCTCGGCTGAGTCCTCTTCTGCTGCTGCTATGTCTTGCTCAACATCAACGGCACCCCCCCAGCTCCACAGATACTATTCCACATTCCGGATATGGCAGTGTCACGCCGTCTTGGGGTTGACCTCCCTGAAAGCAGAGAGTCACACCGGACCAGCACTTCTGTCCGCCCTGAACGCACAGGTGGATCAGTGGCTGACTCCACACCAACTGGAGATCGGCAAAGTGGTTTGTGGCAACGGAAGAAATTTGTTGGCGGCATTGAATTTGGGCAAGTTGACACATGTGCCGTGCATGGCACATGTGTGTAATCTGATTGTACAACGCTTTGTGCATAAGCACCCAGGCTTACAGGATGTCCTGAAGCAGGCCAGGAAGGTGTGTGCCCATTTCAGGCGTTTCCATACGGCCATGGCGCACTTTACAGATATCCAGCGGCGAAACAACATGCCAGCTAGGCGCTTGATTTTAGACAGCCCGACACTATGGAATTCAACACTCCTAATGTTCGACCGCCTGCTGTACTGGGTGTCCACGCTACTAGACCCCCGGTATAAGCAGAAAGTGCCTGAAATGTTACAGAATTACCACAAGTCGGAAAGGATGCAGCACTACCAAAATAAATTAAAAAGTATGCTTTACACAGCGTTTAAGGGTGATGTCACAGCACAACGGCAATCTAACAGCGGAAGAGGTGAACATAATCCTCCTCCTCCAACGACCACGCCTGCAAGGAGAGGACGCTTTACAGACGTGTTGTTGATGGAGGACATGCAGAGCTTTTTAAGTCCTATGCATCGCCACAGCCCTTCGGGGTCCACCCTCAGAGAACGACTCGACCGTCAGGTAACAGACTGCCTCGCCATAACTACAGATATCGACACTATGAGAAGCGATGAACCCCTTGACTACTGGGTGTGCACCCTTGCCCTGTGGCCTGAGCTATCCCAATTTGCCATAGAACTTCTGTCCTGCCCCGCTTCAAGTGTCCTGTCAGAAAGGACCTTCAGTGCAGCAGGAGGTTTTGTCACTGATAAGAGAAGTCGCCTAGGTCAAAAAAGTCTAGATTACCTCACCTTTATTAAGATGAATGAGGGATGGATCCCGAAGGGACTGACAGTGGGTGATACATTCGATTAAAAAAGGCCTGATAGATGAGCTGCCTTGAGCTAATAATTGTCCACAAACTAACATCAATTTTTCTGGTCGCTGCAACAATACCTAATTTTTGCATTTAAATTCTTTTATTGTCAGAAGGCGTACAGCATGTAATGAAAAATAAAGCATTTTTGAACAGTCTTGCATAACAGTGCAAAAATACATATTTACAATAAAGACATTTTGTGAAAGTTAGCTGGTTATTCCTTCTTATTTTTACTTTTTAGGTTAATAATTTTTCTTATTTTTTACTGTGATTGCAATTTAAGAGATACCTAAAACATGGTAAAACAGACAATAGTAAAGAGTATATCTGCAGGGAACACCAAAGTCCTATTAGCTATCATCCCTCCAGCAGTATTAGCTTATTATTTACAATATCTAACCTGGGCAATCACCCTTGGGTTACCCTAGGGCAGGCTTCAGTAAGCGACCTCTCCTTTTCTGGGATGATTTTGCCGCCGGTTGCTTCTGAAGGGTCTCCAGGGCTCCCCCACTTTGGTGCTTCCCACCAGTGTCGCTTCAACCAGTAACAAATGTTTTATATTTGTAAAGCGACCCAATGATCCCCCTTGATAGAGGTTTATCTTTACAAATTTTGTAGAACCAATTTAAGACCGGTGTCCCCTGTTTCTGGTTCAGCCTACAGTAATTGTAATGTTCTGACAGCGTTAGCTCATGCTTGTCCCTCAGTTCCTCATAGGTGAGCATCTGGCCCTTTACTAACCAGTCTCCCAGTCTATCTAGTTTCCTTGACCTCCACCAGTGTTGTGATGTTGTGCTCATGTGTTTCGGGGCCTGAGGGTGGTCAAGAATTGGGGTCATTTGAGTGGATCCAGGGAACAAACCCATGTGTTTCTTGGCCCATTTCCAGTATGATAGTGAGTGTCTGATTAGGGGGTTTGGTGAGTTTTTAAGGCTCTGAGGCAATTTTGATAGCCAAGCCACCTTGTCCCAGGTTAAGGGCCTTAAAGTGTGGTTCTCTAAATACACCCAGGCCGGTTGATGACATATAGAATGTGCTATTGGGAGGAAAGATAGGTGACGGAACAAGTATTAAACTGATAGGAATAAATAGTACAACTTAATACACAACTCCTATCTGGTGGCACCTTAGATTGCACGCGCAGTGCCCCAAAGTGGGAGGACCGACCAAGCAGCTTTTTCCATCTCCCTGTTCCAAAAATCCATGCCATATACATGTCTCCTGATAGGTGACGTAACAGGTATTAAACTGATAGGAATGAGTAGTACAACTTAATACACCACTCCTATCTGGTGGCACCTTAGATTGCACGCGCAGTTCCCCAAATTCGAAGTGGGAGGACCATGCCATATACACGTCCCCTGATAGGTGACGTAACAGGAATTAAACTGATAGGAATGAGTAGTACAACTTAATAAACCACTCCTATCTGGAAGCACCTTAGATTGCAAGCGCAGTGCCCCAAATTCGAAGTGGGAGGACCGACCAAGCATCTTTTTCCATCTCCCTGTTCCAAAAATCCATGCCATATACACGTCCCCTGATAGGTTACGTAACAGGTATTAAACTGATAGGAATGAGTAGTACAACTTAATACACCACTCCTATCTGGTGGCACCTTAGATTGCACGTGCAGTGCCCCAAATTCGAAGTAGGAGGTCCGACCAAGCATCTTTTTCCATCTCCCTGTTCCTAAAATCCATGCCATATACACGTCCCCTAATAGTGGACGTAACAGGGATTAAACCGATAGGAATAGTACTACTTAACAGTACACACCTTATAATAACGCAGACAGAGGCAACGCAGAGAGAGGAGTCTGAAGAAGAGGAGTCAGAGGAGGAAGGTGGCTTTGAGGAGGTGGAAGACCAAACACAGCAGGTGTCCCAGGTGGCTTGTTGTCACCTTTCGGGGACCCTTGGTGGCTGGGTGGAGGAAGAGACCTTCAATGACATCAGTGAGGACAAGGAACGGGACATGGCTAGCTTGGTATCCAACCTTGTGCAAATGGGGAGTTTGCGGTTGTGCAAAGGGACTGTTTGCGGTTGTTTGCGGTGCATTAAACGGGGAGATTGGTCTGTTACTGTGAAGCGGGTGTAACCATTACACTACCTGATCGATACAACATCATACCTGATGTTTTAAAGCATGTTATTCCAAACAATTTAGGAATGTTAGGTGATTTATGCCCTTTATGGCTTAAAACCAGACTCTGCATCAACTATGAAATTTTCTGTGGGAGTTTTGCCATGGATCCCCCTCCGGCATGCCACAGTCCAGGTGTTAGTCCCCTTGAAACAACTTTCCCATCACTATTGTGGCCAGAAAGAGTCCCTGTGGGTTTTGAAATTTGCCTGCCCATTGAAGTCTATGGCGGTTCGCCGATGTTCGTCCGTTCGCGAACATTTGATGGAATTCGCGTCCGTGGTTCGCGAACCGAAAATGTGATGTTTGCGACATCACTACTTAACTAAATATACATAGAAATATATATCTCTCTCAGAGGACCAAAAGTACACAAAGGCCAAAGGCGCTCAGATCAAGTCTCGCAATGAGCACCGAAAGTCCTCACAGTACAAATCGGTTTCAATTATGTGTCAAACAGCATTCCCATGGCTTGAAATTGTATTGCCCCGTCATTTTTGACGGGCAAGTCACTAGTATACATATAATAACTAATATAAGAAGTGATTAAAATAAAAGATAATATATTATTAAAGGTCAAACTGTCAACTCGAGTACATTATGTCATTAAAAATCTATTGTCTAAGATAGTATACTTATTTATATAATTTTCCTAAAAAATGAATGTGTGAAAAACACATATACTATGGGCCTCATTCTATTATCGGCCGTAAATCGGCCGTAAGGCTGCGATTCCTTGCGGGGGTTCTGTTACCTCGCAATTCAATTATACAGCCCCGCAAGGATCTCCCCTTACGGCCGGCCGCATATCTTGGAACCGGCCGTAAGCTCCAAAATTTTTAAAGTCAAATATAAATTGAAGACTGCACTGTAAATCTTTGTAAATGCTAGGGATCATATTGGGGGACATGAGGATTAATAGCAACCTCCTCTCAAGCTTGCACATCAGCCCAAATCCGAGTTTACTTTAACTGTTTATTTTCCGGCCGCAGCGTGGCCAGGTCTGAGGTGCTCCAAGCACTCTGGACTTTTTACATGGATATTTGACATATTTAATAAAAATTTGTTTTTACGGATTTGAGTATAGGGGAATGTTGTGCTATTTTTGCTAACACCTACAATCTCTTTATAGTCTCCTCAAAGTGCAGGATGGCTTTATTTGGGCAATTTTTGTGCTTAATTGGTGCTAGCGGGACCTGTTTGCTGCAAGTAAGCTGCGGCTCGCTTTTAGCCTTGCAGAGAGGGTTCCCGGAGCAATAGAATAGCAACCGGGATTTTCTTGTGGCCAAAACTCTTGCGGCAGTTTTAGATCAAAGGCTTTCCTCCGGCGCGAGCGGCCGCAAGAGATAGCAAGGCGCCGGCCGCAAGCCTGCCGGAACCCCCGGCCGGAGGGGAATAGAATAGGCAAATAGCTTGCGGCCGGTCCTTGCGGCCCCGCATCTCCTACGGCCGTTAATAGAATGAGGGCCTATGTGTTTAGAAGTCATAATTATACGTATTATCATACCTTGGTGATTATGCCTACACATCCATTGGTAAATATAAGAAAAGTCATGAACTTTCTCCATTAGCTAAAATTAGGTCACTATATTTGTTACCATAATGCAATTGAATAACTTTCTCATTAACAATAATTATCTTAAAAAGTATATGTTAAGTTAACTCTATAGAATTTATAACTGGTTTGACATCTACCAGAAATCGGTTATAGAAAAAATAAAAATATTCTGAATTCTATATTAGTAAACCTATATGTCATCTAGTGTAGATTGATAGATGTAATACATTTATGTGATCTATGTTGGTTAACCAGTATCATCTTAAGTTATCCTAACTTTATACCTCCAATTTATTAATATAGGTCTATTAGGTAGTCCTTGGCTCTATATAGTCATCTTTTATCCACCAATAAGGGTTATTAGCTGTATTTGGCTCTTTAGCTTTATGATACTTGGCCAATATCACCCCATAAAACTTGTTGACATGTAGCTGTATTAAATTCCCCCAACGTGTAAATCCCTAGCCCGTAATATAGCCAGTAAGAATTATGGCTATTAAATTGGCCCCGTAAAGCAAGCCGCTGCCGATCTGGGGGTTTGGAGCGAAAAAAGCCTACGGAACGTGGAAGTTCCCCAAATCCTTTGTTCACGCAAGCCCATAACCACTACAGTTCCAATCATGCTATTAAATTGCAACAATTTCACTTGCCTTCAATCCTGTAACACGCAAATGGAGCCAAGAAGCCAACAGGTGCTAGAGAGGACTCACAAGGGGGTAAAGTCCAATCCATAGCACTTTAAATGCACATATACAAACACTACTGTACTTTTATTAACAGGGAAAGTGATGTTAGGTCTTAGAATTAATAGCACAACATTCTCAAGCTCACAAATCGGCCCAATAAAATACTTTATTTCATGTTTGATTTCCGTGTTATATCGATCCCTGCAATCAATGTGTTAATACTTATAATGTAACTCGCATGTAATAGAATATCATATTTACAGCTTTATTAATATTGCACTATATCTGGAATATGGGTCCAATCGTAACTCGTAATTGAATCCTGTAAGACTTTGAAATCCAACCAACTCCATTTTTCTGTGACGCAATGATGACGATTTCTGTTTCCATTGGCTCCATCTAAACCCGTAACTATGGGTTTGACTGATTGATCATATTCAAGGTCGCACATCCAACAGTCGACAAATGGTTTACAGGTTTGCGTCTCAAGCTCGTAACTAGCAGCCTGTTCTAATTTAATAGCTATGTAACTCTGCCAAATTTCAAGCCCTCAGCCCTTGCGAGCTTCCCGATGCCGCTACAGGCTTGTATTTTAATAGGGCTTGTATTTTAATATGTTAGAGTTACATATTCATTTTATTAGGCTTATTAGATCCATAATTCTACATAATTACAGGCTGTAGCCAAAATGTTGATGTGATGCATATGTAAGAATTATTACCAAGGTATGATAATAAAGATAATTATGACTTCTAGGCACATTTATAGTGTTTCTCACACGTTAATTTTTTAGTAAAATTTTATAAATATGGCATAATGTACTGTGATGGACACTTTGACCTTTAATAATATATATATTTTTTTTTATCACTTCGTATGTCAGTTATGATATGTATATTTCATATGTCCCCGTATGCTCACAATTCACTTGTCTTTATTTACAGTTTATCTGCAAGACAGTTGTCTACTTTAGCATACATTTAAGCATAAATTATTATTATTATTTAGATATTGATTCAGTGCCATTTTTTATAAAATCAATTCACAATTTTATAACCAATTATTATTCAGACAACCTGGTGAATGATACTTCTCCAGGCCTTGCGGTCCGAAGCTAAAGCCGACCATTGCCGATGATCAATGTGACAGGATCAAGGGACTGTTCTTGTACCTCTTCTTTGGCCCTCCTCTGGTGCGATTACCAGTAGTGAGGTCACCATATAGCACAATCTTTGGATGCCGATCATTTTCCATCCTAAAGATGTGTCCTGCCCAGCCCAACTGCATCTTCAACAGCATGGCCTCAATGCCGATGACTCCTGCCTGTTCTGGGACTTTAGTGTTGGTGACGTGGTCATTCCAGTGGATGTTGAGGATGGTGCGGAGGCCATACATGACTCGGAGCCGTACAGTAGAGTAATCAACACAACAGCTCAGTACACACTAACCTTGGTGTTTTTACTCAGATGCTTGTTGTTCCCAACCCTTTTATACAACCTGCCAAATTAACTATTTGCCTTTGCCAGTCTGTTGTCAATCTCCTTGTCAACTAGTGTCCGAGGAAAACTAAGGTCTGCTGTCGCCCTTTGCAGCATCATACTGAAGAATAGCATGAATAGGGTAGGTGCAAGGTCACAGCCCTGCTTCACGACATTAATTATTGGGAAGGGCTCCAACAGGTCATTGCTGTGCCTGACATGGCCACGCTGGTCTTCATGAGCTGGATGATCATGTTGAGGAACTTCCTATATGTTCCAGGATTTGCCACAGATTATTCCTGCTCACGGTGTTTAATGCTTTAGTAAGATCTACAAATGTCACGTAACGTCCCTAGTTCTATTCTTGGTATTTTTCTTGGAGCTGTCTGAGAAAAAAAACATGTCCGTTGTGCTCCTGTTGGCTTTAAAGCCACACTGACTCTCGAGGAGGAGTTCTTCTGTGATAGTGGGCACCAGTCTGTTGAAGGGTACTTTTGCAAGGATTTTCCCGGATATATTTATGAATATAACCCATATGTATAGTTATTTCTATTAGGGTCAATATAGCCTGTTCAAGTTTGTGTTTACTATAATTACACTGATTGTTTTCTTTTTGTCATATGATTATTTCACTTTGGTATTTTTTACATATTGATTATCTAGATATAAGAGATTAATTATACATCTTTGTAGCAGGAGTGTGTCTATCCATTATTACCTTCATTCACCCTCACATCAAAATCCACACACATCTAGATTGGAGATACAAATATTTATTATTCAGTTATTAGATGTTTTAAAAAACATACAGTGGGGGGAAAAGGTATTTGATCCCCTGCTGATTTTGATTGCAATATTTCTGGCTCCTAGGTGTCTTTTATACAGATAACGAGCTGAAATTAGGAGCACTCGGTTAAAGGGAGTAAAGACACTGTCCACAAAAGTAATCAATCAATCAGATTCCAAACTCTCCACCATGGCCAAGACCAAAGAGCAATCCAAGGATGTCAGGGACAAGATTGTAGACCTACACAAGGCTGGAATGGGCTACAAGACCAGAGATCTCTGGAGGGAGTGGAAGGTTCGAGTTGCCAAATATCAGCCTCGAAACCTTAATGACTTGGAGAGGATCTACAAAGAGGAGTGGGACAAAATCCCTCCTGAGATGTTTGCAAACCTGGTGGCCAACTACAAGAAATGTCTGACCTCTGTGATTGCCAACAGGTACTAAGACGAAAGGGTCAAATACTTATTTCCCTCACTGACCTGCAAATCAATTTATAACTATTTTGACATGTGATTTCCTTGTTTGTTTTTTGTTATTCTGTCTCTCACTGTTAAAATACACCTACCATTAAAATTATAGACTGACCATTTCTTTTTCAGTGGTCAAACGTTCAAAATCAGCAGGGGGTCAAATACTTCCCCCCCCCCCCCCCCCCCCCACTGTATTGGTCCCTTTCAAGCTGTAAGTGAACCATTACTGGTTCCTCTTTTTCCCCCTCCTTTACCTGGAAAACAAAAGGTTAGTTACTCGATTTCTGCTATTACTTAGCTATAAATGGACCCAATTCCCTGAACTCTGTTTGACCACAATAGAAGCATACGCTGGTTTCACCTCAGTGGCTACGTCACACGCTGTGACGCACCAAGTTGCATCACTAGTTGTATCGCCTCTGCTCAGATCACTCTGTGATTAAGCTCCTAATAGTAAGCTAGTTCAGGTGGTGGGTGTTGGGCTATGGACAATCCATTCTGCTAAAAACACCTGTACTTAGTCATGGGGAGACTGAGATAGGAATCAGTTGTAATTACAAAATAAATCTTTATTTACCACATAATATTGATAATTTATTAACAGTGGGACACTTTCTCTCAGGTATATTATACTTCTGAATGAAATACCATAAATACTTTAGGATGTTCTAGATGTATATAGGAACAGTATAGCCTTTGTTCACACATGAAATAACAAAAGTACTGGTTTTGTTTACTATAATCAGAAACAAAACGTTATCAATTATCACCTGATGCCTAAATTAGTGCATATTCTTATGCAGGCAATTTAACTGTCTACACTAACTTTATCAGTTATTATCTGAATATCTACCCTAAACTTATACTCATCAGTAACTATTATATGACTTTATCTCCTTATTCATTTGACTTTGTTTTCATATCACCTTTACTTGGGCAGATTTGATGAATATATTTAGTAATAGTATTGAGAACTTTCTCTAATTCAATACTTGGTGCATCTCAGTTATTGTATTACTGTTTTCTTATATGTCTTGCTTTAATTGATCTTTATGTATAATCCACATTTAATATATGAAGCAATAATAGTTAACTTTTAACTTCTAAACTGCCTCATAATGAAGTGAAGACCCATTGATCATTATATGGATGCAGCTAGTTATTACATATGGTGCTTTCTTTCTCTAATTTTTGTATATATAGTTGACCATTACTAGGCTAAATAATTGTCACCTGTAATAGGGAATAATGCATTAAGATACATGTGGTGACAAGCCCATTTTGTTCAACTTGGTTATCATTTTCCCTAATCTATTCTTAAAGGAATACTCACAAACTTTATATATCCTGCATTTTTTTCATTTAATTTGTTTTGCAACCTCACCCCTGAACAGTCTGAATTTCTAGTACCCTGATCTGATAATATCTTCTGTCAGCTGTTGTGGATTTCTGAATCAGTGCCATCACTTTGTTCTGATTCCTCTCATGACATGGGCCTCACCTTGTGGCAATCAGATTCTTTAATCTTAGCTCTTTCTCAAGTTTTCTGTAATATTTTCAAGAGTGACTTTTGTTTTTAATTCCCCACTTAATGTATCTAAGGGAACTTGCACTGTCAGTCAAGTGGAATGATAAGGCCTTGTCTGTTGCCTTTGAGCAATGCCTATCCAAGAAAATGAAAAAGTAGCTGATCTGCTAGAATTTACCTGAAATTCTGGAGTGTACCTTGGACTTATGTTTGAAACTGGACATGAGCTTTCATGAGCAGTAAATGGAAAAAGTACACCCTAAGAGTATACCATAAGTACTGACAAAAAATTAGTTATTCCAAAGCTTTGCAGTACAACAGCATTAAAAAGCTTGTCAACAACTGAAAGAGTTGGTTTTTACCACAGACCCTCATATATCATATAGGGTCAAAGAATGGCAAGGCCAATGCCCTCTCCCGCATCTATTGCGAGGATGCTGAGTTGTAAAGAGCACCAAAGAAGATCTTCCTGTTTTCTTGCCTATATTTCCATGCCTCATAAAAGGGTTAAGGAGTCCCCAGGAGTCCCTCTGGTCTTCAAGTTCCTGCCACCCTTTATTATGTTCCTTCTGAAGTTCTGCATTGGGCAAATTCTCATCATTGGTCATCCAATGAAGGAAGGCATCTGAGTTGGTCTCAAGGATCTTCTGATGGTCCCATATTTCATCTGATGTAAAGGGCTTTGTGGCAGGCTGTGACACCCATGGCCGGATTACCCATTTGGCAAACTAGGCAGCTGCCTAATGGTGCCTCTCTGTGAGGGGTGCCGTTTTTTTTAGCTTAAAACCCCCTTAAACATTTTTGGGGCTTAAAAATGAAATGCTGCAGGTGGCGCTCGCCTGAAACTAGAGTACAAGAAAGATTTCTTTCTGATCACTTTCTCAGAAAAAATACCCCAACAATTCTGCATATTTAACAAACGGTATACCTAAGGTTTATGCACAAAAGCATACATAAAAAAAACATATTTTTGAGAGCTCAAAAGACATAAAAGTCCTGTGCAAACAGCAAACATGAAGGATGCTGTACCTAGTGAAAATGTGTAGAATCTCTGAGCACAGTGTACATTTTTTACAGCTCTCTGGATGAGAGAGTTTTGTGTTTTATTTATTTTTTTTAAATCATTCCACAGTCCATTTTCCCTAGCCCTGTCAGCAAGCCATAATTATTATAGATTAATAACTTTTGATTTTATTCTAAAGGCAAACTCCCTCACACAGAAAGCTCTCACACTCAGAGCTATCTATGACATTATAGGACCTTTAGTCAGAGGTTAGTGTGTCTCTGTGTGAAAGTATATGTATTGATGTGTTATTTAAATATTGCTGGCTATGTATCAGGCTATAAGCATGCACATGCTTCAACATTTATTTAATTCAACAATAATCTTGGATAATGAGTTGCTATTTCACTATTTTTCTATTTGAAAACGAAAATTACAATCATAATTACAATCATAATTTTTTATGAAATTCAGAAAAACACCTGGAAATTTATTGGCAAAAAAAGCCCCTGCATTAAAGTATGGTTATGATTACGTTAAGATGGACTAGTTTACCAGCCCTATTAAATTCCCTGAACTTGGTAATACGTAGCCCGTAACGTAGACTTACAGCTATTAAATTGCCTTCTCAAGGCTACCCACAAATGACTTGCGGGTCAAAGGCGAAAAGACCCTAAAGGACGTTGAAATTTGAACTCTGTGGTTGAAAAAAAAGTCCTTTGTTCTGTCAAGCCCATAACTGTTACGTTCCAATCACGCTATTAAATTGCAACAAATTTTCAAAGACGCCCTGACGTTCAAGCCCATAACGTGCAAATGAAGACAAAGTTACCAGTTCCTCCTCTAGTGATTTGTCTGACCTCTCTGCTATCACCTACACTGGCCCTACCTGGTATAGCTCACAGCTTCATTCAGGTACACAAGCCCCTTCACCACTACCACTTAGCAATCCACAAGGGAACATACACCACACTAATCTACTCTAACACATCAGGAAGGGCTGCCAAAATACATGGAGGCTGTGCAAAGGCACGTGGAGCAACAGGCAACTCACCACCATCAGGGGTAATCTCTGCTACGCCCATCCTAGAAAGCGCAATGTCATTGCTGGTAGCCATGTTCCAAGATGTATACCCATTCCCATTTGGTGACCTTCCATTATGTTTTGCTATTCATCAATTTACATTAGTGTGGTGTATGTTCCCCTGGTCACCTTCTGAATTGCTAAGTGGCTATGGTGAAGGGGCTTGTGTACCTGAATGAAGCTGTGAGCTGTACCATGTAGGGCCAGTGTAGATGGGCACATCATAGCAGAGAGGTTAGACAAATCACAGTCCACTAGAGAAGGAGCTGGCAACCCACTCCAGTATCACCTGTCATATTGTTAGCAGGCCCTCAGGGGAATGTTGATACTCCACAATATAACTAATTGGACATTTGCATGCGTATTAACACTTTATGTTGATCATATATCATATATATTATTATATGATTTCTAATACTATTATGACTATTATTATTATTATATGTATTGATCTATTGCATAATAACTAGGGCCCCAACCATTGAAAACATACTGACATGGTTAGAAAGGTATAACAAAGCTTTATTTCATACACCAGAAATGGTCAAGACTCTTCATTAATACCATGGGTGTGATGTGGGGGGATACTGGAAGGGCAAGAGGCTGTGGGCAATCAAGGGACACCTAAAGGGTTAACTGTTAGTCAACATCATAAGGATAATGTAAAACACCTACTAAGGTCACATGTGGTCAGGACACCACAGTAACCATAATCGGATGTGACATAGCAACATCATATAACACTCCATTTCATAGAAATAACTATTACTGTGCATACAGCAACCATATGGTCTCCATCTGCCATATTAAACAGATGTTAGAAATCATGGATCATGTGATACTAATCAATTCCACACATAGTGTGTTTTCATACATTACTGCTGATTCCAAATAGATGATAGGAATCTGGAAAACATAAAGAGGAGGTGTTAGAAAAACATAAGCTGTTATTATTGTTTTTGCTCTGGACACTACAATAAACCAATGAACATGAACGTCATCTACAAGCAGTAATAACCATATTGATTCTGTCCTATTTAATCAGCATTCTTGGAATATGTTGAGGATGTGTAATACAGCACATGCTTCACTGTGAACATAATCTTTCAGCAAAAAGTACTATCACTATCTACATGGAATAGTTGTGCCATGCTGATATCACATCTCACTGGTATATGGGTGGTACTAAGGGCAGACAAATTACCCTGTTCACATTACTCCTAACCACATGCACATTGATCCTGATGTCAAACCAAGGTAGTCATCCATTTTGTTTTGATGACAGGAAATACATTAATCCTCTTTCATACTGTTAAAGGGATGAAATTCAACAAAAATGCATGAAATGAAATGGTTAGCAGATCCTAATGGAACACTATTCATTATAATTGAAAGTCACACCAGTCATGTTCATTAGTGAAGAGATATGTAGTCATATATTGCATTTCAGATCCATGTGCAGTGATGAATGACACTGATCTATTGCCTGTTGGGAACTGGGTGGAGTGTTCATTGTACTGCTCAAAGATGAAGAGTATGCCTTCATGGTCGTGAGATTTGGCTATTAACACCTACAGAGACAAGAACAAGATATCAATCATAACAATATTCTGTTTAACTACAAAACCTCATCTTGAGGTCAATCCACATTAAACATCAATTGTTGAAATGTTAAACATAACCAGACATGTACACACTCTGTAGCCAGCCAATAGTATGTCAACATGTATACCAATAAGTGTTCAGTGAGGATTGATCAAGAGGAGGACTTCCTGGATGGTCCAAAGACCTCCTCTTTCGCAGCACTGGGCCCCCACCTTCCATGCCCGTGCCCAGTCTCACATTAGGTTCCTGGGGATCAGGTTGAGATGATGGTTTGGTCTGAGATGAGGAGGTGGACACTTGCAGTTGTGCAACCGAAGGCTGGAAAGGTATGAGCTGGCGTTTGGCTAATGCGAACAGTTGCTGTCTGTCCCAAATCGCTGGTTCCTCGTATCTCTCCAGCTTTCGATTGTGTCTCCTCCCCTCAGAATGGAGTGATCGGGTGCTCACCAGGAGGGTGTGGATGATCCTACACTGCCTTCTGAGCAACCGGGGCCTCTCTTTCTGTTCCTTCTTGCGTGCCACGTCACTCCCTGGTGAAACGGGCCATGATTTCCCTCAATGTCAGGGGTGGTGGCATTGATAGCTTTGTGGTTGATGTTGACGGCATTGGGACAAGAGGTGACGGCATTAGGGCTGGAGGTGTCGGCATTGGTCCCAGAGGAAATGGCAGCAGGGCCAGAGGTGATCGCAGCAGGGCTGGAGGTGACGGCAGCAGGGCCTTAGGTTTCGGCAACAGGGCCTGAAGTGTTGGCTGGAGGGCTGGGGTATTGGGCCAAGTTGGGGGAGCCCATTGTGTGGGCGTGCTTGTGGCCTGCCATGGCTGCAATGTTGTTTGAGCAGGTGGCAGCTGTAGGCCCACCACTGCCACTGGCTAAATCCACTCCCTCACTCAACCCCTTCTGCTCTTCTCCACATGATCTCCCTGACCTGATTCTTCCTCTCTCCATACCTCTACCTTTCCTTACCCTCCTCCTCTCCTCACTCTCCTTCTCCTCTCCTCACTCTCCTCTTATCCTCAATCTCCTCCCCTCCTCACTCTCCTCATCTCCTCACTCTCACCCTTCAGTGTTCCCCTCTCTCTCTCCTCGTCTCCTCTCTCTCCTCACTTTCCTCCTCCCCTCCTTCACCTTTTGAAATTAAAATAAGGATTAATAATATATACTGTACGTGGATGTGTATGTGGTAAAACAAGAATGTGAGTATTATGTGTAGTATAGTAATTGTATGGGGGGGGTGTAGATGTGCTGTGGCCTACTGCTATGTATAGCTATGTGTACATATTAATCTATGTGTGTAAATTATGTGATATCAGTAATTATGTGTGTTGTAAATTAAGGGTTAATATATCTTAGAGGTCAAAATATCAAAAAACTTACAATGCTCCTTCTCTGTCTCTCTCTCTCTCTCTCCTCTCTCTCCAATGCTAACAACCCACCAACGCCTAGACCTGTCTGTTCACTTGCTCAGCTACAGCACAGTCAATGCTTTACGTGTTTTGCACACTTTAAAACCCCTTACTGCAGTGTAATTGCGGTTCACGCTTTCTATTGGCTGTTAGGCCTGCGTCAAACTACGTGGTTACAGGTTTGGATCGTTGCGGCCGATTGCTTCTCAGCTCGCCCCTTAATAGCTTGCGTGCATGGATAGGGTTTACGGGCTTGCATCTACGGCCCGTAACTCTCGGCATGGTTCAATTTAATAGTTCTACAATGCAGCCAAATTTCAGGACCGCAGCCTTTGCGGGTGTGCTGATGCCGCTACAGACTTCAAATTTAATGATGCTGTAAGTCTGGTAAATGCAGGAAATTGAGAAGTCCCTCCACATGCAAAGGTTTTTTTTTTATGATATCATTCATGACATTGCCTATGATAGCACTAATGAATCAACTATTACATCACTAATGACATGACATCTAATATTAAAAATTACATAATACGTAATATTACTGATGCCATCACATTAGACCTCCTATCATGGCACTAAATGCACTTCCAATTGTATGCTTACTTTAACTTTACAGGAATAATAATTCCCAACTAAAGCCTAGTATGACAATAAAATATATGGCTAATAATAGTTTTCTTAAAGACACCATATTTATTTGATTATACTGTCTGTTTATATATCTGCTGTATTTTGAGTTATGACACACTTTTTAGTTTCATAGTATTGTCTAAATGATAAGCTTGTGTTAACTGAATACAGTTGCTGTATCCTAAATTGTTTGTCATTAAAATATGTAGCATGCATTAATATCTTGTGTTTATACTATTGTGGTACAAATGAAATCAAGAGTGCAGAAAAAGCATTTAAATGTGTGCTTCATATGACATATACATAAAGTGCATTGTCTATAGCAGCAGTTCCCAACCCTCAGCTCAAAGCCCAGCATACAGGCTTTTATTTAAGTCTAACACAGATCAGGCAATTTGTATTCAACGGGCTGTGGAGCCTATACTTTCCTCACTTGTTTTATAAGGCGTAAAACCTAAATCATAACATGTTTGTTGGTACTTGAACACAGGGTTGGGAACCACTTTCATGATCAACAGGGACCACTGAACTCCGGGGGACTGTTGGACAATTGGGGAGGGTCTGGATTAACATGAACTGGTATTGCACGGTTGGCATGAGGTGTTTAATATTGGCTACAAAATCATGGGAGTTGTTTTGCGGTCAGCCATCCTGTGCGTGAGTCATGTAATACTTGCCAATATGTAATGTAAGGCCTCCGGCTCTGATCCGGTACCTGTAATCCCAAGGAGCTTGGCCTGTGAGTATTCAGGCCTAATAAGAATTGTTTATACAATGCTTAGTGTTCATGTAATGTGTGCAATAAGGTCATTTGGGGTAATTGTATACAGTTTAAATAATGTATTGGTGCTAGAAGTAGGCCCTAGGATGTGCTAATATTATTTACAGCTAATTCAGTCACGTATGGGACAAAGGGTTATGTTTCTACAAGAATTTATGTGGATATAAGACTACTGAGATCGTCCAGGCATGCATCCTCCCTGACCTCAAATTGTCATAAAGGGGGAAGTTAGTTTCTGGCCTATGTAAATTCAGGTCTACAAACAGAGTAATGGGAGTCGGTAAACTTGGTGACGGGTGTGTCGTGTTTGTGATATTGTTATGCAAGCAACAATAAACAGTCAGTCTCCTTTGTACTAAACAACGGTGCATGTATTCTAATTGCGTCCTAACAAATGGGATAGAATAGAGTTATTAATTTTAATAAGCAATAATCTTTGGACTGAGTTTGCAACCTGGGAGGTCCTGAGTTGTCCTAAGAGGTGTTTTTGCTGGGTGCTATGATCTTGAACACAAAAAATGCACGACCTACAATGAGAAAATTGAGGTGCATGTGGCTCTCTCAAATCTGTGTCGTAACAACCACCACTCTATGGTATAAAGGTTAATAACATGTTTCAGGTTTTTTTTTTTTCATTTTGTCTTAGTTATATTACAAAATACCCCACAACATTGATTCAACTTTTTATCCTTGGATATGGGCAACCTATTAATATATTTTAGTATTATAAGGTTACTATTAAAAGTACAATTAAAAAAATATAAAAATGTGAAAACCTAGAATCCATGAACATAATTAAACAAGGAATAAGTCATAAAGCTATTTTTGTTATGAGAAAAAAATAAAACTTGATGCTGCTGGAGATTGGATATATTTATGATACTTTGGATTTATTGCATCCTCCTTCTGGGATTGTGAAGTGAAAGGGGTGTGGTGTCAATTTAAATCTGATCCAATAATCTACTGACATCCCCCGTGTTCCCTCCTCATCTACCTCCTTCTCCACTGATAGTAGTGATGTAACAAACACAAAATGGATTAAAGAACTCAAAAAAAAAGTCTTCAAATATTCTGTTTCTCTCTAAAAATGTTTTTTGTTTATGGTTTATACAGATGCTAATGTTGTTAGTTTTTTACATATTTCACAATAAAGTACCTTTTTCCTTAAACTACAGTGGCCCTTTAAATTATTTTATTAAAGTAAGTTTGATTTGACCTCAAATTTGATTTTAATATTGAAATGTTCTTTATAGTTATATACATTGTCATTAGTTTCATGTGTCAATCTATTTTCATTACTTTAATGCTCACAAATTAAATATATGTTAAAATAGCATTGCCAAAAGCGATTCCCAAGGGATATAGTGTGAGTTAATCAGTAATATCATGGATTATGTCATTTGTCATGTTATATGTGATATCTTCAGCAAAGTCATAGTTGATGTAATTAATCTTATACTGTATATGTCATTAGTTGTAGGTTATGTTATCATATGTGGTCCAGAATGGTGGCATCAGAAAAAAACTCTCAAAGAGCAGAGCTCAGGGATGATGCAGCTGGATGTGCTCTTACACTACTTATCAGAATTATAGAAATTAAAAACTACATACCGTTAGAATCAAACACTGTCCTTATATTCATATTTTACTTTTATTCATTTAACAGACCATCATTTGACAATAATGTTATTAACATGTCACAATCGGAATATTTTTATTTATGGAAAAAAAAAAATACATAAACCAGAAAAATTCCTAACAGAGTAATAAATAATGTATATAACATACCAAGAGATCCCAGGAGAACCAAATAAGCCGTGACAGTTGGATCAATATTGATTTCATTGCAAGAATGAGACATTGTATTTTTCCATTGAGATCAAAGAACATGCCATGCATTTATATGTGCATTAAAGGGCAGTCACACATATTCCTCATGCAAATATTGATTGTTTTTTGAAAATGTATATATGTAGGACATGACCTAGAGCCCTATTAAATTGCTACGATTTTAGAAATTGTAGCCCGTAAAGTACCCCACAAAAGATACTGCTATTCAATTGGCCTCTTTAGTTACCCACAACGATCTGTGGGTTACAGGCAGAAAAACCCTACGGGCCGTCAAAATCTGAACTCTGTCCCAGCTAAGCCTTTGATATGTCAAGCCCATAAATGTTACAATCGCAAATCATTATTAAGTTGCTACAATTCCTCAAAGACGCACTGTCGTTCAAACCTGTAAACGGCAAATGGAGCCCAAAATATTACGGCCTCCAAATAAGAGCTGCAAAGGGATAAAAGACAATATAAACATACCACTGAACTTTAAAATATGGGTAAAGCAATGAAAGGCATGTGGACTGCTGCACATTCAGCTATGTCTCTGTCTATACTTTTATGCAAGATTTTCGTGCCAAAGACACTGCAGTGGGTTGACAGTTCCATCTCCAGTGGACTTCCATTTGTCTGACCTCTCTGCTATGGCCTGCCCACCTACAGTGACTCTACATGGTCACCCTACAAGCTCACAGCTTCATTGAAGTGCACAAGCCCCCTCACCACCACAAGGTAGAAATCTAGAAGGGGACCAGGGGAATATACACCACACTAATCTACTCTAACCCATCAGGAAGGGCCGCAAACACACATGGAGGCTGTGCAGAGGCATGTGGAGAAACAGCCAACTCACCTCCATCTCCACTATGCCCCTACTGGAAAGGCCCAGGCCATTGCTGGTGGCCATGTGCCAAGATGTATACCCATTATCATTCAGTGACAAATAAGTATTTTGCTATAATCAATTTACATTATTACCTGTCATATTATTATTAGGGGAATGTTGATACTCCACACTATTACAAAGTGGACTTTGCATATGTATTAACCCTTTATAATTATATATATATAGTATTATATATTTTATCATGTTACTATATTATTATTACTATTATTATTATATGCATGAATCTATTGTATAGTAACCAGGGCTCATTAGTTTACTGATATAGGAATGTGGATGTCCCAAAACACACTGACACAGTGAGAACAGTATAACAAAGCTGTATTGCATTCACAGAGCACAATGAGAAATGGACAAGATTGTGCATTAATATCATGGGTAAGGTGGGTGCGGATTCCGGGAAGGCAAGAGGCTCTTGGGGAAAAAGTGGATACCTATAGGGGGTAATGTCATAGTCTAGAATAAGCATCATGCATAGCACCTACCAGGGTCACATGTGGTCACTACACCACTGCAACCTGAATCTGATGAATAAAAGGATCATTAGACATCACTCAATTTAATGTGCATAGCACTTACAACTTGTCTATATCTGCTCAATGAAGCAGATGCAAAAACCTCTGGACTGTGTAATCCAATCCAGTTTTATATACAGTGAGGGGAAAAAGTATTTGATCCCCTGCTGATTTCAAACATTTGTCTAATGACAAAGAAATGATCAGTCTATCATTTTAATGGTCGGTGTATTTTAACAGTGAGAGACAGAATAATAAAAAAAACAAGCAAAACGCACGTCAAAAACGCTATAAATTGATTTTCAGGTCAATGAGTGAAATAAGTATTTGAACCCTTTGACTTAACACGTAGTGGCAAAACCCTTGTTGGCAATCACAGAGGTCAGACGTTTCTTGTAGCTGTCCACCAGATTTGCACACATCTCAAGAGGGTTTTTGTCCCACTCCTCTTTGCAGATGTTGATGCCTAAGAGCTCGATTTTGGTCTCATCTGACCACAACACTTTCACCCAATTCTCCTCTGAATCATTCAGATGTTCATTGGCAAACTTCAGACGGGCCTGTACATGTGCTTTCTTGAGCAGGAGGGACCTTGCAGGCACTGCATGATTTCAGTCCTTCACGGCTAAATGTGTTACCAATTGTTTCCTTGGTGAACATGATCCCAGCTGCCTTGAGATCATTACAAAGATCCACCTGTGTCGTTCTGGGCTGATTCCTCACCATTCTCATGATCATTGAAACTCCACAAGTTGAGATCTTGCATGGAGCACCAGACTGACAGTTATTTTGTGTTTCTTCCATTTGCAAATAATCACACCAACTGTTGTCACCTTCTCACCAAGCTGCTTGTCGATGGTCTGGTAGTCCATTCCAGCCTTATGTAGGTCTACAATCTTGTCCCTGACATCCTTGGACAGCTCTTTGGTCTTGGCCATGGTGGAAAGTTTGGAATCTGATTGATTGCTTCTGTGGACAGGAGTCTTTTATACGGGTAATGAGCTGAGATTAGGAACACTCTAAGACCTTTAAAGAGCTCTTATTTCACTCATTGACCTGCTTATCATTTTATAACTTTTTTGACATGCATTTTTCTTGTTTGTTTTTTTGTTATTCTGTCCCTCACTGTTAAAATAAACCTACTATTAAAATTATAGACTGATAATTTCTTTGTCAGTGGACAAACGTTCAAAATCATAAAGGGATCAAATACTTTTTTCCCCTCAGTGTATACAGTGTGTTCACAAAACAAAAATCTGAAATGAAGTGTTTAAAAAGAAAAATGCGGAGGCGGGTAAAAAACAAAAAAGCATGCATATACAGTACAGTTTTTTACTGTGGGGATGGTGTTCTTTGGATGATGTGATGTGTTGGGTTTGCGCCAGACATAGCGTTTTCTTTGATGCTGAAAAGTAACATTTTAGTCTCATCAGACCAGAGCACCTTCCTCCATACATTTTGGGAGTCTCCCACATGCCTTTTCGCAAACTCAAAACATGACATTTAATTTTTTTCTGAAAGTAATGGCGTTCTTCTGGCCACTCTGCCATAAAGCCCAACTCTATCGAGCGTACGGCTTATTATCGTCCTATGTACATATAGTCCAGTCTCTGCTGTGGAACTCTGCAGCTCCTCCAGGGTTACCTCTGTGCTGCCTCTCTGATTAATGGCCTCCTTGCCCGTTCCGTGATTTTTGGTGGGTGTCCGTTTCTTGGCAGGTTTGCTGTTGTGCCATGTTCTTTCCATTTGGTTATGATAAATTTGATGGTGCTCCTGGGGATCATCAACGATTTGGATATTTTTTTATAACCTAACTCTGACTTTTACTTCTCAACAACATTGTCCCTTACTTGTTTGGAGAGTTCATTGGTCTTCATGGCAGTATTTGGTTAGTGGTGCCTCTTGCTTAGGTGTTGCAGCCTCTGGGGCCTTTCAAAAAAGGTGTGTATATGTAAAGACAGATCATGTGACACTTAGATTGCACACAGGTGGACATAATTTCACTAATTATGTGACTTCTGGAGGTAATTGGTTGCACCAGAGCTTTTTATGGGCTTCATAACAAAGGGGGTGAATACATACGCACATGCCAATTTTCTGTTTTCTAAATCAAAAAAATAGTTTTATGTATATATTTTTCTAATTTCACTTTACCAACTTAGACTAACTTAATGGATTTAATGACATGACTGATTCATCTATCCCTTGTAAATTCAATGGAGCTGACATGTCAGTGTCCTTGTTGGTCATCCCGTACATGTGTAGTGTGTGTGCAGTACTTGTGGTGGCATGTTGGTGTATGTGATACTCACCTGACATGGAGGCTGGATCCTGCTGGGGCACCAGGCCTCAAGCTCCTGTGGTGGGCACTGGGCTCAGTAGGTCCTTCAGGTTACTCTCCCACTGATTGTAGGTGATGGTCACTCTGGGCCACTACTTGTTTCTGAGGCTGTGGCTTTCTCCTCGGCCATCTTCCTCCTCACCAGAACCCTGACATCATCGAACCTGTGCTTCTCAGACCTCACACCCCTTCCTGCCATGCCCACTGCTGTTACTGCAGCTGCTACCTCCTTCTATGCCTGGGCCCTAGGCGCAGGCCTAACTTCCCTATCCCCTGAAATTATAGCGGGCCACTCACGGATGGCACACAGGAGTACCATCATCTACTGGGGGAGTAATTTGGGGCCCTGTGCCTGGCCCTAGCCTATTGCCCTCCTGACTGTGGGTGGGATCCTGTCCTCCCTCAACTATCTGTAGGGACTGTCCCTTATCGCTGCTACCACCACAGCCCCCACCCTGATCCTCAGGATGATGTCCCTATCAATATGGGCACCAGACCACCCACCTCCCCCTCCACACTATGTCCATCTCCGACTCTCCCACGCTCTCACCCTCCTCCACTCCTCCTCCACTCACCTCCTCCTCAACCTCCTGCTCCACCTCCTCCTCCACTGCCTCCTCAACCTTCACCTTCTCTTCCACCACCTCCTCAACCTCCTCCCCTGCCTCCTCTCCTATACTCTCCTCCACCTCCTCTCCAACACTCCCATGGCCACCTCTCTCTCCTCTTTCCTCGCCTTAACTCTAACTGTTGGGGTATAGGGTGGGGGGTAAAGGGTGGAGGGTGTATGTGTTAGCCTGGCTTTAAGTGTGTATGTGTCTTATTTACTCTATGTGTATTTTTATTAGGTGTAATCAGTATATATGTGTAATCAAAATGTATATGTAAAATAGTGATGCTGATAATAACTTTAGATTGTAAGTCAGCGAGTTTCAATCCTGCAAGGTGCTTTAGGGAAAGCGCTATGGACACTGCATTCCAAGCTCAAAGACAGGGCCATCCACTCTTTGCAATGTGTGAATCTTTAACTTGTCATTGCCTGTAACTTAACTTATGTATAGCGCTACGGAATATGTTGGCGCGTTGCAAATAAACGATAAAAATAAATAATAATAATATAAAATAATATGTGTACAAACTTGCTCTCTCTCTCTCTCTCTCTCTCACTCCGTAATTACGGGATTGAATGTAACTACGAACTGCATCTATTCCAGCCCACTGACAGCTTACGAGTGCCAGGAAGGGTTTAGGGGCTTGCAGCTTCGGACCTTTGGTTGCGGCCTTGTTCAATTTAATCATTCTGTAGCTATAGCGAACTTCAAGCCCACAGACATACGGGCTAGACGACGGCCACTGCGGTCTTGGAATTTAATAGGCCCCCTAGTATCTAATTGTTACAGATTGCCTGAAAGTAAGAGTATGAATGGTTTATTGTATTATCATGATAAATAAGAAATAGTGCTTGTAGCAAATAAACACATTACTACAATCATTATATTACCACTGAATGTGTATAAAATGGAAAAACAACAGATGTGATACGCTGTCGAAGAGTTACAAAAGCTGTGAATGTCATGAAGGACCAAGCATATGAAATTTATCAATATGAAATGTTGTTCATATTCATCAGTTTATTATCCCCATGACTCTACAACAATAATCTGTACTTCAGTTCCTCGAGAGCTGCCAACAGTCCAAGATTGCAATATCTCTTAGTTGGGTTAATAAGAATTAATTAAAAAAAACTCACAGGGGCTGAAATCCTAAACTGTGGATGGCTCTTGTAGAAACCAGTTGCTCACCATTGCCGTATAGAGACAATTCATAATATTATATTTAATAGCATGTTCTTTATTAATACCCATTTCCAAATTAAATTGAACTTCAATATGATAAAAGAAACTAACTTTGATATAACTACTTTTATCTGTTTCTTGTTATTCTGTTTGGTCCATTGTACTATAAATGCATTGTGTTTACTTCAGACTCACAAAAAGCTCTAAAGTAGATTGTGAGGACAGACATGGGGAGAAGCCAGAAATAAAGTATTGTGGTCTTGCGAGTTACCATGGCAACAATAATAGTAACCAGTTAGACGTTAGCTTTCTGCATGAGCTAAAGTTCTGGACAGAGTCACTTACCAACTGCCATTTTTTCCAGGTCTATTTACCATTTGAACTGAGGCAGCTACTTCTACAAGGAGGACAGGGACACAAGGCCCATATCATTCAGTGGTACAAACTCACTTACCAACTACCATTTTTCCCAGATCCTGATGCCAGCCTCTTTCAAGGGGAATACCGAGTACGGAAACCCGCAGAGGAGAAGACCTAACAGGCCGGATCCATTCATTGACTGGTCCAGCTGATCCCACATTTTGACATACATAATAATTAATAATAATAATTATTATTGTATTATTGTAACTATATGGCTACAGTGGTCCTATCTCTAGTGTGATTATTTCGCTCTCACACTGGGTGGTGATAATAAAAAGGAGCATTCCCAGAATGGTCACAGAAAATTCTGTATTAAAGCCTTTGTTATTATAAATATACCAACTAGTCCTGTTCTCCCTCCTTAATTAATCAAACTAGAAAAATGAAGGGACCATAGGCCACCCCAGGCCTCCTGTGGTTGGCAAGGAGCGCCCATTGACCTGGCAGGACCAGGGTATGGGGGTAGATGGTGGCTAGCTGGGGCGTGGGGGGGTGGAGCCATATATAGGCTCATTTTGGCTCCAGTACCGCCATTATGCCCCGAGATAGACAAGAGGAAAGATATTTTCCCTGTTGCTCTGTTCCCTATTTTCCTTGTACCTCCTTCTTTTCTTTTCTTTTGCTTTCTCTCTTCCCCTTTCTTCCTTCTCTCCCTCTCGCTTTCCCCCTTCCTCCCCATCACCCACTGAGCTGTCCGGGAGTCATGGCCTGGCTGTGGCATGGAGGCTGATGGGGACCGACCAGCAGCTGAGCAGAGGTCGAGTGATCATGACACTACGGGCGGCGTGTCAGCCCGGAGTCGACGGAGGAGTGACCGGCGTCCCTCTGCGGTCCCTGGACTCCTGAGCATGCTGCTACATAGTCGGAAACCAGCTGGAGAGTTTCCAGCTTATCCGGATCAAGGGCTGGTGCTGCACCTTCGCTGTTGCGGGCTGCACCTGAGATTCCTCAGCGATCCGCGGCTTGGAGTTGCAGCTGGGATGCTACCAGGAGTTCCCCAAGGCAGAAGAAGGGGGGAAGCAGAGCATCCCCTCCCCCCTGCCCCATTTAGGTTCTCCAGGCTCTGGACCGTGGCGGGACATCCGCAGGCAACGCTGTGAGCACAGGGTAATCCCCTGCACGGTCTCTCAGTGCAGGCATGCCACAAAGCGTGAGAGAGAGCTAGCTGCCTGCAGGGAGACTTTACAGGTCTGTACTTTACCAAGTAGCGATAACATCCTAGCAGCCCCCAGTCAACTAACCCCCCTTTTTGACTACCCCTGTTTTCCCCAGTCCTTGGTCTCTAGGGCCACAGGGGAAGCATACTGCCAGGTTTAGTTAGCTTGAGTAAATGAATTAGGGTCTATTACCCTATCTCTCAAGCCCATTTAATAGAGGAACATAGGAAAAGGTTAACTCTTAGCTTCAGTAAATTATTGTAGCGGGAACACGGGTTCCAACATGAGAGCAGGCTTTACAAAATTGTTTGGTTTACAGTACCTTGCAAAAGTATTCACCCCGCTTGCCTTTTTACCTATTTTGTTACATTACAACCTCAAGTTCAATGTTTTGTTAATCTGTATTTTATGTGATGGATCAGAACACAATAGTCTAAGTTGGTGAAGTGAAATGAGAAATATATATACATAAAACTATTTTTTAGAAATTGAAAACAGAAAATTGGCATATGCGTATGTATTCACCCCCTTTGTTATGAAACCCATAAAATGCTCTGGTGCAACCAATTACCTTCAGAAGTCAAATAATTAGTGAAATGATGTCCACCTGTGTGCAATTTAAGTGTCACATGATCTGTCATTACATATACACACCTTTTTTATACACTAACCTAACAATGCCATGAAGACCAAGGTACGCTCCAAACAAGTAAGGGACAATGTTGTTGGGTTATAAAAAAATATCCAAATCTTTGATGATCCCCAGGAGTACCATCAAATCTGTCATAACTAAATGGAAAGAACATGGCACAACAGCAAACCTGCCAAGAAACGGCCACCGACCAAAATTCACAGACTGGGCAAGGAGGGCATTAATCAGATAGGCAGCACAGAGACCTAAGGTAACCCTGGAGGAGCTGCAGAGTTCCACAGCAGAGACTGGAGTATCTGTACATAGGACGACAATAAGCCGTATGCTCCATAGAGTTGGGCTTTATGGCAGAGTGGCCAGAAGAACGCCATTACTTTCATAAAAAAATAAAATGGCACGTTTTGAGTTTGCGAAAAAGGAATGTGGGAGACTCCCAAAATGTATGGAGGAAGGTGCTCTGGTCTGATGAGACTAAAATTTCACTTTTCGACCAAAGAAAATGCTATGTCTGGCGCAAACCCAACACATCACATCACCCAAAGAACACCATCCCCAGAGTGAAACATGGTGGTGGCAGCATCATGCTGTGGGGATGTTTTTCCACAGCCGGGACTGGGAAACTGGTCAGAGTTGAGGGAAAGATGGACGGTGCTAAATACAGGGATATTCTTGAGCAAAACCTGTACCACTCTGTGCGTGATTTGAGGCTAGGACGGAGGTTCAGCTTCCATCAGGACAATGACCCAAACACACTGCTAAAGCAACACTTGAGTGGTTTAAGGGGAAATATGTAAATGTGTTGAAATGGCCTAGTCAAAGCACAGACCTCAATCCAATAGAAAATCTGTGGTCAGACTTAAAGATTGCTGTTCACAAGTGCAAACCATCCAACCTGAAGGAGCTGGAGCAGTTTTGCAAGTGGTAAGATGTGGCAAGCTCATAGAGACTTATCCAAAGCAACTTGAAGCTGTGATTGCTGCAAAAGGTGGCTCTACAAAGTATTCACTTTAGGGGGGTGAATAGTTATGTACACTGAATTTTTCAGATGTTTTGGCCTATTTGTTGTTTGCTTCACAATAAAAAAAAATAAAACATCTTCAAAGTTGTGGGCATGTTCTGCAAATTAAATGATGCAAATGACTGTAGCTATTTGAATTTCCATTTTCCTCGAGTTGCGGGCGGATACACACGCCACAAATCTATCTTGCGCCAGCGGATTTGCGGCCGGGTACTAGTTCAAGTGTCCATTCAGGGTTGTACGGCGCCAATGCAACGTATTACATCATTGAAATGGGCGTTCAATTTCAGGGCCCTGCAGGTTTCTATCGTAGGAATCGATGTTTCGTATTTCTGTACTATGCTATATTTATAAACTTTGTATAGGTTATTATAGACATGTGAGTTTCATTATATGCATTAACACAGTGTCTTCAGGATTGGGATAGTAGGGCAGTGCAATTTTTTTTTAGTTACAATGCTGCGGATAGTACTGTGGCCCTTTGCAGGTCCTCTCAGTCACTCACGGCCATCTCCATTCACGAGTTACGGGGCTGAACGCCAGAGGATTGGTAGCAATTGTAATGGCGAATTGAGCATAGCAGTTATTGCTTCTAGATCATGTCGTGGGCAGGCACGAGCCTTAGATTTTTGTCCCACTGGTGTTATTAGCCTAACCCACAAGTCGAGTGTGGGTAGCTTTAGGTTAGGTGTATTTCTGGCCGTTAGTTTTGTCAATGTCCGCAGTGCAGTTTATAACTTGTCGTATGATTATGGATGGGTTATATTAAAGTTAAGTGGGTGTCTCATCAATAGCTGCCAGGCTATAGTGCTGGTTAGTAGCTGCTTAAGAGATTGTCAGCTTACAGTAGGGCCATAGCCTTGCATGTAACCAATGCTGTCTGCTTCTTGTAGTAAGCAGGCTTCTTTCTGGTTCAGGTGCTCAGATTCACCTTCCACCTTGTGTCGTTGTCCAGTGTACAGGGGTCAAAAGACGATATATTAACGTCAGGTTGACAGGATTGTGCGCTTAGGCGCAATATATAATGCGTCTTTCTACGGATCCGTAGATTGTAGTTTTGATCTGCTCTTGCCTAAAACAGGATATTTAGGAGGAATGGCCTCAGGAGTCATAGGGTCAATCCGCCTTCATAGTTTTCTTTGGGGCATCAGTGCCCAAATGAATTTTGGTTTGGGGGTCCGATTGCCTTTCTATAGCTTATGACGATAGTCAGAGGTTTGTGTCTGGTATCCATACATAGGGGTACTGGGCCACTGAGAGAAGCATTTGTATATATAAATAGTAGAGCCCTCATGGCACAGGGGGTATATGAATTAGACTGTTATGCTAGAAGCCGTGGGTTCAGGCCCTTTTCATCTGGCACACTAATGTTAAGTGAACTTGCAAGTACTTTTAGACACAGGTTTCCCTGCACAGATGTGCTACAACAGTTATTACATTGCAGCTTGTGGGGGCAGCTTGCTCAGCACCTAGATGGAGTTCTTCAGATGGGTGTACACCAGGATGTTAGGTTTTTTGGTTGTTTTTCAAAATGTAAGGTTTGTTCTGGCACCTCTCGGTCAGTTATTTATGTGACAATTTATAGTTTTCCCGTTCTATCATCTGGTATACTTGGCTAGTCACATGCTCAGGGTGTACTTTGCTGACTATGGCCAATGGTCTCGCGTCAGAGGAGCATGCATGCCATTAGGGTTAGTGTCAAATATGGCAAGCTAATTCTCTGTAAGGCTCCTCCCTATATGTTGGTAGGCATTGTCAATTTTAGGTTAAGGTAATTTTAGGTGCATAGGTTCGGCAAATATAGTGGTGGTTATAGCGTGGAGGGGTCCACTCTGACCCTGCTTTACTAGGTCAGGCCAGGTGGTACCCTTTTTGTATTCTGCTTGAGTATGTGGTATAATCCTCTGCGTATTTAATTGCATTGGTGCTGCATCAGTGGTGGTCAAATAGGTACGTTTCATATAATGGACAACTCATAGGGGTTTGTTCGTCTTCTGTTGGTTACTCTCTACTCATACAGACTTATCTGGTGGATCATCAGTTGAAGTGAAGGTGTCTAGTGGTACGGAGTACGTGGCGTTGGAGATTCTTCAAGAGTTACTCACGATTGGTCGAGGGGAGACTGCGGGAACAGCGAATGGTTTTGTTCTGAGGAAATGGTGCAAGGATTTACTCCGTTACTGCGGCATACAGCTCAATACTATAATGTCGGAAAAACGTGGGTTCAGTACCGATAATGGAGTATATTTGTAGGCTAAAGTAACACAGGTACCAAGTTTAAGGACGGGACGGACGACTGATCCTATCTGGGTGCGCACATTTAAACTGAAGGACATAATGGGAAGAGGTGCAGTTTGTGCACTTCAGGAGAGCGAAGGTATGCGAGTGGTTGAATCGACAAGGTTGGGCATTTTCTGCAATCCAGAAAGCCCGGAGGATGTGTTCCCGAAGGTGGGGCGGCAGGTAAACAGCCGGGCTAGAGGACCTGACGAAGAAGTGCTTGGTAAAACAAGTGATGGAGGTTTAACAGGAGGAACGGCAAAGGGACGGTAGGCAACTAGTAGCCTTTCCCAAGGGGGCCGGACATACAACTGTTATGAAATCAGATCTCTGATAAGTGTAAATCCTTGCGGTTTTGTGCAGCCGCCTCTTGTTCCCACTGGTCCGCGGGTGGCTAGAGGTGGGTTGGTAAACTGAAAATGTATGGTGACCTCAGGTGGATGGTCAGAGGATCCAAGGGGTGATCATGTGACCATAAGGCTGGTTTGAGATCCAGAGGGTGATCGTGTGACCATATATCCAGTCTTGGGATCCAAAGAGTGAGCATATCATATGACCATGTGGCTGTATACTACGGCTACGGACATCTGGCCCTGGGATCCAAGGTGATCATGTGGCCATAGAATGCAACGGTACAAGACGGACGAGGTGGGAAAAGGGTCCCCCTTTGATGGTGTGCTGGCCTTCTTGGACCAAACACTTAGCTTTTGTACCACCACTATGGAACAGGTCCGTCACCTATGGAAAGCCTTGCGGTTCTGTGCAGCCATCTCTTTACCACTGGTCGGAGGGTAGCATGAGGTTGGTTGGTAAACAGACAAGGTATGTCGACCTCAGGTGACTGGTCCTGTGATTCAAGAGGATCAGGTGACCATTTGACCGCAACGGCCCAAGGCGGCGCAGGTGGGCGAAGAGAGGTAGTTACAATGTGACAGGCACACTGATCGCTCCCCTTTCGTGGATTGACGGCTTGATGGTCCAAATCGTGGAGTTGGTTTGGAGCCTTTCCTTACTTGAAATAGGATTGGTTTGCAATGTTTTTTATTCAACGATATTGGAGACAGCAAGCATCATTTCGGTGTAATCCGCATTGGAAATTGGTACCCACTCACTTGGTGCAAAAGAAGCCACCGTAACAGCCTACAGTCTTTGGGAGAATGTGATTTACAGAATTGGAAGGTAGTGTGCTGTGATGTCATTGGCTATAGATCCATCTGACCACGTAGGCGCTTTGCCTCAATGGCCAAGCATGGCCCACAACTGGGCATGGCCCAGTTCAGGTGGAAGTACAATCGGTTTGTTCCTGGAATGTGTAATGGCACCGGTTGAAGGAGCAGGTGGGGAGTGGCGCTTCCTGCTTCCTACCTTGGTTTTGATCAAAAGTGGTAGGAATGATACGGGTGCCATACCCACCAAGCAACAGGTTTATCAAAGTCTAAAAGAATTAGGCATGGTTGTATTTGCCTCACCCATCAATTTACATGTAATGTCATTTCAAAACCTGTAAGAAAGCAGCCGGATTCGAGTTCAACGCTGCTCGGGCTCAACTTCAGGAGCAAATATGGAGCTCAGAGTACTAATGTTTAGGAGTTGGCCTTGGCGTCTGCTTGGGGGAGTCAAAACCGCAAAGGGTATTCTGCGGCCTTCTCCGTGGCGGGTGGTGAGGGGAGTCGCCGGGACAGTGGTAAAATGGGGGAGATCCTACCCTACGGTGGTACAGATGTTCCATCACAGTAGACCCTGGACGAGGCTTCAGGGCCTTTGGCGTACTGTCTCTGGCCAGGCTCTTCTCCTCTCGTGGATATGTTATTTATTTGTTGTTATTGGTATTAAATCATTTGTGTTTACCAATAAATGCTGTGGCCGGTTTCCCTCCCAAAGAAGTTGTCTGTGTCAAATCATTATATTTATAAGTAATTTATGTCTATATCATTATGTGCCATACCCAACTGGGCCTTGCCTAGGTCAAGTAGTTACCTGAAGATGGATATTTTCAGGAAATTCATTTCTGAAATAACTAACTGAAGCTCAATAATATAACACCTCCCTTCAAATGTCCAATTCCAACCATATATTTTCTTTTCATTTATCCATTAACCAGGAACCTTGAAGAGAAACCCTTATAAAAAGACATACCATAGGGCTATACTCACTTTGATGAAAAGCTTGAGTTCCAAAGTAGCCTTGCAATTCACATTTTTCATAAGATTTGCCTTTAAAAAGAATGTCTGGTCACCTAAGTTGGAAAATTTTAAAATATAAAATTCAAAAAGTGCTTTATTTT
Source organism: Discoglossus pictus (assembly GCA_027410445.1). Classification (NCBI taxonomy): domain Eukaryota; kingdom Metazoa; phylum Chordata; class Amphibia; order Anura; family Alytidae; genus Discoglossus; species Discoglossus pictus. Next base: position 417,111,266 of record CM050165.1, on the reverse strand, counting down.
TTATTCGTATAAATTATTGCAGCCACTCAGGAATAAAGGGAATCCTGCTTTAAAACATAAATGAACAAGTTTATTTTTTTTGCATCTTAACTTCTTTGCTTGAAATCACACTAATTAATACAAGCTGTTGATTTATGATAGAAATTAGTATGTTTCTCTCAGGCTAGTTTGCTGTTTGTTTATTTATTGGAAGTCTTACAAAACAACAACACCTACATTCTCTAGATTCTTTTTAAAGTTTCTTTTTTTGTTAATTGATTTGGCACATTCTTCCGACTGCCTTATAAGCATAGTACTTTATTATTTAGAACTCTAAGGTACAGTACATTTATCAAATGATGACTACGCTTCATAGGATTTCTTAGAAAGTTGTCTTATTTATTTCACGCATCTGGTATACCAAACCATAGTACAGTAGGTCCTATTCTGATACCAGGATGTCTTTGTAGAAATATTACTGGCACAGGTAATACATGAATAAGGGATGTCGAAATCTGAACTCCATTGCAGCAAATCCTTTGTTCTCTCAAGCCCATAACGGTTACATTCCAATCACGCTATTAAATTGCAACAAATTCCCAAAGATGCCCTGGCTTTCAAGCCCGTAACCCACAAATGGAGGAAAAAATATTACGCCCTCCAAATAGGACCCGCAAAGGGTTTACAGACAATTTCTCAACACTATAAAAGACTATATAAACACACTAGTAGACTTTAAAATATGGGGAACGAATGGAAAGGCATTACATGCACAATAATCCCCCAATAATAAATAGGCATTAAAAAAATATTTTATTTCATCATATGTTGGAATGGTTTTGCATATGCCAATATGAAAAGCCATGCTGCAACATGCAGAAAGCAATTAAATACAGACTACCAGATTAAATATTACTTAAAAAATTATGTTATTTTATCATATGTTAGAATGGTCATGCATATGCCAATATGAAAAGCCTTGCTGCAACATGCATAAAGTAATTCAAGCCACACTACCTGAAACTGATGCCATATTAACCCTTCCTCACTCACAGAGGCTCTAATGTTCACCCTGGAATATATATATGATTTCATATACATGTTGCTCATCACATCTACATTGGGAAAACAAATAGAGGCTCAGAGCGGGGCTCACAATGAGCGCAGAGGGTGCTCAGAAGAGCAAAAGTGCACCAGGGGAGAGGTTCGCAATAAGCGCCAAAGGCGCTAATTGTGAGCCTTGCGATGAGCGCCAAAGGCGCTCAGCGCGGGGCTTGCAGTGAGTGCCGAAGGTGTTCAGACAACCAAAAAAAATGACATTGTGTGCCAAACAGCATTCCCAGCCTTACAATTTTATTGACCGTAATTTTTTGACGGGCAAGTTGCTAGTTATTATATGATATCTAATGCGGTTATGACTAATATTATTGTTATATGTATTGATCTATTGCATGGTAACTAGGGCTCATTAGTTTACATATATAGGATTGTGACACACATGACACGGTGAGAACGGTATAACAAAGCTTTATTTCATACACAGAGGACAATCAGAAATGTTCAAAACTGCATTAATATCATGGGTGTGGTGTGGGCGGATCACAAGAAGGCAAGAGGCTTGTGGTAAAAAGGGGTACCTACAGGGGGTAATGTATCTAGAATAAGCATGTGGTCACTACACCACTGCAACCGGAATCTGATGAAAAAAAGAATCATCACAAATCACTCCATTTAATTGAAGAAACCATTAATGTGCATAGCACTTACAGCTTGTCTAGATCTGCTCAATGAAACAGATGATTCAACCTCTGGACTGTGTAGTCCAATCCAGTTTCACACATACAAAAGAAAAATCTGGAAAAAAAAAGTGGTCAACAGTACAGTGCTAAATACTGTAATTGTACCAATATACCAACTCACCTGATTCCCATCTGCAAACATTACTAACTATTAGCTAGGTCTCTGGACAATCAGCAATATGGGAAAATACCCATTACTACGGAGAGGGCACAAAGATCAGTAGGCAGATTAACTGTTACTTACATCAGACCCAAGGATCTGTTCTCAGACTGATATTGAGGTCAGGATCACATGCTTCACTAGTGCATATATCAATGCTGGCTGTCATTAATATGCCATTGTGAGACTTTGCAAGTTCACCGCCATAGCGGTATTAATCTACATTTCAGCAAACAATGATCATGTCTTAGATTTTTGGCTCTATGATAGCTTTAAGATTGTGGGAGCTACATGTTAAGGGTGGCTGTTATTAAAGGAATGTCTACCTGAGAAAAACCGGGAAAACCTTGCACCTCATACATTTCCTTCACAATGCCATGCCTTCGTAAAAAAAAAAAAAAAAGACAAAACCTTCAAAATAAGGCCTATACAATACCCCCTAAACCTAAGCTAAGATAGAATAAATAAAACAACTTACCTTTGCAGATGTCCCTTCAGATCGCATACCCTAGGGAAAAGATAAACATCAGATTCGTACTGTATTGACCCCCATGAGTGATGGGGTTAATTAAGGGCCTTTGGGGGTCTCTATTGTCCTCCATGAGTGACAGAGTTAATTAAGAGCTTATGGTGGTCTGTATTACCTACCCCCTATTAAACCGCACACCGTACTAATTACACAAAATAAAAAAGCAAAGGTACAAAAAATAAAAAACCTATGTTACTGCAAAAAAAAAAAAAAGAACATCACACCCCCCCCACGCCACTACAAAAAATAAAAAAATAATTACAGACCTGCAAAGGAAAAGGCTTACACAAATATACATAACATTACAGTGATAAAGACATTAGAAATATACCCCTAATACATTTCGCCCTATTTAGATATCACTTCCTAACTATACATAAACCCCTAACTATACATAACCCCTATCTATACATTACCCCCTATACAATACCCCCTAAACCTAAGCTAAAATAGAATAAATAAAACAACTTACCTTTGCAGATGTCCCTTCAGATCGCACCCCCTAGAAAAAAAAGAAACATCAGATTAGTACCGTATTGACCCCCATGAGTGATGGGGTTAATTAAAGGTTTATGAGGGTCTGTATTGTCCTCCATGAGGGACGGGGTAAATTAAGAGCTTATGAGGGTCTGTATTGACCCCCATGAGTGACAGGGTTAATTAAGGGCTTATGGGGGTCTGTATTGACCCCCATAAGTGACGGAGTTAATTAAGGGCTAATGGGGGTCTGTATTGACCCCCATGAGTGACGGGGTTAATTAAGGGCTTATGGGGGTCTGTATTGACCCCCGTGTCAGCATTAATTAAGGGCTTATGGGGGTCTGTATTGACCCCCATGAGTGACAGCGTTTATTAAGGCCTCATGAGACTCTGTTTAGAGCCCTAGAGTTATTGAGTTAATCAAGGCCTCATGTGGCTATGTTTAGAGTCCCATGAGTGATGGGGTAAATTTTAGGTGCCTGGGGGGGTACTTATTGAACACCCGCAGCAGGGGTTAAGATACTTTTATTTTTATTTACGGTCCTTTAAGGACCCACGAGGCAGGAAATTAGAATTTTTAAATGCAGCAAGGTCATGATCTATGCCGATCGGGGACCCCTGCACCAAGGGGTTTTTATGGGGACACTTTGACCCCAGCATAGAAAGGGGTTAATGTTAGGTCCTGCGGCCGGGATTGGCTAATGGTGTGCCCCGTGCCCTTTAGGGAGCTGCGGCGGGGAATTTAAATTTTTGCAATGCAGCGGGGGCCTGACCTATAACAATTCGGGACCCCCGCTGCAAGGGGTTAATGTGTGGGGGCTGCGGGGGTCCCTATGGACCCATGCAGTAAGGGTTAATGTGGGGTAACTTTGGGTGACCCGATAGGGACCTCCAGCATAGAGGGGGTTCAATTTAGGTGCCGCGGGTGTATTTGAAGTACCCCCCACGGCATGGCTTGTGTGTAGAACTGCCACGGAGGTCCCGTTAAGTGATCATCCCGCAGGCTGTCACTCCTCCTGCACTGGTTCTCCATGTTTGACACGGACGGCCCTGCTGCGTAGCTCACACGTTGCTCGCAGCAGGGCTAATTTAATAGCGTTGTAACTTTTCAAAATTTGAAGCACGTAGGGCTTAAGTTCAAACCTTATATCTATGAGGCTGGAATTTAATGGGGCTGTTGTATAGTGGCAGAATTATATTTGCTTCCCTTGCTTCTAAACCCCCCTTAATATATGATTATATTTTACTTGCTTTTGCAGATGCTGCTTGGCATTGAGCACTGTTGTGTAGATGGTTGTCCAGAAGCACTCCCTATCTCTGATATCCCCTAGATTTGTTCCATTTATATTATAAATTGAATGTTTATTTTCCCTTCCCAAATGTATAACGTTACATATATTTGTGTTAAATGTAATTCGCAATTCAGCTGCCCATTTTTATGATTTATGTAAGTCTCATTGCAGTGAATCTACATCATATTCTAATTTAACTACCCTGCACAATTTTGTGTGATCACCAAAAATGGAGACATTACTTACCAGTCCAACTTCTAAATTATATATATATTTATATTTTGTGTGTGTATATATATATATATATATATATATATATATATATATATATATATATATATACCATATATACTCGAGTATAAGCTGACCCGAGTATAAGCCGAGGCACCTATTTTACCACAAAATACTGGGTAAAATGAGTGACTCGAGTATAAGCCGAGGGTGGGAAATGTGCTGCCCCCTGTGTCCCTCTTGTGCCCTCTGTGTACCCCCTCTATCTCCTGGGTCTCTTCTCCCCTCTCCCTTCCCTGTGTCTCTTCCCCCCTCCCTTATCACCCTCCTCAACCCCCCTCCTCATTCTCAACCTCCCTCCTCAACCCGCCTCCTCATTCTCAACCTCCCTCCTCAACCCCACTCCTCATCCTCAACCTCCCTCCTCATCCTCCCTCCTCTCCCTCAACCTCCCTCTTCAACCCCCTCATCCTCAACCCCCATCCTCAACCCCCTCCTCAACCTCAACCCTCCTCCTCATCCTCAACCCCCCTTCTCATCCTCAACCTCTCTCCTCATCCTCAACCCCCTCCTCAACCTCCCTCCTCATCCTCAACCTCTCTCCTCATCCTCCCTCCTCAACCCCCCATCCTCAACCAACCTCCCTCCTCATCCTCAGCCCCCTCCTCAACCTCCCTCCTCACCCTCAACCTCCCTCCTCATCCTCCCTCCTCAACCCCCCTCCTCAACCTCCCTCCTCATCCTCAACCTCCCTCCTCATCCTCCCTCCTCAACCCTCCATCCTCAACCTTCCTCCTCAACCTCCCTCCTCAACCCCCCTCCTCAACCTCCCTCCTCAACCCCCCTCTTCAACCTCCCTCCTCAGCCCCCCATCCTCATACTACCTCCTCAACCCCCCATCCTCAATCCCCTCCTCAACCCCCATCCTCAACCTCCTACTCAACCCTCCTCCTCAGCCTCAACCCCAATCCTTAACCTCCCTCCTCATCCTCAACCTCCCTCCTCATCCTCAACCCCCTCCTCAACCTCCCGCCTCACCCTCAACCACCCTCCTCATCCTCCCTCCTCAACCCCCCTCCTCAACCTCCCTCCTCATCCTCAACCTCCCTCCTCATCCTCAACCTCCCTCCTCAACCCCCCCATCCTCAACCCCTTCCTCAACCTCCCTACTCAACCTCCCTCCTCAACCCCCCATCCTCATCCTCCCTCCTCAATCCCCCATCCTCAACCCCCTCCTCAACCCCCTCCTCAACCTCCCTCCTCAACCTCAACCCCCCTCCTCAACCTCAACCCCCTCCTTAACCCCCCTCTTTAACCTCCCTCCTCACCCCTCTCCCTTTCCCCTCACTAACCTGCTTAGCCGGTATATGCTAATGACGTGATGTCACATGCGCGCCACGTCATTAGCATATACCAGGTGCCGGAACCCGGTATATGCTAATGACGTGGCGCGCATGTGACGTCACATGCGCTGCGGGTCAAGAAGGAGCGGAGGCCAGAGCAGAAGCAGGTAAGTGAGGGGAAAGGGAGAGGGGGAGGTATTTAGGGGGTTTAGGATGAGGAGGGGGGTTTAGAATGAGGAGGTGGGGTTGAGGAGGAGGAGGGGGAGGGAAAGAGACACGGGGGTTAGAGAGACACAGGGGGGTAGAGAGACACAGGGGGTAGAGAGACACGGGGGGATAGAGAGACACGGGGGTTAGAGAGACACAGGGGGGGTTAGAGAGACACGGGGGGGTTAGAGAGACACAGGGGGGGTTAGAGAGACACGGGGGGAGAGTGACTCGAGTATAAGCCTCGGCTTATACTCGAGTATATACGGTATATATATATGTATATATATCATCGCATATAATAGTTGTGATAATTGCGAGCTGTCGTCACGCAATCTAAAATTTTACCGGCTTGCGCATGAGCAATGAGTGCCCGTACGTTACTGGCTTGACGGGGCTGCAATGAGAGCCAAGGCGCTCATTGCTGGATTTGCGATGAGCGCCAAAGGAGTTCATCATGAGGCCTGTAACATAGAGGGGGAAAAGGCTTGCATTGTGTGGCAAGCAGCATTGCCAGGGTTCAAATTTCATTGCTGTAATTTCTGACCGGCAAGTCGCTAGTATATATATATACATGTGTGTGTTTTTTTTGTTAATATATTTTGCATATTCCTCAGACTGCCTTTTAAGCATCATTCTTTATCATGGAATACTTTAAGGTACAGTACATTCATCAAATGATGACTATGGTTCATAGAATTTCTTAGAAAGTGGTCTTATTTATTTCAAGCAAAATTAATACACATCTGGTATACCAAACCGTAGCAGTTCCTATTCTGATACCTAGATGTCTTTGTAGAAAAATTACTGTCACAACTAATACATGAAGTTTGATAGTTTAGGAGTTATAAATTCCGTTTCACTATTAAATATATGAATGTTTAGTGGTGTCTGTGGGCACACTGGGATATCCATACTCTTTTGTATGATTGAGTGTTATCCAACATTCAGAATGTCAGAAACAGGAAGGGGAGGGATGAGACTAAGGTCAAAATTATTTTAACTTAGTAACATAGTAATTGAGGTTGAAAAAAGACTGTTGTTTCAAATTTTTAGATATTCTCTGATCCTTGTAATATATGGATTATTTGTTAATTGATCCAGGGGAAGTCAATAAGTCATAAGGTGATCAATACTCCTCCTTCTGTAGATTACCGTAAATTACTTATTTTTTCCCTCAGCAGGCAAGAGGGGCCATGGGAGGGCCAGAAGGACCCTGGGAGGTATGCGGGGGGCATAGAGGGCCACAGGGGGCTGTAGGACGGCCACAGGGGACCATGGGAGACCCAAGTGGGTTGCAGGAAGGCCACAGGTGGCCAGGGGGGGGCAGCAGACAGCCGTAGGGGGGCCCACGAAAAGCCGGAGGAGGGGCACATCAGGCTCAGGTTGGCCTGTGCCACTCCAAGACGGGGCTCCAAAGCCTTGCACTGGCGGTAGCTCTGCCTCACCATATATTACCTTGCTCATATGAATTTATTCCTGTATACTATACATTATGAACCATTCTAAAAAGCAACAGGTCTTTAGTTAACTAGAGTTGCTCTTGCTTTATCTTAAATAAATGTATCAAATCTGCTTTACTCTAGTCATCTGGTACCAAGTTTATTTTAGCCAATCTAATAGATTTGTGCAAGATTTGTTATATTCCTTATACACAAGAAATAGTGCCTCTTCTGTTCTTTCTTTTTTTGTATAATTTAGATGCCTGCTTTTTATTCCTTAATCAGTGTTAAGGCACATGAAGCCTGATTCAATTGAGCAGTTGCAAGTTACCAGAGCCGTAAGTGAGGCCATAAGTTAATTTGCTATGCAATTGGCGTCTTTTGTGGGCTCCAAACGGTTTATGGGTTACCGCACCAGCAGTCAAGCCCGCAAACGGTAAATTGCGGCCCAAAGCTTACAGGTTCCAAATAGGACCCTCAAAGAGTTTACAGACAGTTTGCAAAAGCACAATAAAAACAGACCAATGGACTTAAAATTATGGGGAAAGCAATGCATTACAATTACTTGCATAACAACTCTCAAGTATCAAACAGTTAAAAACATTAAATTGTATTTTTCTCATAGGTTGTAATGGTCATGTATATGCCAATATGAAAAGGCATGCTGCAAGATGCAGAAAGCTATTAAATACACACTCCCTCATTAAATTGCAACACAAATACATGAAAATGGCTGCCATATTAACCCTTTCTCACTCACATAGGCTCTAATGTGGACCCTAAAAATACAGAGATCATCTCATATACATCTCACTCATCACATCTACATTGGGAAAACAAATAGTGGAAAAATTACACCGCCACATGGCATATATCAAGTACAAGGGCAACATTTTATTTATGGTTGCTCAGTCCCTCACAGCTTCATTCAGGTACACAACCCCTTCACTTCCACAAGTTAGCAATCCAGAAGAAGACCAGCAGAACATACACCATCAGGAAAGGCCGCAAACACACATGGTGGCTGTGCAGAGGCACGTGGAGCAACAGCCAACTCACCTCCATCAGGGATATTCTCTGCTAGGCCCATATAGGATAGTCCCACGCTATTGCTGTTTTAAGATGTATACTCATTATCATTTGGTGACATCCAAATAAGTGTATTGCTATTAATCAATTCACATTATCACCTGTCATATTGTTATCAGGCCTTCAGGGGAATGTTGATACTCCCCAATATCACAAATAGGACCTCTTGTGTATTAACCCAATATTATTATTTTAGTATTAATATTATATGTATGAATGTATTTCACAGTAACTAGTGCTCATTAGTTAACTGATATAGGAATTTGACTCAAATGTGATGTATGTGGATGTGATAACTGTCTAACAAAGCTTTATTTCTGACACAGAGCACAATCAGAAATGGTCAAGACTGTGCATTAATATCATGGGTGTGGTGTGGAACGATCCCGGGAAGGCAAGAGGCTGTTTTGGGAAAAAGGGGATGCCTAAAGGGGTTAATGTCATAGTCTAGAATAAGCATGATGCACATGTGGTCACTACACCACTGCAACCGGAATCTGATGAAAAAAGATCATCAGAAATCACTCCATGTAATTCAAGAAACCACTAAATGTGCATAGCACTTATAACTTGTCTATATCTGCTAAATTAAACAGATGAACATAATCATGGATAATGTCATACAGATCTGTTCCACGCACAGTGTGTTTTCAGATATTAAGGAATAATCAGAAAATGATGAGCAGGATCTGTGACACAGAAAGAAGAGGTTGAGGAACATGCCTTCATGGTCGTGAGATTGGGCTACTAAGACCTACACAGACCAGAACAAGATATCAATCAGAACACTATTTGGATTGACTTCAACACCTCATCTCAACGGCAATCCACATTGAACATCAATTGCAGAAATATTCAACATAACCATACGTGTACACACACTGTAGCCAGCCAATAGTATGTCACCATTTATGCAAATATTCATTGAGGAGTGTGGATGAGGAGGACTTAGGGCAGTGGTTCTCAATCCTCTCGGGAACCAAAAGTGTGGCCACTAGTATTCAACAGGTGGTGGAACCTCTAATTGCTTACGTGTGTATTCATACAGTGTTTCACCTAAATCATGGTCTGTATGGTGGGTCCTGGGGGGAGGTTTGACAACCACTGACCTAGGGGACATTCTCACCTACTTCCTCTGAGCACTGGGCCCACAACTTCTATGTCTGTGCGCTTCCTCCCTCTACTACAGCCAGGAAGTGTTGGATTGAGGGGTGCATCCAACTGGGGTGGCTGTATAGCAGCTGGCATTGACGATAAGGGGTAAGATGAGGAGGCCACAGGCTCTGATTGCGGTGGGGGTGGAGCCTGTGGAACCAAAGGCTGGAGAGTGCTCAATTGGGCTTCTGCCAACTGCACTAGCCATGCCAAGTGATGTGTCTGGGCTTTTCTTTCCCTATGAACCATTTGCCCATACCTCTCCATTCTTAGATTACTGTATGTCTCTTCACCTCATCATATATTGCTCTGATGCTTTCGACCTGCTCTGTACCAATATCGTTCTGCCTTTGAAGCTGAGCTGTCAGCTGTTGCACTACTATATTGTCGCGCTTATCGTCCATGTGGATGTGCTGTAAGATGTCCCTCCAGGTGCCTTGTAAGGGGCTGTGAGTTCTGTCTCCAGACAAAGTTGGACTGTGGATATGCTGTGGTGAGGCCAGAAGTGTTGCCGGTTGGGATGTTGTTTACATTGGTGATGGTGTTGCCCATAGGGATGGTGTTGGTCCGGTCTGTTGGGGCAACATCTGCTGGAAAAACTGCTGGGACAACCACTACTGTGGCATCATCTGTTGGGACAACATCTGTTGTGGCCTGGTCAGGTGTGGGAGAGAATTGAGTTCCGGCCAATGCCTTAATTGCATGTCACCAGGTGGCAGTACTGGCTGAGAGTGGTACCCAGGACCTCGACATCCCTGCAGGTAATTGCTGGCTCAATGACATGTCTGTAGGTTGAAAGGGCTGGGAACGTGCCCAAGATGTGTGTGAGAGGCCGGGGGGTGTTCCCCACAATGGTCTTGCTGCTGATGGTCCTGGGACCCCGGTGTCCTCCCCACCACCTGCGTTGGTGATTGTGGTTCCTCCTTTGGAGCCACCGTCTGTGTCTCTGCATCCAGGGTTTGCCTCATGGGTACTGAAATGAGAGGACAATAGTATTTGAGTATTGATTCTCTAAACAATTGTTTGCTGTGTGTTTCCATATCCCTGACATCATGGTCACTTGTAATTGGCTGTGGTGATTGTTTTCCGCAGATAAACATTGAGCTGTATCATGAGCATTGTGGATCATGGCTCATATCAATATATGTTATGCTGGTGCAGTGTGCCATCTGCAGTTCATTAGGACACATGCTCAGCTAAATATGCTATGCAGTGAGTGAGACTGACCAATCTGTGACCAATTTTCAGCAATGGGTGTTAACATGCTTATGAGACATGCTTATGGTCCAGGTTAGGCTAGTACATGACATGCACATGCAGTCCTTCAAAGTCTGTATCCACAAATGCTGCAGTGTGCACACCCAAACATGTACTCTATTTTGGATGTAAAATCAATGTTGATAACAGCTATACCTCGTTTAACGCTGGGGATAGGTTCCAAGCAATAGGAGTGTTAAGCGAAACAGCTTTAAATGGTGCAGTTTAACATGGGGAAGATAGGGATAGGGGAACTCATGACAAAAATTACACAATTGCAATTAATATTTAAACTGTTTGGTTTTATATGAACTTTATGCAAATCTAACACAAACTGCATTGGCAACTGCTATTCAGAATCCATTTCAACACAAGCTGAGATCCCGCCCCAAGCTGATGATAGCCAGTAAGCTTGAAACAGATGTACATGGATAGGATTCTCAGCTTGTGTAAAATCTAGCCTTGGCTTTGCATTAAAGCTGTGTAATACTGCAGACATATGCTTAAAGGAAGCCATGTTTGAAAATGGCTATGTATTGAAGAGCGAGGCATTTGTGGGCACATTTGCATGTCCCAGCTAAGCTTCCCAGAATGCAGTGTTATAACTGTTGATCTCGGAATTCTGAGCTGGAAGCATGTTTTTTAAGTTGCTTAAGACATTCAAATGTGAACACAGATGTACTATTTATTTACTGTACTACTGAATGGTGGAGGGTTTCTATCGCTCTTTTCCCCACCATATATTAAATATATCGCTCTTTTGCCAACCATATATTAAATGTTGTGGTAATATATATATATTACCACTATTAGATCCTCTTGTAGTACTACAAGATCCTCTTGTAGTATTGTGCCAGCTCTCCTCCCAGGTTCCTTGATCTAGTGCATGTACCAGATCCTCCTCCCATGCTTTTGTGTATTTCAGAGGTTGCCTCAGCTGCATCTCATTAAAGGTATCATAAAGAAGGCTTATCATTTTGCTAGACAGTGGAAGCTACTCACAAAGCTTGTCTCCAGTTTACCTAAAGTATGTGCAGAGTAACTTATAAAGTGCCTCAATCTGCAATAATAGTAGTGTTCCGCCAGCGACAGATCATATTTATCTCTCATAAATTCAAACTGAACAATTTTTCCCCACTGGAACCATGCCCCACACGTCAGTAGATTTCTAGACTGCCACCAATTTGAAGAATTTAAGGTCATGGGGATAATTAGCTGTGGATTGGGTACAACAGGAGTAAGGCTAGAAAGTTTGGGATGTAAATGGCCCTGCTTTCTAGCCCATGTCCAGATGGTTAACGTATGCTTAATTAAAGGATTGCTCCGACTCCCCAGAGCCCTACTCGGCCTCAAAAAACAAATTACAGTGTCCCATGAATATGGGGACATAGTTAATTTTTTTTATAGTAACCCATGATGGTTGTTGTTGTTGGGGAGAATGTGCCATCGGGATAAATGATAGTGGAGCCACTTTGTAGTATAACTTAAGATTCGGTCAAGCCAGCCCTCCCTTCGACTTATGTCTATACATATTGAGCTTAGAAATCTTGGAGGCCTTATAAATAAGCCTGAAAACCTGATTTTGAAACCGCCCCAATTCTTGATAATCAATTGCTATTGGGAGTAACCGAAACAAATACATAAGACGTGGCAGAACATTCCTTTTTATGGCATTTATCCTGCCCAGCTATTAGACATGGGTAGCCACTTTTGCGTAGCCCAGTCTATACAATTTAGTATTCATCTGATAAAGTCCCCCGTTTGCCTGTAGGGGATGAAGCCTAGGGAGGAATTAAGCTATTCTGTTAGCCATTAATTTAGCCAACATTTTTATGTCTCAATTTAGGAGGGAAATGGGACAGTCATTTTTAATTTCCAGCGGGTCCCGGCCTTCTTTAGGGAAAAAGATCATATCCACTTGGTTTAATTCTTGGGGCACAGGGTGTCCCTTCAAAATTTGATTAAACAGATTTGTTACATGTGGGGCCAATAGATCTGCGTATTTTTTTGTAATATAAGTTAGAAAATCCATCCAGACCTGGGGCCTTCCACCTCTGTAACCAGTTGATTGTTTTTTTAATTTCATCCACCATGACCCGAGAGTGAAGTGACCACCTCCTGTATGGAGAGGGTGGGTAAATCACATGTGTTTAGAAAGGCAGGTCGCTGTTGTTCTTGCTTATGTGATGAGGATGAATATATCCTCTTAAAAAAATACAAAAACTCTTTTTCTATACTATTAGGGCTAGCCGTAAACATTTGATTTCTTAAGTGCATTTAAAAAGTCCCTTTATTAGAAAAAACAATAAAAGCCACTCACACAAAAAAGTTGTGCAGCTTGTTAGAAGCAGACACCCATTCAATATCCTCTACAAAACACATATCAGGTTTGTTACTCTTGTATTGCTATAATGAGCACTAATATTGCTTGGAGAAAAGGACATTTCTTCAAATACTTAATATTAATAAATATATCCAGTTTTAATGTCCCCCAGTTGAAATGACTAAAAACAGCAGGGTTTGTTATCTTCTCTCCTGATTTTAGAAGCAAACAACATCCTTTGATTATTCAAAAAAACAGTCAGCCAGACCTTCTAGATTTTTTATAGGGAAATCTATTGCGCATTTAAGCCGAGGTTCACTTTTATGCCTTAAAACCACATTTTTCCTAACATATGCTGTTTGTATTTAAATCATCTTTTCAGCATTCAACTTTGAGATCCAATATAACACATCCCTTAGTTCACACACCTCTTCATAGCCATATTTATAGATTCAAGCTGTGCAAACAGTATTGGTGGGCACACCTCAATAATCCAGTCGCTGTTCTGCAGCCTTAAATCACATTGTGGTATTCTCATAAGTCTTCTACTTTCACTATCCATTTCCATTGCTTCACAATTGAGTGCTTATGAGTGTTGCATCAATCTGCATTGATAATCCTTAGGTGCTAACACATGTTCCAATCAAAATCTTGACTTTTTTTAACCCTATATCTACTTAACTAAATAGGCAAATACCTTTACTCCCATAATTAACAACTCTAACAGTGTGTGTATACTAATAGTTAAAACTCTTGAAACATATTTTATTTAACTTAAATTATTTCTTGAATGCACTGGTACAGTACCAAGAATATATCCACTATTACATGTATCATATTTCATTGTATAACTTGTTAATTATTTTTTTTTCTAAGTAAATCCCACTGAAGAGAAAAAGGAAATTCATTTCTTCTTTATATGAAATATCAACATTGACAACAGCCAAATGCTTAATTAAGTCATGAATCCTTTTGATTACTTTTTAGATTGTACATCTATCTGCATTATAAATGCTGCAGTATTTTATCGATATTTTGACATTTTCCCTATTTCAGTCACATGTTCTGTATCTATTCTCTTACATGTTAAGCATATACTAACAGCATCATGATACACTGTCACAGGTATTTTGCATCACTTTACTGATAAATTTAAATTTTGTTTATATATTGAAGATGAGCTCTGTTTTTCCTACATACATAAAACCACATTTGCAAGTAGGCATATATATATATATATATATATATATATATATATATATATATATATATAACATTTATCATATTACCTTTTATGTTATGATTAATTTTATGTTCCTTTTGTTTGAAATAAAAAAAGTTTTTGATCTCCCTATATAAGCACATGCTTGACATTTGCCATGTATTACTTTATATAAAGTTCTCTTTTTTCGGTAACTTAACTCATCATACAATTCTCACCTACAATTTCTTGCTCTCCCATCGATTATGGATTGCTTTTCCTATATTTGAATCAGTTCATCATATCTACCAAGTTTGCTGAATATTTCAAACCTCTTTAGGTTCTTGACTATATGTAAGTATAAGTGTAACTTTATCATCTTGTTCCTTATTTTGTTTAAATGGAGCTGATCTATATGTTTTTTTCTTTTATTTTTTTATACACTTTCTTTAATGCAGCTTTTTTTACACCATTATACCTCAAAAAAATGTTTTCACTACAAACCCTTTCCATACGACTGTATGGAAGTACTCTCTTCACATTTTCTGGATGTAAACTTTCTACATGTAGAACATTATCCGAGACATGCTCATTATCCGAGATTAGGCTCACTGTCCTCCCTCCATTTCTTAAAAGCTAATAATGTGTCAGCTTTGCCTGTCCATATAATCAAAATATCGTCCACATACCTATGCTATGCAAATATATGACATAGACGTATCCTGCACCTAAAAATAGTGGGAGCCAGCAAGAACAAAAAAAGATTATTAAATAAAGCAACTTTCAAAAGGCTTAACAAAAATGTATAAAGTTCACTAAAGGGCCACTGAATATACCCAAACTGCTCATCAGATACAGATAAAGCAGTAATAATAAAGTAAAAAAATGCTTATTTTTTTAAATGATGCCTTTTATACCCATATTTGTTGTTTTTATTGACCTCTGATGCTCTTTGTAGCCAACCTCCCGTGTCCTGTTTTAGTACTTAGCAGGGTTGTGTAGCAGATGTCTATGGGGCTGGCTGTTATTAACAGCTCTGATAGTTAGGACCTTCTAGATTGTTCAGAACAGTGGTGGTATGCTGCTGGAGGTTGTCCTAGTCTATCATCCCCTAGATAATGATTGAAGGAGGCAGAATGCTTCCCCTGCAATGTCTCACAGCATACAGAACTGTTTACAGACCCACAGACTCATCTTGCTGTAAATCTTCCTGCCTGTGTCATACACAGTAATTTTTGCTGTTGGTAATAAGGAAAAACATTGTTTATATGTGCATGTCAAACCCAGGGGAGGGGGTCTCTTTAACCCCAAAACTCTTGCCTTTGAATACAGGAATTCTCCCTCAGGGTCATGTGTAGAAGGGCTTCTTGATGCCCGGCAGCCATATCAGGATCAGCAGAAGCATCAGGAACACAGGATCACTGGATTAGCAAACACATCATTGGATCAGCATAGCCGTCTTCAGTTGGCTTTAAAAGGCCAAGGAGACCAATCCTAGCCACAGATCCAATCTGGTTCTTCAATCCATTACTCATCGGATAGCCGCAGAGGTTCAGGATACAAAGTGATTATAGCCCAGTAAAAATAATAAAAGTCTTTCCTCTAAGTGAAACACACCATACATATGTGTCTAAAAAAGAGCACAAACTATTCTTCCTGGTACATAATTCTATACAGGTTTTGCCCCAATCAGCAGAGGGCCATTCCCTTAGACAAGTGCAAGTTTTACACTTTCTGCCCCTTTGAATTACCACCACGTGGTCTAGGACTGGTTCCAAGGCCCTGGCACCAGCCTGTCTATTTCCCCACCTAAATGCTACAGCACTGGCTATCATCTACCTATTGGCACAAGAGACGTTGAGAAGATAATGTGAGGTCCAACCTGAGTAGGAGAATATTTTTGTTAGCTTAATTCGATAGTTGCGCCCTAAAACACACTCTACACACAAAACAGTGGCCCTAAAAATGGAAAATGGACCTAGAGCCATGACCTGATGAAAAAGGGCCTTAGGAATTCAGGGCATACAACTAGAGCTTGGGAAAAAATCACACAACATAAATCAACAAGTGGTAAAGTAGTTCACAAAGTCTTTCACAAAATTAATAATTTCATAAATAGTAAAAACAAATAAAAAAGCTATATACATGCTTAATTGCAAATGTGTTTAAATGTATGAAAGAAAAAACGACACATTTTTTTTATGTGAGGTTATTGGATCATCTTCAAGATATAAAAAAATCCAGTGTTGCAAGACATGTGACATTGTATCATGATAGTGACAGTTATGTTTAACACATAAAGAAATAGATAAGACACATGCAAATGAAAGAGGGGAGATGTGGAGATTGCATAAAATAAGCAGTTGCCTATATAGTTAAGTAGAGCATTTTATAAGGATGCTTGGGGCATATGACTTTATACTCTTGGAAAAAGTAGATATTCTGGTGAAACATGCATTGGCACTAAAAAGTGTCAACGCAGCTTGTCTATATGACACGCATAAGCGTTCAGTTGTGAGGCAATGCATATCTAAATGGATAGTGATAATGGAGCCATGAGAATACTGCACAGCTTGCATCCACACAGGTGTCTGTGAAGTGGTGTATAAAGTGATGGATGTGTTAATTTGGATATCAAAGCTAACTGCTGAGAAGTTGATTTAAATACCAACAGCATATACTAGTAAATGTGGTTTTAAAGCATGAAACTGGACTTCAACTAAATATCAGATTCCCTATAAGAATAATGGATGGTCTTGTTGGCAGTTATTCTGGAAAATAATAGGACATTGTTTGTTATAACATCAGAAAAAAAGCACATTTGCATGTACATTTTGCATGCCTACAAATAAGTTATAAAACATATTTCCTGCACAGTATATGAATACATTGTTTGCACTGCATTCTGGGAACTGGATGGAGAAATGCAAATAGGCACACAATGCATTTTCACTCTTTAATCCAATACCCTTTTAAACAATGGGTCCTTTAGCTCATATGCCTGCCATTATAACAGCTTTTAAAATTGTGTTAAATTAAAGAGTGAAAATTAATTGTGGGGTCATTTGCATATACTGCTCAGTTTCCCAGCGTGCAGTGCAGGAAATATGTTTATTAACTTATTTTAGGCACACAAATGTACACACTGTACTATTCTTATGCTGTACTGTAAGCTTAATGAATTTGTGGTTGATAGCTTATAAAATCAAAATAATTTAATGGAGCCTGGGGTTTTTAGTTATTTTAATTGGTGGACATAAAAACTACTTTTATTAACAATTTCAACCAAAGTTCATTGCTTCAAGCAATATTAACACTTGTAATAGTAAACACCACAGAAACAAACCCATATGGGCTGAGATATATTTATCGTATAGAACATTGAAGGTGTGACTGATTTTAAGTAGCTATGCTGTGTGAGTGGATGAGAGTAGTTTCTATTGCTTTTATAATAAAGGGATTTATTATGCACTTAGTGTATTGTGTAAGTATTCTTGGTGCTGTAAACCTCTCATGTTTAGCCAGTTAATTGTAGTTGTAAATGTTTTGTTATTATATATATATTTATTTGATCTTGTAACAGAAGAAACTTGTATGTGCTTCAGTTTCAAGTTGTCCTGTGTGTAAAAGGATAAACTATTTATATTACTTTATATATTAACTATCCTTACAAATGAACATAGATATAAAGTGATTGTCTCTGTTTTGTATTGCACCGCATCTTCATGTTTCTCAAAGGCAACGGGTGGGGTAGCTGGTAAATGAAGGGACCCAGTGCCCCCCAAAAAATAGCTCCCTGTCCTCTAACAATGTGCAAAATAAAAAAAAAGGGCACTCTCCAGCATACACTCGCAATAGGGAAACAAAATTATGTGTAGGTGACTCTGTTTGAGTCCTGGGCACTTGTTTCATGGACAGCTAGTTTAACTGTTTTTATCTCACTCAAAGGACCACTTCAGTTCAAGAAAAAAAGACACTTTTTGTCAAGTATGTATGAAAATAACAATATCAGCGTTGTACATAAAACATTTTTGGGAAAATGTAAATTTCTGAAGGCCCTGTTTATGAGTATAGGTATCCATTTTGTGTTTGTCACATAGCATTGCAAGAGCTGGGGGATGTTTGGCTATCGGTGGAGGGAGGGGTGGGGAAGGAAGTAACAGAGAACTTTTGTAAAGAAAATTGCATAAAATTTGACGTGGTAAGACCCAAAGTCCCTGACCCCCAAAAAAGACACAACACAACTGTTGGAGGTACAACTGGCCGCAGCGAGTTTTATTATCATAATAGGCAAACGGCATATGTAAATCCGCTACAATGGGGAGGAGCCCCCCGGGCTTGGCAGTAACCTCATCCCTTGAGCCCAAGCTCAAGAGGTCAACCTCTGTGCCGTCATCACACCTTCCCAGGGGTAGGGACAGCCCCTTCTCATCATTGGCTCGGTCAACTCCCCCACCCTCCCCAACACAACTATTTAAAACTCTGCTGCGACAAACCACATACACACAAACCATAGGCTCACCACGTGAGCAACAAAATCTTACTGAGTATTGACTTATTTTCATTTCATATTTATTTTTTTATATATAAAACTTAACAATCTCAAATGCTTTTATAAAGGGGAGGGTGGGTGGGTGCCTACTCCCTGCTTGCCACGGAGTGAAGCAAGATGGCGCCCTGCGCTGGCCTAAGGGGGCGGAGCAACTGCAACCTCTAGCGCGAGGCCCGCCCCCGCCTCCTCAGGGGACCACCACTGCGGATACCAGCTCACTGGTTCCGCCCTGGGGGTCCTTCAGAAATAGAAACAACACCCATTGCCTCTTACTGGCCTAGCATCATTCACTGCAGTAGCTCTCCAGAAATGTAAATGCCCCTCTCATACACACAAATTCCACCAATGTATCATGGATCTTTCCAGGGACCTGCAGAGGCATCATCATGTATTTTTTGTTTTATTAAGAACTAGCTGTACAACATTTTCCTGCTTAGTTATGCTCAAGCCAGACTTTAACTTTTAAAACAAATATTTATTATTTTTCATTGTGCAGTGGTATTTTAATATATCTTCTCCTTTACCGCAATTTTTCATCAGTGTGACATGCTCTAATCTGCAGACTCCTGAACAACTCCCCTATCCTTCTTCTTTATAGATGATGCCTCTTGCTGCAGCTGTAAAGGGGAAAACATGGCACAAAGAACACAGAGAAAGGATGAAAAGAGGTAGAGAGAAGAAATAGCAAGGGAAATGGGGGAAAAATGGAGAGTAGACAGTACAGGAAAGAAAATAGAAAGAAAGAAGAATCATAAGAGAAGTCACAATAAAAGAAAGAGAGAAAGAAAGAGAGAGAAAAGATAAGTAAGGAAGAGTCAGAGAAAATGGGAGAAGAGACTTGAGAGAACAGAGGGAACAGAACAGCGAACAAAACAGAAAGAAAGCAAAAATAGTGAAAATACACAAAAGAGGAGAGAAAAGATGAGAGGAGCTGCAGAATACAATACAAGTGAGAGATGATAAACTTGAGAGAGACGAGACAAGAAAGAAGAAAGTGAGTGAAGAAAGAAGAGAGGAAAGGAGAGTAAGAGAAATAAGAGTGAGAAAAGACAAGAAAAGATAGGAAGAGAAGAAAGGTGGAGAGAAAATGATAGAGGAAAGGTGGAGCGAGAAAGGAGGAGTGTGAGAGAGAAAGGAGGAGTGGGAGAGAGAAAGAAAAAATAGGACATATTTATACAAATAATACTCATTTGCAGACATGTACATACTATAGTATATTTCCACAAGAAATATATACTTGTACACTCACATCCATTCATACACATTATATTATAGTTAAATATATATTAGTATACATCACATCCATTCACACACATACACACTGTATTATTGCGTATACATATATATATATATATATATATATATATATATATATGTGTGTGTATATATGTGGGCGTGTGTGTACATCATATCCCTTCATACACAGGCATCACCCCACAAAACACATGGCTCCCCTGGACCCTGTAAAACTCAGACTCACAGTCACACACATTTACACCATTTATATATATATATATATATATATACCGTACATATATATTGTTCATCAAATCCATTTACACATGATATTATAATAGTACTAGCGACTTGACGGCAATAGAATTGTAAGGCAGGTAATGCTGTTTGGTACACACAGTAAGTCTTTTGGTTATGAGAGCTCCCTTGGCGCTCTTTGCAAGGTTTGCGCTGATGGCCTTTTCCCCTGTTGTAGTTGTGGTCCTCTAAACACCGTTGGCGCTCCTTGTGAGGCGTGCGCTGATCCCCCTTAGTGTTTATTGCCCTTAGCGTTTATTGTGAATCTGTTTTTTTTTTTAAGTTATAAATTAATATACTTTACCTATTTGTAATTAATATATGCAGGAAGCAATATGCTGAAGAGCTAACAATCTGTTTTGATATTCCTGCAGCATACAATGTAGAATTGCACTCTTGGTGAGCTGAGGTGTAAGTGTCAGCAATGTGTGCAGTGTGTAGTGTAAATAGGCTGTGTGCGCGAGGAGAAACTGTTTGTTTAGCTGTGTAGTTGCGCATTTTGTAATGGTAAAGTTATTAGTTTGCAGTTGGTGTCGTAAAATGGCGGCTATTGTGTATGTGTTAGGCGGGTGTGGAGCATTTAACGTTGTACGGGTCTTTGTAAAAGGCGTATGTGCTTGGCAGTGTTTTGCGTGCTTAGGGGTCGTGTAGACGTCCTGACTGTCCCCCCTTGCTGTGTGTGTATTTTTATTTTTATATTACGGTTCTCACACTTTGAATTGTGTATTTGAGTTTTGTGTTGATGTGTAGTTCTGTGGGTTGTAGGTATGATGCGCACGGCTATTCTTTCAAAGTGCTAGGGGTCTCGCACTGCAAATTGTGTATTTGAGTTTTATGTTGATGTGTAGTTTCCCCGGTTGTAGGTATGATGCGCAAGTCGTGCGGGGTCGTAGGAATGAGCGCCTACGGCGCTTATCTCCACCAGCGCAGTGAGCTCCTTCAGCTAAGTCGTACGGGGTCGTAGGGATGAGTGCCTACGGTGCTCGTCTCCTCCAGCGCAAGGAGCATCTTTGGCGCTCCTTGCCAGCAACTATGAGCCCTCATGCGTTAGCAATAACCCGTATTGCTCACAACTATTTATGTGATATATACACGTCACACATAATCATACACACACTATCCCTCATACACATACCTCCCAATCTCAGCCTGGAGAGAGGATGGAGGAGAAGGGAAAGAGAAAGAAGAGTGAGACAGATTATAGCAGGGATGCAGTAAGCAGGCACAGAGAGCAGGAATGTGATATCTGGAATTGTGAATGTTTGAGCTGTGCAGCCAAGTCCCCATAGCCCCTCCCCGTCCCTCCTAAACTACACTATTGAATAGAAAAAACCTGCACTAAAAATTAAACTGCGCTACAGAAAAAAAAATCTACACTACAGAAAAAGATTAAAACTATTTAAAAACCATCAAAATAAATATTTTTAATGGCAGGGGAACAAGGGCCCCTCTAAGGATCAGGGCCTCAGTGCACCGCACCGGCTGCACCGGCAATAGCTCCGCCACTGCGAGGAGATAAAAGATTTTGGGGAAGTGAGATACAAAAGTAAAGTAAAGAGACAAAAAGCCTGTGGTGCTATTCAGTTCTGCCCCTGAACCAAAATAATGTTCCTGTGCCTCTACAAAATACACGCTCTGCTGAAAAACACTGATATACTGTATAACAAATGTGTATGCACCCTGTGCTTGTTCTTTTCTTAAGATATTTCCCCTCTACCCCGATTGATCACCTTTGTGATATCACTGGTTTCCACTGATTTGCAGACTTGTCTATATCCCCTTTGTCCATTATTCTTCTGCAAATAGAGCAGATACCTCTTCATTCGGGCTGATCCAGACACCAGCATACATACATATCTCAGGATTAGAGGAAATGGGAAACAAAATGTCCAGATACTGGGATATGTGTGAATGGGGAGAACGAGAGAATGGGAGAGACGATTAAGAGAAAGAGAAAAGGGAGAGTGAGAGCAGAGGGTTGTAGAAGAGTTAGCGGGAAGGGGAAAAGAAAAAGGAGGGATATTAAAAAGAAGGGGAGAAAAAAAGCCTTGGCAGAATGAGAATGGGAAGAGAAGATGGAGAGGGGAGAAAGGGAGAGAGAAAAATGAGAAAAGAAGGAGCAAAAAGAATGAAGGAGAGAGGGGTAATGGGAAAGGGGAGAGAGTGAAAAATGGGAGTTGAATGAGAAGTGCGAGAGAAAGTGAGAAGATGAAATAGAAGAGAGATATAGAGAGGCTGTGCGGCCTGGGAGAGAGAGACTTCACGGCCTGGTACAGA
The DNA here is from genome assembly GCA_027410445.1 of Discoglossus pictus. Taxonomy (NCBI): domain Eukaryota; kingdom Metazoa; phylum Chordata; class Amphibia; order Anura; family Alytidae; genus Discoglossus; species Discoglossus pictus. The sequence continues at coordinate 417,088,417 of CM050165.1, read as the reverse complement.
GAAAGACTGGGAAAGACTGGGTGGAACTAGGACAGACTGGGGCAAACCTGGAGCATCTATGAGCCACCTAGGGGAGACTAAGGGCAGGTAGAGACTGGGGGCTTAGGGAGAAACTGGGAGCCACTCAGTATGCAGAAATGTTCTCAATTAAGCATATATATATATATATATATATGTCCAGCTAATGGATTACTCATTGAACTGGGCTCCTGTAGAGGGACAAAGCTGAAAGGCATCTCAGCACCTCTCCTTTCACTTTAAGCAAAGACATTAAAGGATATAATGACATGGAGATGCGAGGAAAGGACTTTGGCCTTTCAAACATTGTTTGTGCTTTCTGGCTTCATAGCTTTCTATTAAGTATAATTTGATTGTATCATAATGATATTTTTTCTTAGTTTATGCACCTGCTGGCAGTTACAGTACTGTGCAAATGTGTTGTGGTTAGTAAAATCCTCCAGCTACCTTCTCTTATGTATGTATGTCTAAGATACCCTTAAATCACACTGCTCCACAGCATATTCCACAGAAATTTTATTTCAGAAAAACAGCTTCTCACCAGATCCATTTCTACCTCTACAATGGACTATTTAATATTATTAATATCTGTGTTATGATCATCGATGAGATAGACTTATTTTTGTTAGATTTGACTGCTATTGTCATGATATATTACTGTTTATTTGTAAGCCAGAAAGGTTCTGTGTTCACTCATCTCATTTATTGCCCCTATATCTCCACCCACTCAAATAACTCCTTTTTCGCATAGATATCCTTAAAACACACCACTTCCTTACAGCATATTCCACAGGAACCCACCTGGATGCAGGCCCCACCCATCCTTGTTTACCCTTAATATATTGAGGCATACTAATTACCTGCACCAGTTAAATCAGTGACATCTTCCTATTACCTCTAACCACCCCCCTTTAAGAATACTTGCTTATACAGTGTCACAGGGCAGCAAATACCCAAAACACCCATAATCTAATACCCATCACTTGTCACAAACCATCTACTTTGCCCTTATCCTGTGCCCTCTGGAATGCAAAGTCTGTTTGCATTAAACGTACCTTCATTCATGACCTCTTCATTTTCAACTCCCTCAATTTACTGGCTATCACAGAAACCTGGCTAACTCCATCTGAGTCTGTCTTCCCTGCTGCACTCTCTTATTGTGTTCTACACTTCAGTCACACTCCTAGACCTGGGATCAAACAAGGTGGAGGTGTGGGCAACCTCTCGCTGCACTTTTCACTGCATACCCCCTGTTCACTCCCTCCAATTCTCTTATTTTGAAGTCCACACTATCCGCATCTTCTCTCCCATCCCTCTGCGAGTTGCTGGGATCTATCACCCGCCTGGACCACCCTCTCAATTTCAGGACAACTTTGCCACCTGGCACCCTCACTTTCTCTCCTCCAATATACCTTCACTCATTCTTGGCGATTTCTTCATAGACACTGACACACCCACCTCCCCAACAACTGCAAAATTATTTGCGCTTACCTTTTCCACCTTTGCCTGCCCTGACATTGCCACTTCACAGTACAACACTACTCTAACCTCCACCCTTGACTCTCATGCCCCCATAATCACTAGCAAATGCCCTTGCTCTCATCCACAACCATGGCACACTACACAAACACGCTATCTACAGCGATGCTCACGCACTGAAGAAAGACTATGGAGGAAATCTCGCACTTCAGCAGACTTTCTCCACTACAAGTTTACCTTGCGATCCTACTTCTCTGCCCTTAATCTTGCCAAACAACACTACTTCTCATCACTAATATCAAACCTGTCCTCCAACCCTAAACGTTTATTTGCTACATTCAATACCCTCCTTTGCCCACCTCCTTCCCCCTTACTGTCTCACTGCAGATGACTTTGACAGCCATTTTAAAAATAAAATTGAAACCATCCGAAATTAGCTATCCTCCCAGCTTGGCCCTATTTCACCATCCTCTCCACAAACCGACAACACCCAGCCCTTAACCTTCCCCAATCCCTCCTCCACTATGGACTCCTTTGACCCTGTAACCGAGGAGGAAGTATCTACTTTACTATCAACCTCTCACCTTACAACATGTCCTCATGATCCTATTCCATCTCCATCACAGCTAAACCCTTCCCTTATCCACCACACTTATCCCAGCTCTCACACATCTATTCAACCTCTCCCTAAACACTGGCAAGTTTCCATCCTCTTTACACCCATTCTCTGACCCAGCTTCTGCCTCCAACTATCGCCCTATCTCACTACTTCCCTTGGCTTCTAAACTGCTTGAGCGGCTTGTTTACAATTGCCTCACTCAATTTTTTTCCTCCAATTACCTTCTTGACCCCTTCCAATCTGGTTTCCGGGCCCAACACTTTACAGAAACAGCCCTCACAAAAGTCACCAATGACTTGCTAACCGCCAAATCAAAGGGCCTTTTTCTATTCTAATTCTCCTGGATCTCTCTGCTGCTTTCGATACAGTTGACCACCCTCTTCTAATCCAAACTCTCTGCTCTTTTGGCATCCAGGACACAGCTCTTTCATGGTTCACATCCTATCTTAAAGATCATACATTTAGTGCCTCCTTCTCTGGAACCTCTTCTTCACCTCGCCATTTGTCTGTTGGCATTACCTAAGGTTCTGTCCTAGGCCCCCTCCTCTTCTCCATCTATACCTCCTCCCTTGGCACCCTTACAAAATCCTTTAGATTTCAGTATCATCTCTATGCAGATAAAACTCAAATTGACCTCTATGCACATGATCTATCACCCTTTCTTTTAGCTCAAGTTTCAAACTGCCCCTCTAGCATATCCTCCTGGATGTCCGCCCGTCAACTCAAACTCAACATGTCTAAGACTGAACTCCTAATCTTTCCACCCTCTACTACAGCTTCCACTCCTCAAATATATCTCACTGTTGACAACACCATCATCACTCCCACCTCCAAGGACCATTGTCTTGGGGTTCTACTGGATCCCGCCCTCTCTTTTATTCCTCACATCGAATCAATAACAAGATCTTGTCAGTTTCACCTAAAAAACATCTCCAAAATTCGTCATTATCTTACAGAAGGCACAGCTAAAATTCTAATACACTCTCTCGTCATATCTCGACTCGACTACTGCAATTCCCTCCTTGCTGGCCTACCCATCTCTCGTCTGTCTCCCCTTCAATCCATAAGGAACGCCTCCGCTAGACTTATCTTCAATACCAATCGATATGTGTCTGCAGCTCCTCTTTACCGATCACTCCTCTGTGAAGGAGTAATGGTAGCATTCCTAGCCTTGTGTATTCTTCTTCTAGACTGATACCTGCTTCTTGAGCAGTGTTATTACTGTTGGCACATTACAAATAAAGGATGATAATAATAATCATAATAATTATTACATTTTATAAAGTGATTACTGTATGCAACCTGATGCCTGTTGAACTTTGGCCTGAAAAGATGCATATATTTGTCAGAGATAAATGTCTCCAACCAAATCCTTACAGAAGCTAGCAAAAACATGGGGGAAATTATGTGCTTATAATTAATTTCTTAGGTATTTGGTGCAATATTGAGGGAACTACGGGTGCTGTATTATAATGTCCAGGTCAGGGGACTTGTAATCACGCAATATTCTACTCTAACATTAAAAATGTGCTCTAATCTTAAGAACTCGAACAAATACGCACTAAAAATGTTGTTATTGGTCCGTCTATGGATAAAGCTTTAACTTAATATATGACAGTTCAGATAAAAATATAAATTTGCATTTAATTTTCAACCCTCTTTATCACTTAACAGCCTCTACCAAAATAGGAATCACACAGTGTATAACAAATATAATCCAATATTAAACATACTGAATATCTAAAATGAAATTCACTTTGAAAAGCACATGCGCATTACTAAATAGATCTTCACAGATGTACAATAGCAATAACTACAGCTGCAAAGTACAAAAAAGTGAGTGTATTGTGGATCTCATTTGCATATGTTATTTTTAATGAACAGGGAGCTGCTGTGATTGGCTGCAATAGACTACCACAACTATTCCTAGCAAACCTTTTCCATAGTTCAGTTGGTTGTTTATTAATTCTTTCAATTTTGAGCTAGTAAAAGCAGTTCAAATATTTGCCACACCTATGTTGATATTTAAAATTGTGCAGAAAAACAATATTACATCCATTCATAAAGCTTATATAAAGTGTTGATTGCAATCAAATGTCATGAACTTTGCTCAATATTAACCTATTAGACTTAGATTGTCAAAAAATATAGCAGTAAACAGATTGTTCATCTATGTGAAGTTCTCAAAAGGAAGTAATACATATAATTCTCTTGTCTTAATACAATCCCCATATTCACTATGCTTTGAAGTAGTGCAAAACAGATGACTGAAGGCTGCAGTACCTATTTTTGTTATGGGAAAATGTCCACCATAACTTGCCAATGCACTTTGCAGCTAATATGAAGCTTAGTGAATCCCTATATGGGCTGATTTTTGCCATATGGACTAAAACAAAGATAATTTCTAGTGCTAAATTGAACTGTGCTATTCTAATTTTTGACAGAAGGACAGTTGTCTCTATCCAATGAGAATTGATGGGAAAAAATCATACACACAGACCAATTCTCACTCTGAAACTCAGGCATGACACCCAGACAAACCGAGTCCTCTTTATTTCTCATTATTAGATTGTATTAGAAAAGAAATGTGAATTAATAACAAATACACCCACAATGGCTGCCACTAATTCACTTACTGGGCTTCAACTGACAGAAAATCAGCAGACATACACTTTTATATCTGTTTACATAAGAATACATATTTTTTCCCCATATACCAACATGGCATTTCCCACCAACAAACAGTCACATTTTATTTACATATAATATCCAATAGGTCATCTGCTGATCATGCAGTTTTAGTACATGCCCCTAGATTTTGTCAGAAAGGACATCATGATCATCCTTGGGCTATGCCCTTGAATATGCCAAAAATTATGTTTTGACAAAAAACCTTTGTATGGTCTCTAACTGAAAATGCTAATTCATAGGTCAAATGTAGTTAACTATTTCACCCATATTATCTTGCAATTGTAAAATGACTGGTTCACAGCTTTATATCCTAGACAAATATCACACTAATTGTAAAGAATGCTAATTGTAAGAACATTTGTATTATTCTCCAACACTCCCCCCTATGACAAATGAAAATGAAAAACATGTGCAGATATTCAGGCATAAGAAAAGGAGTATGTGGTTTTCTCACAGATCTTTACATCTTTACATCTATATATACATATATATGTATTAGCATATGGTCATGTCAATAAGCAAGAGTTTGACCTTTCCTCTTTTTCTTGGGTGCAGACAAGATTCTGTCTGGGCTTTGTCTTTAGTCAGCAAACTCTGTATCTGGTTCTTCAACTGTTATTATCTGTTGTCATCAGGTTAGGTACTTGGTAGAGACTTTCTCTCATCATATATCAGGGAACGCTTGTCTTTTCTTTGCCTTTACAGGCACGCACTCGCTGTCATCTTCTTCTGGGGTAGGCAAGGGTGACAAAAATCCAAACATAGAAGATCTATCATACAAGAAACTGCCATACATCTTTCAACTAGATATCCTCATATCATATGCACCTACCCTAAATTTTCCCTAACTGTAACTTAAATTTAACATATGCATAACTTTATAATAAACAGGGGGTGATATAAAGTAAAATTAAGGGATAATGTGAATAATGCAAAGCTAATAACCATATTAAATACTTGTGAAATATATATATATATATATATATATATAATGAACCATTATTTTCGACTCCTGCTAAAGCAGCAACAATTATCATTAGAACATTTAAAATACTAGTAATTATGTCTTTATAAGTGATAAGACATTATTTAATTCATCTTGCCACAGTTTGTATATTTAAAAGGAAATTGCTAATGTTATTACTGTCAATATACATTTACTAATAAAACTCTAAAATCTTTTCTTGACTATAATGTAATCCACCACTTATCATGTTTTTGTCTTAGAGGCTTAGAAATACCTTGAAAAGATTTTCACAAGTCTCTACTCATTTACATCATGACCATCATCTGAGGGTGGGATGGCCTGAATGAATAACTGGTACAATATTATAGTGTTTATCCAACATGAATAAACAAAACATAACACATACAATAATACAGAATTGGTATGATAAGGTTATTTAACCAGATAAGATATCATACACTGATTTCTAGTGATATGTGTACTCCCACCAGCCCCGTGAGTAAATAGTAGACAGGGACAGTGCACAAACCACAGAGAGAAATGTCACCACAAGTAGTGCTTCAATTGGCCTTAAAAACCCTAATTATAAAAAAATCCACTAGCAAATTCTATAGAAAAATATAGGAAACACAACATCTATAAATTAAAATTAAATATATATATATATATATATATATATATATATATACTCTTATTCTGTTGACATTTCTGATCATCCTATATGCTTAAAATAATTGCACCTTGTTAAACCTTAATTAATTCTATTGCACCTAAATATTACTAAAAAATGTACTGCTCTACTACTATATATCTCAAGAGCGATATAATGGGATTTTACAATCTGTTCTCTGGCAAAAATGGACTAAGCTGTGTTCTTATCAGAATATTTTCTATATATGACCTTAAATTAAAGCTGGATGTTCTATCAACATTGGATTTTGACCAGTGTCCCAGTATAATGAATAAATAGTTCAGCTTCACTGACTTTAAAATGTATTTGCACATTATATGCTTTTAAAACTGAAACTAAAAATTGTGATAAAACCTTAAAAATCTTTTCTTTTTATTTTAACCCAGTATTTGACCAATTACTGTTTTTACTTGCAACTCATTTTCTCAAATATCAACCTTAAACATTTTAACATAATTAATGAACCATCTTTTAATAAAACCTTAATTCTGATCATTCAAAATGGCCGACGGTATAAAAAGACACAAATATCAAAACACAAATATGAATCTGAAATTGGCCAGATTTCAGATTATATATTTTCTATAAGTAATTTTATTATACTGTTGGTGAGATATAATGGACACTCTTTGAACAAAAGTGCAATGATATAATCTGTGCACTTTTTTCCTATATGAATACTAATATTAATCATACACCATTCTAGGAGATCAACAACAGATCTCTCTTACAAACACCACAACTTCAAATGACAATCAGTACATACATGATGTTCTCACACATAGACAGATCTCAATCTAGCTCACACACTTCATAACACTGTAAACATGTGTTCAAACACACTCAACAATAACACAGAACAGAGGACCAATCTTCCTTTTTCTTCAATTTCTCACACAGCACCCACTGTACATGGTACTCACACTCAATACTAACAAGTACTGACACTCAGTATTCACACATTCATGGGCCCAGTTAATTTGTGATTTTATCCCATTAGACATTTTTTTTCACAGCAACATCATTTTGAAGGTATTTAGCAAGTCTGCATTCTTCTCCTTCGACAACCAGCACCGCTCCGGAATCATCTAGCCAGGTAAGGAAAACCTCTCTTAATCTATATCTATCTAAATTAAACTATTGTTAAAATATTGTTAAAATAATACCTCGTCAGGTGCAACATCTCTTTAATATCTAATAATCCTAATCTCAGTAACGAACACCTTTACATGTTAAAATATCTAAATCAATTCTACTTCATATTCACTTCAACCACAGTATCTGCTCATATAGAAAAAATCCTCTAAACTCTGTATTGCACACTCGGAAGGAGTGGGTCGATCATTAGGCATGACATTCTCCATGTCACTAAGATCCACCCACATGGATGGGGCTAGGTTGAACACTTGGATGGGGCTAGGTTGGACACCCCCCCCTCCCTGTCCACTTGGAAAATATAATTTCTACAGACATTTTTTTTCTTGCCGGCATAAAAACCTGTTGATAAAAAAACATAAACACAGGATTTAAACATATACAGACAACACATAACATATTGCTGTGAGCTCACAAAATTTACAAGCACGTAGATGTTTTTAAACCACTTGTAAGAACAACAAAAGAAAAAAGAACCAAAAATCTAAAAATAAAAAATATGTAATTATTAACCATAATGTGGGCTGCCTTCCACTGTTTTCATAACATTTTTAACTGCAATTCATTGCACAATCAATAATCAATTATCTCACATCGAGCAATTTCACCCACAATATTTTTCAAACTAACACATATTTGTAATATTATTCATTTGCAAATCAAAATAAAACACCATCTTATCTGAACCCAAAAAACTCAACACTATTTTCCTCTGACTCCCAAATGACTGCTCTGTCATTATTAAGTGTCTGTTTTCAATCAAAACGCACACTATTACTCTTTTTACTTTCTTGTCTTTCTATGGCGTGTAGGCAACTGCAACACAAATCTTAAAACTTTCCCAGAAAAAAAGAATTGCATCAGAGATACACTTATAAAAGATTTAAAGGGACACAAACCAGCAAAAGGAAAAAGCAATATTTTTCTTAGCAATACAAGGACAAACACAACATGCACATTTTACAATGAAAATCTGACACAAGAAATGAAAAACACACCGTCTTTTTCAATTTATCAGTTTAAAAATGGAAACTTAATTCTATCAATGTACAATAGGTCCCAGTTAGAGGGGAGTCATATATATGATTGATGTCCCAAAACCTTAACCATTGAAAACACATAGAAACAGTGATAACGGTATAATAAAACTTTATTATATACACAAAGCACACTCATAAATGTATCCCACTGTGCATTAATATCATGGTTGTGGTGTGAGCGGATCCCGGAAGGTCAAGAGACTGTTTTGGAAAAAGGGGGTACCTAAAGAGTTAAATGTAATACTGTCTAATAATTGTGATTCATAGCATCTACTAGAGTCATATGTGGTCACTACACCAATGCTACCAGAATCTGATAAATACAAATCTCATCATACATCACTTCTTGTTATAGCACTGACCAGGAATGTGCATAGCACTTACATATGGTATTCATCTGCTTAATTAAACAGATGCATAAACACTTGGACTATGTAATCCAAGTCAATTACACACATACAGTGTGTTCCAAAAAGTTGAAAAAGGAAAAAAAGGTGGTCAAAACCTAAAAAAGGCAGGAGGATAAAAATCTAAAAAAGTACAGTACAGTGCCAAATAATGTAACTGTAACAATATACCAACTTACCTAATACTCATCTACAAGCATTACTAACCATTAGGTAGTTGTCATGGTAAATTAATTGTTACGGACATTATTAATGATGTGTAATCACACAAGGAATGCTTAGCTGTGAACATAGTGGTCCAAGAGTACTATCACTATCGCTATATTGGTATCACATTCATCTGGGATACAGGTGTCATCACATATTATTTGAAATTAAAGTTATGACACAAGGGTCAGAGGTCATAATGTTTGTTTATTACATCAGAGAAGAGTATGTGTTCTCATATTGAGGTCTGAGAGGATGACATGATTCACCTATGTTTGGATCAATGCTGGCTATGATGAACATGTTATTGTTGGAAGTCTATTGCCATATCTGCATTAATCCATATTATATTCAACAACTACCAAGCGTTCAAAAACATGACACATGATCGTATTCAGGGCATGTGAGCTAAATACTTCAGACACTATATGACACTATGTATGCGCAATGGTTGCAGATGAAGACGATGCCTTCATGAACCTGAACTGAGCCTTAAATCTAAAATAAAGTAAAACAAGACTAAGGTCTTGAAGAAATATAAGGACTGCACCATCTCTTCTCAACGACATTCCTCAGTGACCATCAATTGGGGAGATGTGAAACATAAGCCTACATGTCCACAGTGGAGAGGATCATGGATCATGTAATGGGGTAGCCACCACATAGGCTTTGATCCTCCCCTCTGTAGCCAGGCAGGGGGTCTTGCAGGGGGCTTCCCGCTAGTAGGCAGCAGCACCTAAGGGGGCAGAGGCAGTGAGGGAGGCAAGGAGTGGCCAGGCTGCGGGTATGCAAGGACTGGCCAGGCTGCAGGTGTGCAGCGCATTCTGGTGCCTCTGGGGTGGAGGAAGCAGTACTTGAAACCAGAACATGCTGCATAAAGTCATTGTTAGTCTGGATGAGCGCTCTCTGGCAGTCTAAAGATTGGAGCAGTCTGGCAAGATATGATTCCACCATCTGGTGATACCTCCCCACCTCCCTGCAGAGCCTCCTGGTTTGTGGAGACTCTGGCCTGGAGAGCCACATAGCCTCCACCTGCTCACACAGCAGGACCAGCATCTCTTCCCTTTTGGCCTTCTGCTGGTGGACGGATGGATGGAGGTCCATAGCAGCAGGGCATGGCTGAGTGAGGAGGTGGTTGTGGTGGTGTCCCAGCGGGGAGGGGCTGATGCCCGGCTGAAACCATGTAGGTTGGGGTGGTGGGCCTGGTGGTGGGAGCCAGCTTGTGCTGGTGGTGGGAGGTGGTGTGGTGGTTGTAATGACTTGCTGTTCGTCCAGTAGGAGGGCCCGGGTGGCAAATCCATTTGGGGAGGAGGGGGCCAGTGGGGTCGAATGGTACGGGAATGGTTGAAGGACCCTCAAGTCCCCCCACTGACCACATGAAACTGTAGTCCTCCTCCTCATGTCCTGGGCACTCTGCTCCTCTTCCTGCAGCCTCCCCCTGCGCTGGCTCTTCATGGGCGGGGCTCTGTGCATGTCATCCGGCTCCATCGATTGAGCCGACACCCCCATCTCTGGAACACCATCAGACCAGACCTCTTTCCAGCTGCAAATGAGAGGAGAAATGTATATGATTTAATAAGATTGATTTATCCATTGATTGATATTGGCTCATGACATTCCTTGGATTCCTACTGCAACTTGTATATGAATATTCATACTGTGCAGATAGCGCTGGTCAGTGTTCCATGCTAACCAATCAGTGACCATATCTCAGCAATAGTTATTGAGATGCTGCAGAGATGTGTTCCTTGATAGGCCAGTACACTACAATGCACTTCCATCCCTACACAGCATGTAGCTACATATGCTGCAGTGTGCACATCCATACATTGAACCTGTATTGGATGGTTACTTGTGTTGTGCACAGTGATGGAAGTGATTTGTCAGCTTCATAGATGTGAAGGCACATCTACCACTATCTGAATCCTGGGAGCTAGCATAACACTCTCAACAGTGGCCATCATTGACATGGATTTGGCGTTAACTATGTGTGAGTGGTGTACATATGGTGTACATGTGTGTTGGTGTATAGGATATACTCCTGACACAGAGGCCGGGTCATGTGTCTGGAGCTCAAGCTACAGGCACTTGGCTCATCATGTCCTTGAGCTCCCTCTCCCACTCTGTATACTCCACATTTACTTGAAGGCCACCACTTGTAGCTGCTCTCTCCTCCTGCTGCTTCATCACTTCTTCACCTTTGCCCGGCTATCGGCAAAGCAATGATCTCTCATCCCTATCAGCCAGGCCAACTGCTGTGACTGCAACTGCTACCTCCTTCCAGGCCTGGGCCCTAGCCTAACCTCCCCCTGATAGGATGATGGGGTTGGCATTTATGGCACTGAGGAGGGCCCCCAGCTCATCATGTTTGCAGTTGGGGGCCCTGCGTTTGGCCAAAGCCTCCTGCCCTTCCGACTGTGGACTGGGATCCTGTCCTCCCTGGTCTGGCCCTGAGGCATGACCATCCTCTCACTACCCCCCTCTGACCCTGAGCTAAATGTTCCTATAACTATGGGTGAATCCCTCCCTCCCTGCACACCACTATCTCTCCCTTCATACCTCTATCAATGCCTCCCATCTACGACCCTCCCTCCTTACATTCCCCAGGGATCCATCTCTCCTCTCCCTTCTCCTCAACCATATCTCTCCTCCTCTCTCCACCCTATCTGTTGGTATAGGGAGAGGGTGGGTGGGTAGGTGTGTGTGGAAGTTGTGGCCTATCTATATGTGTACCTATGTGTGTTATTGCTCTATGTGTATGTATATTATGTGTTATCAGTTAATATGTGTTTAGAAAGATAAAGTGTGAAATAAGTGCATAGAAATATAAATCAATAAAACGCTCTCTCTCTACTCAAAACCCACCAACGCCTGGACCTGCGTGCTACTTTGTCCGAATCTACAACACATTCAGTGCTGGGGCAGGTAGCCCGCAGTTTTGTTATCTATTCCTGTCAACCATTATCAAACCGTTTTCTATTGGCTCCAAGGGCTGTGGCGCACACTATAATCACCGGATTAGATTGTAACTGCAACCGCCATGTATTCCAGCCCACAAACAGCTTGCGGCCGCGGGAAGAGTTTACGACTTTTGCCTTCAGGTCTGTCTGTACTTGCAGTTTTAAGTCAATTAAATACATCTGTAACTGTAACAAATTTCTAACACACAGACAAACGGGCTGTATGATGGTAATTACCAGGCTTGGAATTAAATGGGGGCCATAGTCTTCTAATATTCAAATCATCATTCACCAATAAAAGGTCTGGGTGGGGAGTAACAGGATAAACAGTAAACAAGTAGACGGCAACTAAAATATTAGCATGTATTAAGAAGGGTATAGAAGCCAGGGAAGCAAATATAATTCTGCCACTATACAAATCTCTAGTACGCCCTCATTTGGAATATGGAGTCTTGGGCACCACTTCATAAAAAGGACATTATAGAACTGGGGAAAGTACAGAGAAGGGCAACAAAACTAATAAAGGGAATGAAGAAAGACTAAGGAAATTAAACTTTTTTTCTATAGAAAAAAAACTGGTCTAAGAGGGGATATGATTACCATATCTAAATAAATCCAGGGTCAGTATAAAGGCTTGTCAAGGGAGCTTTTTGTGCCAAGAGGTTTTCAACTGACAAGAGGAGATTCTTTCAAGTGAGAAGTAAAAAGATTCCAGAATAGGGTTCTTCACAGTAAGGATGGTTAATCTGTGGAATTCTCTACTAAGGGAGGTGGTGACAGAGGATTCTAGAGATAACCTTAAAAAGGGATTGGATATATGTTTTAATAAAAAGACATTCAGGGTTATCCTGGTTAATTAGAAAGGGAGTATTGATCCAGGGAGGGATCCGATCACCAGTATCTGGGGTCAGGAAGGAATTCATTTTTTCCCTTTTGAAACAATTGGCAAAGTTTCACTTTGTTTTTTTTCTGTTTGCTTCCTCTTGATCAATAAACAATTAATCTGCATATTGCAGATCCGAGAATATCTTTAAAAAGGTTGAACTTGATGGGCTAAAAGTATTTTTTCAATCTCAATTACTATGTAACTATGTAACTATGCCATGGCTGGGGGCAATCAAAGAAAAGCAAATGTCAACGTCCAGGTTAAAAAAAAAAAACACTTGATGCACACCAGTGACAAGGTGCACTACTGATGACCACATATAACATGGATGATATACCACTAGAATACTTCTTAGAATTACAGAAATAGAAATAATATATAGTTGTAATTATAGTTGTAATTTTCAAACCATCAGCCACCTATAAAATCAATGTTAAAAGTAATGATGAAAAACATGTCACAACAGGATTTTTTTCAGTTAAATGCAATAAAAAATAAATGATGCAGAATATTTCTAACAATGTAACAAATAATGTATATAACATGCCAAGAGATCCCAATTTAGAACAAAGCTTAATATGAAGAAACAAATGAGCTGTGACAGGTGGTTCAATAATAGTTTCATTGCAGAATGAGGTTTGTATTTCCCCATTGAGATCAAAGCAACATGCCATGCATTTATATGTGCATTAATGAGCAGTCACACACATTCCTCATGCAAATAATGATTGTTTGTTGGAAATGTATATATATGTAGGAAACGCACTAGTATGTAATTGTTATGCATTGACTGAGCAATACATGAAATGCACCATGGAGTAAGATTGGTTTATTGTATAATAATAAGCAAAAAAATAGCGCTTGAGGCAAATGAACACATTACTACAATCATATTAACACTGAATGTGTATAAAATGGAAAAACAATGGATGTGATACACTATTGAAGAGTTATAATAGCTGTTTAAGCCATGAATAAACCAGAAAATTTTATTTTTTAGTATGAAACATTGTTCATATTGACCAGTTTATTTTGCATGTGGTTAGTTTTAGGCAACTCAGCAAGGACCATCAGGATTTCAATATCTCTCTGCTTGAACAATGTTGAATCAATTAGAATGAATGACGAGTAACCTCCAAGTGTTTAAATCAGAATTATCCTAAATATACAAGAAGACAGGTCCAGAAATCCTAGAATGTTGGAGGCCCTTAAAGATTCCCATCACTGCTCTTCAGAGATCACCAATAGTATAATTAACAGTCTTGTTCTCTGTGCCCACATTATTTTGGCCTTCAGTGTTATAGATACTACTTTTCTTCGGCATTACCAGTTTATGGTGCTGGAATCTGAAATATCCTTTTTGTCTATTTCCTGAAATTCTATCCTATTGAAATAAAATGTATTGTTGCTTATTTCAGACTCTACCTTCATGCTTCCCAGCAAAAACATTGAAGTGCTGTAATATTCTGTGATAAAGTCGACTAACAATGTGAAATGCAATTTTACCATTAAAGAGCTATTTCTGTGGCGAAAACTGGAATGGCAGCAAAACACAAATCATAACAACCAATCTCCCGAATCTAAGCCCATTCTCTGTAGGCTCAAATAGGCAGCTCAATCAAGGAAATGGGTATCCACTATATATTATACAATAAACCATTCATACTAGATGCTGCATTTTATGTATTGATTAGTCAGTGCCTAACAATAATGTAGTAGAGGAAAGGAAGGGCACTCTTTTAATGGTCATACACTGGATGAATGCATATGGCAGTATTATTTGTTAATAGCAGTACTTACTTACAGTTACTGCCATCACATATAATAGTTGCCAAACGATGAAATGTCATCACGCTTTGGGAGCTCGCAAAGCGAGCTCACAAGAACTGCGTCCCTTGCAAAGCAAGGGACTCAGTTCAGGTCACAAATGTAAACCCTCGCAAAGCGAGGGGCCGCATTTGCGGAGGTGGAGGCCATAACGGCGGCTGCAATGAGCCGAAGGTTCATTGGAGGCCGCAAATGGGGACCCTCAGAAAAACCTACATAAAGCACACAAAAAAAACAACACTATCGCAATAAACGCCAAAGCCCTTCACCGTGTGCCTCACAAGGAGCGCCAACGCTGCTCATAGTACACAAACTACACCAGAGGACAGTAAGCGCAATAAGCGCAAAAAGGAGATCAGCACGGACCTTACAATGACAGCAAAAGTACAAAAAAATACACCAACCAAGAGGCTTGCAATGAGCGCCGAAGGCACTCATTGCGAGCCACGTGATAAGCACCAAAGGCGCACAGCGCGAGGCTCGCAATGAGCGCCGAAGTATCCACCAAAACACTTAGGGCCTCATTCTATTAGCGGCCGCAGCCGTTGCGGGGCCGCAAGGACCGGCCGCAAGTTATTCTGCTATTCTATTCCCTTACGGCCGGAGGCTCCGGCAGGCTTGCGGCCGGTGCATTGCTATCTCTTGCGGCCGCTCGCGCCAGAGGAAAGCCTTTGATCTAAAACGGCCGCAAGAGTTTTGCAATTCAATTGCTCCGGGAAACCTCTCTGCAAGGCTAAAAGTGAGCCGCAGCTTACTTGCAGGAAAGAGGTCCCGCTAGCACCAATTAAGCACATAAAATAGCTCAAATAAAGCCATCCTGCACTTTGAGAAGACTATAAAGGGATTTTAGGTGTTAGAAAAAATAGCACATAATTATCCTATACTCAAATCCGTAAAATATTTTATTTTTAATATCCGTAAAATATCCATTTAAAAAGTCCAGAGTGCTTGGAGCACCTCAGACATGCCCACGCCGCAGCCGGCAAATAAACAGTTAATTTAAACTCGGGTTTGGGCTGATGTGCAAGCTTGAGAGTGGGTTCCTTTTAATCCTCATGTCCCCCAATATGATCCCTAGCATTTACAGAGCTGTACAGTGCAGGCTTGAATTTATTTTTGCGTTTTTACATTTCTGCGCTTACGGCCGGTTCCAAGATATGCGGCCGGCCGTAAGAGGAGATCCTTGCGGGGCCGTATAATAGAATCGCGAGTTAACAGAACCCCCGCAAGGAATCGCAACCTTACGGCCAATTTACGGCCGCTAATAGAATGAGGCCCTTACTGTCTGGGGTAAACAACATTACTTGTTTTACAATTTTATTGCCCCGTCATTTTTGACGGGCAAGTCGCTAGTTAACAAATAATACTGCCATATGAATTAATCCAGGGTGTGATCATTGGAAGAGTGTCCATCCTTTCCTTTACTACATTAATGTTTATTTTACACTCAAACGGTCTTAACATAGTCACATCTACAAAACACTAACTGTATTTAAGTTTTATGTTTTTCAGGAGGGTATGACCTTGTAAACTAAGGAGCTTTCAATTAGTCCTATTTAAATCACTATCAGTTGTAACTGCAAAACTCCAATTGTACAGATACAAGTTTCCATTATATTCAAATTCAAATAGAAAGTTACACAATTTAAGATTTTCAAAGTGCTTTATTTTTTATATGTATGTTTTATTGTAGCTACACAGAACAGAGGATCTGGTTAGAAACTTTAAACATAAATAAATATAATTTTTCTTGTTACACTTAGTAAGATGTATTGCTCCATTTTACAGTTTTTACCCAAAACAACACTAATTAATACAAACTGTTGATTTATGTATGGAATTAGTTTGTCTCTGGCTATTTTGCTGTTGTTCTTTATTAATGGCAGTTTTACAAAACTATAACACATACACTCTCTAGATTTGTTTGAGGTTTCTTTATTTCTGCTAATGGATTTACACATTTGGTAAACTGTCTTTTAAACATAGTCCTTTACCAGGCAATACTCTAAGGTACATTATGCTTTGACCATTGCATAGTCAATATGGATTCCCAATAAAAGGACACCACACAATTAATTACACTTACACACAGTTGGTACAAATGTTATTGAAACTGTCATAGAAAAACAATGAGAGGTGCTTGCCCACCCATTACTGACTCAAGGGAACCCTATGCCCAAGAGTCATGATACCACAAAGAGCTGATACTGATGCTCATACCCTCTGTGTGAAAGCACCCCCGCCAACCCACCTGTGACAGCAACACCTGACCCATGTGATTACTCGCTCACATTTATGCTAGAGCAAAGAATACAGGGAGGGTGGGTGTGGAAGATGAGCTTGCTAACAAATTAACTGACAGGGATACACAGACTTGGCTTTATATATGAGTTGTTAACCAGATCCTAAACCCTACCCTACAGTACCGCCCCTAAACGTAACCCTTACACTCCTATTTCTCATCCTATTCCTAGCATGGTCAATCCGTGGGTTACTTGAAAGTTGCATAGTTAATACGGATTACCAATAAAAGGACACCACACAATAAATTACACTTACACTGCCAAGAGCATATCCTTTGAGGTTAGAGGTAAAAGTTCCCACCTCAAAGAAAAATAAAAAAGTTTTTTTATTGAAAATGTCATAGAAAAACAACAAGAGGTGCTTGCCCACCCATAACTGACTCAGTGCCCCAAGAATCCTGATACCACAAAGAGCTGATACGGATGCTCATAATCACTGTGGGCAATCAACCCCACCACAAGCGCAAACCCAACCATTTTCGCTCCGCCCAAACTAGCAAACTCTCAGCCAGGAAAAACAATTGCTTCTACACCCCGCAAAGGCACGCCTCTAAAACAATGCACTCAGCCCCTCCCATGCCGGTTCACCCCACAACCAACTTGTATACCCCACAAATGGATGCCTCTAACACAGTGCTCTCTGCCCATCCCTTAAAAATGTGCCCCAACAAACTGTTGAATAACATGTACACCCCGCAGATGCACGACTCTAACACAATGTACTCCTCCCCTCCCTAACAACCATGGCCTTATTGATTCCCTCTTCTAGCCCCAGATTAAAAAATGTTAAGCCTATTTCATTAAGATGCACCCCATCCTTAACGTAAAACTTCACTGCCCTCTAAATTTGTGTAGCGAACAGAAACTGATGCAATTGACTTATTAACTTTTTTCCTACACTTGGCCATGATAGAGTCATCAATAGAGGTTCGCCATCTAAGCCGGTGGACCATTTCCGACCACACTAATACTGTGTCAGGGAATAATTGCCCCAAATCATTACCCAAATCCCCAAATCATTACCCCTGCATGAATTCATAATATATCAGGTGGAGCAACGCACCTAGTATACTGCACTGTCTCAATCAGAATGCCATCGCACCCCATACCTCTCTTACCAAACCCCTTAACTTCTATCACATTTTTATTAAAACCCAAGTTGTAGACCATTCTCTTTCACTGCTGCTGACCTTCCTGCTCAATACGCATATGAATGTCCCATTATCTATGCTTTTATTAACACATTGATTGCCGGGATCGATGTAACACAAAAATTAAACATTAAATAAAGTATTTTTCGGGCCAATTTGCGAGCTTGAGAATGTTGTGCTATTAATTCTAAGACGTAACATCACTTTAACTTTTAATAAAAGTACTGTAGTGTGGTGATATTTGCATTTTAAGTGCTATGGATTGGACTTTATCCCCCTTGCGAGTCCTCTCTATCACTTCTATATCACGCCTTTGTGCTCTATTTGCATGTTACAAGGTTGAACGCAAGTGAAATTGTTGTAATTTAATAGCTTGATTGGAATTGTAGCGGTAACAGGCTTGAGAGAACAAAGGATTTGCGTCCGCAAAGTTCTACCCCGTAGGCTTTTTTCAGCCTTTTTCGCACCTAACCTGCAAGTGTTCTGCGGGTAGCGTTAGGAGGTCAATTTAATAGCTGTAAGTCTTGCGGGCTTCGTTACGGGCTACATTTTAACACGTAGTGGGATTCTAATGAGGCTGTTAGAGCCCGTAATTTACATGAGGATGTATGTTCTTTCTTCATAATGCCATTGCCCGCTATGCATAAGTCTTGAAACAGGACTGACTCATATTACAAACAATATTTAAATATGTTACTGTTATGGCACTCATGTGTCCATCTTTTTCACCCCTATGCCCACTAATCTTTCTACCAGGAACATCTCAAATGACAGAATTCCCTCAATCTACCATATCTATACAGACATCTGGCTCCACTGCAACAAACATATTTCCATCTGTCTTTGGGAAACTCCCTCTTTAAATTAAATTCCTTGCTCTTTTCTTGTCTTTACCTTTTGCAAAATTGCAATTTTATCATTTCACCATCTATGTTCTTATAACTGGCTAAATTACATTTCAGCTATCAAAACTATTAAAAAGTTACCCTGGTCTTTTAGTATGGTATGACTGTATATCTAGCTTTTTGAATGGAAAAAATCTAGCTGTATAGCAAGAAATAAAGTTAGTTGCCTGGTAACCAATCTAGATATGTGACATTATTATGAAGACTGTATAAATTAAAACTATTATTTCCTGAGGATTTTACATAAATGAATCCTCCCACTGAGTTAAGAAAGGTCACATCATAATTATGGACTTTTTAACATATCAATTTCTTTATCTATGTGTCTGCACAGCAACGAAGCTCTTCCAGATTTCCAGTATATATAACTTGTTTTTATTAAGAAAAAGATATGGAAGCCAATTATTTAAACAATGGCATTCAACACCACACTAAGAAAGAAAAATACATTATCAAAAACACTGAAATACTTATTATAAAAAAAAACACATTAAAGGGACATACACCGCAAAAATGAATGCATTTATAGAGCAGATTTTAATTACAAAATCTTTTGTATACAAAAAAATGAGTACTTCAAAAGTTACAAAAATTAAAGTTTTTATATACGTGCAGATGGCATTTGCAACATTGTTAGGATCTCATTTCATACTCTCTAATTAGGGTGTTTCCAGGAAATGTAAAAGCCGACTTAAGGCTCGACTACATGGCTTCCCTAAGAAATCTTGTGTGTTATCTTTCAACGTAGGCAGCTATGTTGCTATTACATTCCTTTCAAAGCAAACCCTTACAGGTAAACTTGTTAGGTAAGACGTTTAGTCCAGGAAGTTTTAGATTACTTGTTAATTGATCCAGTGGTAGAGAACTCAATTGAAAGATTGCCTGTTGACTTATAAAGGGAAAAAAATCCTTCATGACCCCATAATTCTTGCAATCAGACTACTCCCTGGATCAACATCCCTCCTCAAGTTATCCTACATAACCATGTATATCATTTGAATTCAAAAGTACATCCAACCCCATTTTAAATGTATCCATTGAATTTGCTGTCACAAGCTTCTTTGTGAGAGTTTTGCAGTCTGTGAAGAACCTGTTTCTTTCCTTAAGGTGGAATCCTTTTTCTTCTAACCTTAAGGAATGTCCTCTTATCAGTTAAAAACATCTAGGCACAAAAATTCAACCTGACAAATCTTTATATTGACCCTTGATGTATTTCTATAATGTAATAATATCCCCTTTTAGACACCTTTTTTTGCTTGGTTATTCTTTCTTCATAACTTAGCCCATCCATTCCCCTATTGGTTTTGTTGCCCTTCTCTGTATCTTTTCCAGCTCTAAAATGTTCTTTTTTTTAAGTTGTGTCCAACATTATACACCATATTCCAATTGAGGGTGTACTAGGCATTTGTATAGTAGCAGAATTATATTTGCTTCTATATCCATTAATTCATGCTAATATTTTACTTGCCTTGCAGATGCTGCTTTTTACATTTAGCACTGTTATGTATATGGTTGTCCACAAGCAGTCCTAAATCCCTTTCTATATCTCAAAGCCCAACATTTGTTCCATTTAGATTAAATAAAAATGTCATTCTTACTTTTCCATCCCAAATGCATACATTTAAATTTATTTGTTTTAAATCTCAACTGCCATTACAACAACCCTTTATTTCCTTTTAGTCTTTTAGTCAGTTTTCTATCCATGAGCTTATATTTATGGCAATTACAGTATCCCTTACTTTGGGCAATAGCCTCCCATATGGCACTTTATCAAATGCTTTTGCAAAATCCAAAAAGTTTTGCCACCAAGTTCCTACTTTCCTCCTTGTAGAAATTAATTAGATTTGTTTGACATATCCTGTGCCTTATTATCTGATTCACATGTATATATTTCTGTATTCTATCTTGCTTAGCAAACCTTCTAAAATCATTCCCAGCTCCTATGTGTATACTATAATAACCACTGGGTGAGTGAGAAAGCTTATAACACATGTGTTGAAAAAATTACGGGCACAGACATTTGCAGATTATAAATTACAGTAAGAATAGAATATTTAAGTGTTGAGCTAAGGAAAACATGTAAGCTAAAATGGTTATTATGAGTTAGTCTTTCCCTACCTCAATTTAGGCCTAACATTGCTTTACATTGTCGTATAGCCCTGCAAGTATTCCTGCAAAATGTTATCAAAGGCAGGTGGAAGTGAGCAAGTATGTATGAATGTTTGTGTGAATGTTTAAAATTAACCTTTTTCTAGAGATGTCTCAATGTTAGATTCCCCCAAAAATTGCTCTACAAGCAGCATTATCCCCTCTAGAGTTTTAATCACAATTTTAAAACATTTGAAGATATATAAACAGATTTTCAGGAAAACATATTTACAAGTATGTCAATACATTTTCTTAGTTTCAATGTTAGGGGCTTAAACTCACCAAGTGGAAGAAAATCAGTAATTAGATTAATTAAACAAGGAAAATCAGATTTTATCTTTTTTCAAGAGATCCATTGGGCTCAGAACAGCTTTCCAACTTTAGATCATAAGCTATTCGATTGTAAAAAATAACTCTACCTTTAAAAAGAATTCCAGGGGGGGTTCTATTTTTTTGTTAAAAAACTAAAGGTCAAAGAAGATCTAGTAGAGATTGACCCTCATGGAAGATTTATTTTGTGGGTGGGAGAGATGAGATAAATGATATAAAGTTTACACTATTAAATTTATACTCCCCGAACGATAAACAAATCTCATTTATTAAATGAGTATAAGTCAAGAAATATGCGCTAGGTTCTATCATAGTTGCTGATGATTTTAATCAATAATCCTGAATATGATACAAAAGCGCAAAAGACAATTAAGAACATTTTCAATTTACAAAAGAGTTCTCACCAATTTTCTAAACTTATAAGTGACAACCAAATGTTCGATACGTGGAGAATTTTACACTCTATGCAAAGGGACTACTCTTATTTCTCTCCCACCCACAAAGTTTATTCCAGGATAGATCTTTTTCTTGTTTGTCAAGTTTGAATTGTGTTCTTAAACCTGAGATTGGTCCAATTACATTATCGAATCACGCATATATTAAATTGGTTGTGAAATCAGACAAAAACTCATTTACAAGACCCTCTAGGAAACTGGATGATTCAATGTTGGAGGACAAAAAAATCAAAGATTATCTGAGGGAAGAAATTGTCAAATTTGTTTACCTCAATATAAAATCAGTAACTTACTTCAGCAAGGTATGGACAACTTTTAAAGCCTTTTTGAGGGGTATATTGATTAAAACAAAAGCTCAATTGTTAAAGAAAAGAGGTTTTCCATTACGCAAAATATTGATCCAACTTTATAATTTGGAGAAAAGTAACAAATGTAATCCCACCAATATTACTTATATAGAAATTAAAAAAACACAAAATCAAATAAACACAATAAATCAATTACTCTCTGATAAAGCACTGTGGTGTATGCATCATAGGTATTATTATCACAACAATAAAGTAAGCAAGATCTTAGCCAATAAAATAAAAATGTTCAATCTAGGATAGAATATTTACTGAGTGAAGGCAAATTTATTTTTAGTCCCAAAGAAATAGCCAACACCTTCGCCAAAAATTACCAATTTTTGTATAATTTAAATAAGGATCCAACTTTCAGAGAGCCAACTAACAAAGATATTGAGAACTTTTTGGACCAATATAAATTACAAAAGATATCATGTCCAGAACTGGAGGAACTTAATAACCCAATTACAGAAAAGGAGGTGATTATAGTAATAAACTGTTTAAAATCTTACACAACCCCGGGCTCTGACAGCTATACCATTGCATTTTATAAATTGTCCAATCCAGTTCTGGGTTCCTATTTGTGCACATTGTTTAATGAATTTAAAGACTCTGGTATGATACCACAAGAGATGCTGAGATCAAACATTATTATGATCCCAAAAAAGTATCAAGATTTGCAATATTGCAAAAGTTTTAAACCCATTTTTTTAATAAACGTTGATTTTAAGCTTTATTCAAAAATGTTAGCTCTCAGAATGAGAGAATTGACAATGTCAGAAAATTATTGGACCTGATTGATCATTCAAAGCGTTCAGGTACTCCCACCCTGCTCATGTCTTTGGATGCTGAGAAAGCGTTTCACAGGGTAGGGTGGGAGTACATGAAAGCAACTTTAACTAGAATGGGTTTTGAAAGGTTTGGCTCTCATGCGATCGGATCACTGTATTCATCGCCGTCTGCATCAGTGAGCTCTACAGGCTCTGGCTCCCAGATTTTTGGGATAAACAATGGAACGAGACAAGGTTGCCCTCTCTCTCCCACTCTATTTGCCTTGTTGATAGAGCTGTTGGCAGAAGCTATGAGAAGTACTACTAGTATAAAAGGTGTAAGAGTGGGAGAGAGAGCGCACAAGACAACCTTGTTTGCAGACGATATTGTACTAACGCTCACATCTCCAAGTATATCATTATCACAAGTTCTAAAATTGATTGACAATTATGGTTTTATATCAAATTATAAACTGAATACTCAAAAATCAGAAGTTATGACATTGAACATTTCTAATGAGGAAATAAACAGTTTGCGTGATCAATATTCTTTGGACTGGGAAAGGAATACTTTCATGCATCTGGGAATCCAATTTGATGGTGAAATAACCCAAATGATTTCAATCAATTGCAAGAAAGTCTTAAAGTCTCAGAAATTATCGAAAATTGGAAGGATGTGAGACTTTCATTTTCAGGCAGAATTTCCAGTATCAAAATGGTTATTCTGCTGAAGATCAATTATATTCAGATATGTATTCCAATAAATTTCCCCTCTTATTGGATTTCAAAATTCCAAAGTATAATAGACAAATTAATTCATTCAAGAAAACACATTAGATTAAAAAAAATAGTAATGGTAACATTTATTCAAGAAGGAACAGCTTACCCTGTCTTAAAACTATACCAAGCAGCCACTATGTTAGCTCCCTCGTTAAAATGGTCATTCCCGCAGAACAATTATGCATGGCTCCAAATAGAAGAAACATCAGTTCGTAATGAAGATCTAGAAGCTTTAATTTTTATAGATAAATATCCTTTGGAATATATAAGTAAAGGAGCATATATAGTTAGGAATGTTTGGACTACATGGAGAAGAATGAATACAAAATATAAACTCTTACCTTCTTTGAGTACCATCACTCCAATCGATACATATATAGCTAAATATTATAATATATCCTGGTCAAACGGTTGGATTAGCAAAGGTGTGCAATCCCTTAATGACCTGTATATAGGAGGTAAGTAAGAAACGTTCCAACAAATGAAAGTTGAGTTTGGAATACATCCTAATAAATAGCTAGTATGTGAGCAACTAGTTCAAGCTTTAAGAAATTATAATAAAGGGGTAAAAAAGAACAATAATTTAAATGGATTTGAAACGATTATTAAAAGCTGTGACTCAACTCACATGATTTCAAGATGCTTAAATATAATTCTATTAGAATTAGGAAGGGATGTCTCTCCTGCTCCTTGGAGTGGTATATTTCATATTTTATTAGAGTAATAGAAAGGAGAAGAAATAGCTTTTATGACACAAGTTTTCACGATAATTAAGAAATCAATTGTAGCAAGTTGGAAACAAATTTACTGTCCTGCTTGGAGTGAAGTTATGCGAAGAATTAATATAACTTATCAGAACGGGGTCCTAACGTTTCCCCATGGCACCTAATATTAACTTCCTACATGGGGGTCCATAAGAACCCCCATAGTCTCTAACACTAAAGACCCATGCAACAACATACAATAAATACCAAAAAGGGCTAATTTTTTAATTACGCTTCCTTGAATTATTCTCCAGCTATGATCTGCATCAGCCCTGTTCTCAGTCTTTAACTCTGGAAAAGTGGGCACATATTTGCTGCTTGAATAAATCAGTCCTCTTCTTTCCTGCTTGAAGACCACTGAAAGGAGCTTGATCTAAAAATTCCTCTCAACTCTAGAAAAGGAAAAAAAAATAATGTAGCTCCCACTGTGAGGAGCATCCCCGCCAAATAACAGCTTTTTCACCAAACCTTTGACTTTTATAAAGTATTTTTATCGGTTTCCTATGGGCTAATATATGTGTCAATTATATTTCAGCCAATCAGAATCTAGTATTTGAGTACCTCTGATTGGTTACCACCCATTTTTTGATTGGTTAAGATTTTCCTATTTTGATTGGTTAAACAGTAGCCAGTTATAATGAGGCTTAACTATAGTAGTACTCATCTCTGATTCACTGTAACTAATAAGGGAAATGGATGGGCTAACACAATTAAACTTCTTTTCTCTAGAAAAAGGACATCTAAGACGGTATATGATTACCCTATATAAATACATCCATGGACAATATAAGGATTTGTCAAGTGACCTTTTTTGTACAAAGAGGTTTGCAACTGACAAGGGGACATCCTTTAAGGTTAGAATTAAAAATATATTAAAAGCGAGGGCACTGTGCCAGGTTCTCAGTTGCTGGCATGGAGCGCCGAAGGCGCTCCATGCCAGCACCTGAGAACCTCGCAAAGCGAGGGCTTCAGTTGCAGCAACTGCGACCCTTGCAAAATTCACAACACAAATTCCCAACCCAAAGAACTGCGAATCTCGCAAAGTTCACGTCGCAACCCAAAGAGCACGACACACACATTACGACACTCGCAAACAACATACGACACACGTTCACACACATTACGGCCTCGCAACACTCGGACGCAACTCGCGAACATTACAAAATTAAAAACACAATACATACACACAGCACATACATACAAACCTTACCTACAGAAACAGGAAGCACCCAGGACCTCAAAAATGCAACTTACAACTTAATTGCACTCAAAATAAAAGAGTTTAGACACTAAATAATTTGCTAAGCGACACAAAAAATGGCCGACGAATAAAACGAAAACGAGGCTACACACGCAAACACCATACGAGACACGTTACCACACATTACGACCTCGCAAACATCAGACGCAACACGCCGACATACAAACATTTAAAACTTAAGAAAGACACACAACAAACACATAAAAAGCTTACCTACAGCAAGAGGAACCATCCAGCACCTCAAAAAAACAAGTTACATCTACATTTAAATCAAAATAAAACACTTTAGACACTAATATCATCGCTAAGCGAGAGAAAAAATGGCCGACGAACAAAACGAAAACGAGGCTTCAGACGTAACTACACTACACTTACTCGCAATAATGAAACACATACTATGCGGAACGTATCACAATCATATTAAACACCATTTTGAACAGTAATACGCAGAAAATGGCGGATGGAACGCAAATTGTAAGCTGGAACGCAAATAGCGCATGCGTATTGCGTTCTAACGGTCTCACTTTCCAGAACTTTCTACAAGTTTATAAATACTGCCTATTTCACACAAAAAAATACATTTCTCCTCAGGTGATGAACGGAGTGACTTCTGAGATAACTGCTGCTTTTACTTGAGAAGACAATTCTTTACTAATTTACTACTTTACATTGTGCAAATTACAACTGAGAGGTAAGCTATAATATATTACATTTTATTATCAGGACAGGTCAAACAAATAAAAAAATAAACTAGGATTTGTGTAGTGACATATATGGCACATTTATGTGTATAGGCTCACAAAAAAAATACGGTTCATTTAACAAAACAACAAAAAACCATAATTCAATATTAAACAGAGGTTTATGTATAGTGACATGTGACACGCACATATATGTCTATAATGTATAGTGACATCTGACACGCACTTATATGTCTATAATGTACAGTGACATGTGACACGCACATATATGTATAGAATGTATAGTGACATGTGACACGCACATTTATGTGTATTGCTCCTGCATAGTGACATGTGACACGGACATATATGTGTATCATGTATATTGACATGTGACACACACATTTATGTGTATTGCCCCTTCATAGTGACATGTGACACGGACATATATGTGTATAATGTATAGTGACATGTGACACGCACATTTATGTGTATTGCCCCTTCATAGTGACATGCGACACGGACATATATGTGTATAATGTATAGTGACATGTGACACGCACATTCATGTGTATTGCCACTGCAACAAAATTAGCTTAAAACAAAATCATTAAAGAACTACATTTAAATGACATTATATGTCATGTATACTGATATGTGACACGCACATATATGTGTATCATCTATAGTTACATCTCACACACAGACATCTATGTGTGTTGGAAAAAAAAATATAAGGTTAATTTAACAATTTAAATATGATTCATGTATACTGATATGTCACACGCACACAAAATAATTACATTAAACTATGGAATGTGCTTCATGTATGTGACATATGTGTGTAGCCCCCACCAAAAAATAAGGTCAATTGAAAATAATTACAGAAGTATATTTAAATGACATTAATTTACTGCAATTCAATAGATCATATAAAGCTGAATCTTTCTATTTCTTTTAATATTCAAACAGACTCTGCATCAACAGCGTCACTCAACAATTTGCACCGTGCACTGTGAAGCACAATCCCTTTTAAAGAACACCAACAAAGAAGAAGAGTTAAGATACAACAAGACATTACATGCTCAAAAGGCCATGCTTTGCTAGATGAAAAATTATAAATATACAAATAACTATTTCACTTTCTTTTTCAAACAGACACTACAAGAAGACAGGCGCATTAAGATTGGCAGGAGGGGACCCTCTGTCATTCGAAACTTCAATCAAGGTAAAGTATTAAGTATAAAAAAGAAAGAACCATGAGCCTCATTCAATTGCGACTTGCTCAATTGAATAGGCCTCTATATAAGCACATTACATATTTTTTATACAGAACTTTTTAGTTACTGAACTTCTAACCACAATCAAGGTCTTCAATAACTAAAAACTTCGCTCAATAAATATGTTATGTGCTTATATAGAGCCCTCTTCAATTGGCAAAATTGCAATTCAATGAGGACCTATATATGTTTAATGGCCAAGGGCCTCACTCAAATGTGATTTGCCCATTTCAATAGGGCTCTATATAAGCACAGAGCATATTTTTTAAAGGAACTTTTTATTTAGTGAGCACGTTGCTTTTGGATACAAGTTCACTAAATACAAAATTCGGTAAAAAAATATGCTCTGTGGTGATATTGAGCTCTATTCCATTGGCCAAAACACAATTGAATGAGGAGCTGACAATATAACAAAGCATTTACAAAAACAAAGCATTTACAAACTCTTACTAAAAACTTACAGGACATTTCAACAAAACAAGGACAACATATACCAAGAAAAGCCACGAAAAAAACTAAACATTTAGAACCTGTTGCTGAAACATTTCATGACTTTTCACCTGATGAATATGAAAGTCAACATCCGATATGCTTTGCAAATTGTCCTTTACTCAAGTCTTTAGCAGTAGAGGTTCATAGTTGTGGGGACATGAGTACTCAATGTCAATTTTGTGAGGCTTATTATTTTAAACAGGAGAGACCCAGAGATGGACAATTTATTAGTTGTTGTCAAAAAGGCAAGTTCAAACTTCCAGAAAGGAAACAATTTCCAAGCTATTTACAAAATATTATGACTGAACCTACTTTTCCAAATTACAAAAATTTTAAGACAAACATAAGATCCTACAATAGTGCCATATCATTTGCATCTATGGGGGCAACATTGGCTGCTAATGTACCAGGACATGGTCCTTACTGTTTTAAAGTCCAAGGACAAATTTATCATCGGACTTCACATTTACATCCAGAGCAAGGAGAGCAAAGAAAATTTGCTCAACTATATGTCCTAGATACAATGGAAGCTGTTGACCAACGTATACAGAT
This sequence comes from Discoglossus pictus, assembly GCA_027410445.1. NCBI lineage: Eukaryota > Metazoa > Chordata > Amphibia > Anura > Alytidae > Discoglossus > Discoglossus pictus. Next base: position 417,059,255 of record CM050165.1, on the reverse strand, counting down.
GGAAGAAAATAAAAAATGCTTACCCAGTGTTTTCATAGAGCTAAATAACATTATGGACAACAATCCCTACAGTAAAGCATACAAAAAATTGGCAGAAGTAGAAAATGAACAACAACTTCATGCACAAAGACATCAATTACCCATGCCAAAGGTTAATATGGTGCTTAAAAGAGACAGACATACTGATAAACGTCGTTATAACTTGCCAACATCAAATGAAGTTGCAATGGTATTTCAGAATGATGAAGGAGAACCACCATTTCAAAGAGACATTAGAGTATATCCCAGAAATGAGGAGCAACCATTTATTAATATTAAAATCTTAAGTCCAAATTTAGATCCAATGACATATCCCATCTTTTTCCCACATGGAGAAGCAGGTTGGCAACCAAAATTAACCCTTCCCAGTTACCCAAATGCTAAAGCCAGAATCCGAAATAATGTTTCTATGCTTGAATTTAAAGTAGCTCAAATTGCCATTCGAGATGAATTTAATCCAATTTTATGTGGTGGAAAACTAACACAACAATGGATTATTGATTCATATTTGCAAGTTGAGGCAAATAATTTAAACTTTATAAAATATCAACAAGATAAACTACGTGTAGAACAATATTGTGGACTCATGGACTATGTTGCTGACGTGGCTACAAGCAGAGACATGACAGCTGGCAAAGCCATCATTTTACCATCTTCCTTTCAAGGATCTCCTCGAAATATGAGAGAAAGATACAATGATGCTATGGCTATTGTGACTAAATTTGGAAAACCAGATTTATTTGTGACATTTACATGTAATCCACAATGGCCAGAAATTAATCAAAATCTACTTCTTGGACAAAGTGCTTCAGATCGACCAGATTTAGTAGCCAGAGTTTTTAAGATCAAATTAAATGAATTAATACGTGACTTCACTATAAATCAGTTATTTGGCAAATGTCTTGCTTATGTATATACCATTGAATTTCAAAAAAGAGGCCTTCCACATGAACATCTTCTCATAATACTTCAAGAGAAAGATAAATTAGATACTTCGGACAAAGTGGATGCAGTCATAGTTGCTGAACTACCAGATCCAGAACTATATGGTAGACTATATGAGATTGTTACTCATCGCATGATTCATGGACCCTGTGGAGACCTTAATCCACAATCACCATGTATGGAAAATAATAAATGTTCAAAAGATTTTCCAAAAGATTATAGAGACAAAGCATATGCAAATTGTGATGGATATCCACTTTATAAAAGAAGAGAAGGAGATAGTGCCATTATTCGTGGAAAAAAGTGGACAATAGATATGTAGTACCCTACAATCCACATTTACTCATGAAGTACAACGCCCACATCAACGTAGAAGCCTGCACTTCCATCAAATCCATTAAATATGTCTACAAATATATTTACAAAGGCTATGATGCAGCTACTGTAGTTGTCAAAAGTGCAGACAACCCTGAATGTAGTGAGTTAGTACATGATGAACTTGCATCTCATGTAGATGCTCGCTATGTCAGTGCACCAGAAGCTGTGTGGCGGCTTTTAAAATTTGAAATGCATGATAGATCACATGCAGTATATAGATTAGCAGTACATTTGCCACAATGACATTTAGTCTATTTCCATGCTGGAAATGAAATGAATGCATTGGCCCAAAGTGAAGATCGTCACACTACACTAACTGCATGGTTTGCATTAAATTTAAATGATGCTCAAGCAACACAATACTTATATATTGAAATTCCATATCACTATGTTTTTGTGAATGGATTATGGAGACCAAGAAAAACCAGAGGCAATAAAATAATTCCACGAATTTACACAGTCAGTCCAAGAGATGTTGAACGTTTTTGCTTACGGATATTACTTTTAAATGTTCCAGGAGCACAAAGTTTTGAACAATTAAGAACTGTTAATGACATTGTATTTGAATCCTTCCATTTAGCTGCAAGACATAGAAACTTACTCGCTGATGATACAGAGTGGGAAAGATGTTTAGAAGAAGCAGCACAATGTCAAATGCCACGACAGATGAGAGAACAATTTGCTTTTATTTGTATCTTCTCAAATGCTCCAAATGCATTAGCTTTGTGGGAGACTTTTAAAAGTAATATGGCTGAAGACTTTATGGGACGATACAATGAACCCATTGCACACTTAAAAGCGTTAATGGAAATCCAAGAAGTATTTTTAACTCATGTTGTGCAAGTTTTAATTTGCCTGATCCAGGTCTTATAGATGACATAAACTTTGAAGACTATGACATTCAACTACAAGCAGAAAGAACACAAGAAAGACTTGCAACTTTAAATACACTACAATTGCAAGCATTTCATGCCATTAAAAATGCAATAGATGATGACATGGTGACAGAGCGTTATTTCTATCTGGATGGACCTGGCGGATCAGGAAAAACCTATTTGTACAATTTATTAATGAGTTCAGTACGAGCACAAGGACAAATAGCAATGGCGTTTGCCACTACTGGAATTGCTGCACTTTTATTAGAAGGTGGAAGAACTGTTCATAGTGGATTTAAACTGCCAGTGCCTATTTTAGAAAATTCTGTGTCAGTTATTCGCATGACATCCTTACAACCAAAGAAATTTAAGAAATGTAAATTAATTATAATAGATGAGGCCACAATGATGTCATGCTATGCCCTCCAATGTATTGACCGTTTGCTTCGTGAAGTCATGGATAATATTTTTCCATTTGGTGGAAAGGTAATGTTGTTGGGTGGCGATTTTAGACAAACATTACCTGTTGTTGTACATGGAAATCGAACTGACATTATCGAAACCTGTATCAAGTCAAGCGCAGTATGGAAACATTTTACCCATCTTCAACTGCAACAAAATATGAGATCAGAAGGACAAAATGATTTCAATGATTGGCTTATTAAAATTGGAGAAGGCAGAACAGAAAAAATACTACATTTAGCTGACGACACTGTAGAGATCCCACCTCAGATGATTTGTCAACAAGATATTATTATTTGAAGGGAGCATCAATAACGAAGAATATTCCGAGCTTGCCAACCAAGTCATACTGACGTGTAAAAATAAAGATGCATTAATCCTCAATAATGAAATCTTAAAAAAAATTAATGCACCACAAAGAAATGATCACAGTGCTGATTCTGTACTTGCTGATGACAATGAAAGTCAGGCTAACTTTTCGACTGAATTCATAAACTCTCTAACTCCTTCTGGAATGCCACCACATATTTTGCAGCTAAAGAAAGGTGCAATTATCATGTTACTGCGAAATATGAACCCCAAAAAAGGCCTATGCAATGGCACAAGATTAATTGTTCAACAATTAAGGGACCATTTTATAGATGCTGAAATTTTAACTGGGACCCATAAAGGAGAGAGAGTTTTCATACCAAGAATAGATTTAGCACCAAGTGAAAGTAGTCTCCCTTTTATACTTCAAAGAAGACAATTTCCCATTATTATGGCATTTGCCATGACCATTAATAAATCACAAGGTCAAACTTTCAAATCTGTGGGTATTTTTTTGGAAGAACCAGTATTTGCACATGGTCAATTGTACGTTGCATTGTCACGGTGCAAAAATCCACAGGCTATTAAAGTTTACATTGAAAAAAATGAAAGTCAAGGTGATTTATTAGACGATGGACGTATTTTTACTAAAAACATTGTCTACTATGAAGTACTATAACTTTGTAGGATACAAACTAAAGCCATGCAAACATTTTGGAAAAAAATTCAAAAATACATAACAATTTGTTGTTTAATTCAGTCATAATTAATGGAAGTCATGTTTATGGATAATTCGCCTCACAAAATACTTGCCTTGCATTTCTATGAAAAATTATGTTAAAATGTTAAGTCACTATGTTAATGTTTCTAATGTTACAAGTTTAAAAACAATATTTTCAAGTTATTTCATTCAACATATTACAAAGTTCATGTTAAGAGCTCAAGCACCTTTTAAGTCACAATGTAAATATTCTCTGTTATCTTAAGATTACTACCTACATTAATGTTTATCGCCAGTTTATGTGGTCACTAAGGAATTACTTTCATTAGTTACGGTTTAAGGAGAGTTTTTACTGTATGCCTTCCTCTACATTCAATGTATATTACACTTAACAATTATTCTGATACAAATTGCATGTTAATACTGATTCATTTAAAGTTAAACTGTTTTTACATTCAAATGTTAATACTTTTAATTCAAAATTATGTTACAAAATGTATTTACTATGTTCCTGTTTATAATGTTCAAAATTACACAAATGTTTAAAAACTTCCAAAGTTACATAAAAAATAAAGTTCAATTTTAAAAATATATACTTTCAAGGTTATTGCTTACATATATTTTAAACTTCATGTTAAAATTCGGGACGTTTCAAAAAGTCTTTTTACTTTTTACTTTCCTCTGGATTCTATGTATATTAAAGTGAACAATTCTTCAGATACAAATTTCATGTTAAAAAACCATTACATCAACATTTTACAAAAATACATGTTGATATCACAATACTTACAAGGGTCAAAAATATATTTAAATAACTAAACAACTTCACAAACATATACATCACATTGCCGTCATTTTTTGACGGGCAAGTCGCTAGTGTATAATAAGAGGGAAGTAAAGCAAGGAGGGCCACAGAGCAAAACCTGTTAGTGAAAGAACTTGCTCACTTGCTTGTCTAACATTTATTGTTCCAACTCAGGAATGTTTGTGTTTCTCCATATTGCATCTTCAAAAGCAAGTACAGCATGGCCAACAGCTTTCTGTTGGTCCACACAGTCATGCGATTTTTGATTCCAGCATTAGAAGTTACAACATATGATGCAGAGGACCAACAGAATGCTGCTCATAGTGTGTGCATTAGGAGATGCAACATGGAGAATCATACATTGCTCTCCATCCACTTCAGACAGTGACTAATGATGAGGAGTGTGCGGAAGGAGAGAGAACGACATGGCAGCATCATAGGCTCAATGTAATTTAAAAATAGTAGCAATTTATAACTTTATATAATTTGCTGAAAGGGAAATTGTTGCCTTGTTTTAATACACTGCAATGTCCCTTATATCTTTACAATGCTCCATAACCAACATTGCAATGCTCTAAAATTCAGGTAAAACTTGTTAAAATACATTTTTTTATAGGACGCTTCAACATTTACTGTGCCTGATTTATTTGATTTTTCGTCCTTATGGGCAAATACTGAATTTATTTTTCGTGTTTTGCCAGAGATGTTTGTTTTGTTTATTAAACAAGTTCTGTCGAGACTTATGATTCATTTTTGAGAATGCAATGAATAAAAACGGACACTGAGAAACTACTGCCTATCCTTAAACATTAAATAAAATATCATAATTTGAACACTGTTTGTCATAAAATGTATTCTTTATACTTGTACTAATTTTGGAAAGAGAGAAAGAGAAATTTTAGCTTTTCCAAATCCCTGAAGGGAAGTGCAAGAAAACTTTGGATGAATTTAATATTGTTGTTTTATGGTTATTATTTATGTTTTTTACTTATGATGCGTTTCTAAATTCATAAGTCAAGTGGAGATGTGTCCATACTTTTGCTGATGTTAGTCATCTGAGCAATGATTGAATGATAACAACTCATATTTAATGTTAAACTGTGAACTGTAAAGAAACCATGTGTGTTTTTTTCAATAGAATGCAGTAACAAACCTGGCACTATAATACCCTTTCCTATCATGGGCAGTGGTACCTTAATCCAACAAGTAGATAAAGCACTCTGCTTTGGTATCATATCTGATTCATCCCTAATATTCCCTTCTTACATTAACAATGCCTTCCAACAGCTTCTTTAGCAGATGCACTTTTAGATATTTAATAGCAACCTTAATTCTTATGCACTTACCCTTTTACTATAATGTGTCTTGTCTGTAACAGTCTTTTCTTATATAATCCTCATTGATGGTACTATAAAAGTAAAAACACATGCATACATTCTTTTAGATAACTATTTTCCAGAAAACAGTAACAAAGAATATCCCCAAAAGAAAGAAAACTAAAAAGGCAAACTGGCTAATTAGTTTTTGAAAGTAGCTCTGGAAAGAAGGAAAAAGAAAGATAGTGGAAAGAGAAAAAGATTTGTCAAAATGAACCGCCCAAAAGGTAGTCTATATCCCAATCCCTAGAAAAGACAGTGCCATAGAGTGCTCCAATGTTCGAAAAATTGCACTCATTTCAGTGCCAGCAAAGTAATGCTAAAGATGCTGCAAGCTCAGCCCCATGGACCATGTACTACCAGATGAGTAAGATGGGTTACATAGAGGCCCAAGAGATCAAATTGCCAATATCAACACGATAATAGAGAACGCATTTACTTCTGCTTCATTCTAAAGCCTTTGACTGTGATCATAACAAAATGTGGCAAGTACTTAAAGAGATGAGACTACCATCTAATTTGCCTCCTGAACAATATGTATGAGGACCAAGACGTCGCAATCAAAAGCTGGATGGTTCAAGATCGGGAAGGAAGTGCAATAAGGTTGCATATTTTCACCTTATTTACTCAACTTATATGTAGATCTCACTATGCTTAAGCCCGGCTGAATGAATCAAAAGAGAAATATCAACCACCTTTGATAAGCGAATGATACTACTCTGATGGATGAAAGTGAGGAGGAACTTAACTGCCTATTGATAAGGGTGAAAGATGAGAGTGCAAAAACTGGCCTGCTACTTAACATTAAAAAAGACGAAGGTCATGGCAAACAGGGGTTTCAGTTCTTAGCAAATAGATGGAGAATACGTGGAAGCAGGAACATTTTATTTTACTGGTCTTCAAAATCTCTGCCATTGGTGACTGCAGCCATGAAATTAAAAGACATTTCTGGGCTAGAAGTTTTCTGGGGTGGAAGTTGAAAGATGTTACACTATCAACAAAAGTCTGTATAAGTATTCCTAGTAGTAACATACAGATGGTGGTTTTGTAGATGATGACAGGTGCATAATAACTGATTATTTTCTTTTTGTTTGTTTATTCATAATATTTCTATTTTCTTATCCTATAATAAATTTCTTAATTCATACATCAAAAATACAAGTGTCTATGCTATTATGTTGGCCATTTGTGCAATGTTTGAATGATAATAACTCATATATAATGTTAAACTATGAACTGTGAAGTAACCTTTTCCCATTTTCATGTAGCTCCAAATCCTACTGATAATCCTTAAATTAAAAAAAGACAAATCAGTGTGACAGATTAAGTTATTGGCAAGAAGGTTAAAGGGTAGGTTTTAAGGACCACTATACAATTAAGAAAATATATGCATATTTGAAAACTTTGCTTAGAACTGGAGGAATCCATGATACGATGATGGAATTTGTGTGTGTGATGGCTCTTGACATGCAACTAACTATTTCTGGACCAGTGAGGGAGAAAGTGTGTGGTGACAATTTCAGTTGTATTTATCATGTTGGATTTCAATAAAATTATCTAACAAAGGTTTGTAACAAACAATGTAACAAACACAAATTGGATTTATGTTTTTATGTCCATAACTTTCACAGCTACTTATATATATATTTATATATATATATATATATATATATATATATATATATATATATATATATAGTATATAAAAATGTAGGTACCTACCATTGTTTTCTTGAACAATAGTGGTTCTTTAAACTGAATTAAAATGGATTCATGCTGCAAGAACATTTCTGTTGCTATTTAGTTCTGATTCTTTGATAATTAATATTAAGCACATACAAAAAATATTTCTTGAATTACTGTACATTAAGTACTGTATAAGTAAACTTCGGGCCCTTGCTTCTATCTTTTGGGGCTATACTTCCACAGACTTCTTCTTGGACCTAATCCACACTCGAACATCCATTAAGTAAAATGTTTATAGACTGTAGGTGCAAAATAGGATACAACCCGAAAGAGCAACCCTTTGAAATGCATCATAAGTAGCAACACATGCTAGGAAAAACCAGTAAACCTTTTTCAGTTTGTCTTATCATTACTGTTTTTAATATAATTGATTTCTCATGCAAATAGTAGAAACATCCAAGGATTTTCCAGGTACTTAACACCAAGTTCAGAATATTAAATCAAAATAAAATAGCGAAACAGTCCGTCAGTCAGGCATCTCTTCTGTTACCTGTTCAGTTATAAGTACAAGCAACAGTTTAACCCCTTTGAGCTGCAAGGTTTGCAAAATGGGCACCTCACGATAATTTGTGTATATTTTCATATTGATACGAGTCTGTGTGTCTTAAACCAGGAGTTACTGTGCTACTGTTGCAATACTTACGTTAGAATTCAGACTGGCAACTTGTAGCTGTTGTTTTTATTTCTAATTGTTTTACTAATGTATGTTTTGCTCTACTCGTGGTAATTCTGGGATTAAGAGCTACCTGTATGAGGATTACATTACTTTTGCTAATACATAGAACCCACAGTTATAATTCATCAGTAAGGGGACAGTTTTTTCATCTCTGTACTGATTGTTTAAATATGTCAGGAGGTGATTGTTTAGATACCAATGCTATATTTAGCAATCTACCAGCCTGGTCATAGTGATTACTTCAGACAGATTATTATATTCTAAAAAAGATAGGGTGTGGTGGCTCAAAGTGTTGACCTTATTGAAGGATTACAAGGGTGCTCCCTGAGATAATAGTAAATTTAATGGAAAAGGGAACTATAGAACAGATCTCATTTGAATTGGGGCACAACCTGTTCTGATTTCAATTGAATGGGCAAAAACATTTAAAATAAAACTTTTATTAAATAATAAAAAATTCTTGTTAATAAAAATAAAGAGAGACACAGTCGGACCTACTAATGGAATATAATAAAAATCTCTATTGATTTAAAAAATAATCAGCATATATTATAAACACCTAAAAGCATTGGTGCAGACCATATAGAAAGTGACTGAAACTAAAATATATATGTACCAGTAAAAAGTGACTGGTGCAAAAGTGAAGGTGCTAAGTGCAAAAATGTGCTGTAGTAAGGTGCTGCAGTGAAATATTGCACTATCATGCAATATAAAGTGCAATTAATAAGGTGAATTACTAATTGAACTTTATATTGCATGATAGTGCAATATTTCACATGCAGCACCTTGCTGCAGCACTTTTAGCACTCAGCACCTTCACTTTTGCACCAGTCACTTTTTACTGGTACATATATTTTTTTTAGTCACTTTCTATATGGTCTGCACCAATGCTTTTAGGTGTTAATAATATATGCTGATTATTTTTTAAATCAATAGAGATATTTATTATATTCCATTAGTAGGTCCGACTGTGTCTCTCTTTATTTTTATTAACAAGGATTTTAAAATTATTTAATAAAAGTTATATTTTTAAATGTTTTTGCCCATTTAATTGAGATCAGAACAGGGTGTGCCCCAATTCAAATGAGATCTGTTCTATCCTCCCCTTTTACAGATTATCATATTATTATTATTATTATTATTACCTTTAATTTGTATTGCTTTAACATATTCCGTAGCGTAGTACATCAGAAAAAGGACAAGGAAAAAATACAATATTAACAAACTACAAAAAAAGGAGGGCCCTGTTTAAAGCTTAGAATCTTAGTAGAAAGTGCTTTTATCAAAGCACCCTACAAGATTGGAAACTCGCCAATTACAATCTAAAGGATAGCTTATGCTGCTGATAGACCAGGTAAACGTGGTATTCATGTCACTATAAATAAAGTCTAAATAGGGGTGTGTGGGGGAAGAAGCGGAGTGATCTTAGATCTTGATTAGAGTAAACTTCAAATCAGGAGGACAGGCAGGTGTTCTAGGTAAGGCCCTGAAGAAAGAACAGGAAATGGGGTAAGGGAGGGAGCAAGGAAATATAGGACTGAAACAAAGGAGAATTAAGACATTATTCATTTTGAATGTTTATAACTTTAAGGGATACCTGACTATTTTAATATGTCAGGAGATAATTGTTTAAATGATTATTTAGATACCAATGCTGCATTTAGCAATTTACTGGTTTGGTTGTAGTGACAGATTTTCATAGGATTAAGACATTATTAATTTTGGAAGTTTACCACGTTACGGGATACCTAGCAGTTTTTGGTTCCAATCCTAGGATGGTATGTCTTTATTGGGGAGTTTGGAAACTCTAGCTACATTAACGGACACACATCTTTTTATAGCGGCGTAGTTCAGTGCTTCATATTTTTCTTTCATTTAATATTTGATTCCTCAGCCTCATGAACAAATCCAAAATACATAACTCTTGTTTTTCCAGAGATTTTTGTTTTGTTTATTAAGCAAGTCCCATTGAGAACAGAAATTTATTTTCAAGAATGAAATGCATATAATAGAAGCTGAGAAACTATTACCTATTCTTAAAAGCTCAATAAAATAGCATAATTTGAATTCTCTTGTCATAAAAGTTCTTCTTTTTACTTGTTTTAATATTCAAGAGAGGAAAAACAGCCTATATATTTATTACAAAAGATATATTTGTTTGCTTCCTCCATCTCCCTGAAGGTTTATAGATGATGGCAGGTGCAAGATCATTTTGGATGATTTTCCTTTTGTCTATTCATGGTTATTATTTTCTATAGTTTATCCTATGCTGAGTTTCTAAATGCATAAGTCAAAGAGACATGTGCCAATGCTTTGTTGATGTTGGTCATTTGTGCAATGTTTGAATGATAATAACTCAAATTTAATGTTAGTCTGTGAACTGTAAAGAAACCATTTTCCATGTTCAGTAGAAAGCAATAAGACATTATAATAGCTCAAAGCTGCAAAGAAAATGAGAAACGACCTACCTAGTCAAGTGTGATACAGATAAAGTTATTGTTAAGAAGGTTAAAGGGTAGTTTTATCTGAGCTATAGTGCTATATGTAGTAATAAAATCTGTGTTGCACTATTGAATAATCAGTTTATTTGTATTACATGCTGATTCTTTGGTAATTAAAGACAAGCACAAGCAATACACAATACAATAAAATATATCTTGAGTTATTCATGGTGTTTGCTATTTTGGACTTAATATATGAGGAACTCCTCTGAAAGTTATGTTGGCTGCACTCAGTCTAGAAAATACATTATTTCTTCATACAGCTAGTAAAGGCCCCTAATAAATTGTAATTACAATATGTCCAATGCAGGACTTAACATTGCTGAAAATGTACTCTACAAGCATTATATTTTTTACATTTTAGTGTAAGCTTTTCGTGCAAAAAGAGCTTTTGTAAAGTTTAATATCGGATTTTTCAAATACATTCTTAGCAAATATGTGAGCCGAAGATACTGGTAAATATAATTCATGAAACGATCAGAAGAGATATAATCTATAGGCCAAGTGAAACTAAATGGTAGACGAATAAAGTGTCCAATACTACCAGTTTGTATGTGTAATCTGTATGTGCTAATCCTGTTTGCACCACTTTGGAGTATTTGGGGACAGACTATATAATATATATAATTTCATTTCAGTGGGACAGTTTCTCAAATATTAGAACAAAGAAGAAATAAAGAAATATTATACTGAAGAAAACCTTGCACTAATACCACAATGTTTACATTGTCATAGTAAGCATAGATATTACAGTATGGTCAGTTTACCTGACAACATTGCTTGAACTATACAGTATATGCAATTTAGGTACTAAGAAAAGACGTGGAAGAAAGCCCTTGCATAAAATTGTAAAATGCAGTTTATAAAAATGAATGATAAAAGATCACTTTTATTGAGTATTAATTAAACTCAATCAATCTCAATGAACACATATAGTAATACAGTATATAGTGAAACCAAGAATAAAATGTAATAAGCAAGAACTCTCAAATAAGCTGTAATAATTTTGCAGTCTTGGAAATATGTCCTATTGTCATATTACAGGTAAAATCCATCCCAGTAACTTCTAGCTTCCCAGATATTAAGTTTATCTCTCAGTAGCCCAAACTGGTTCTGAACTAGCTCCTTCATTTCTATACCAACAGAATGTAAAGTGGACAGAGAGTCTTCAGCTCTATAGTTATCTACCCCTTAATTGGCATATTTAGAATGCAAATTAATTAATTTCAAGACAGGCACTAGTGTCAACTGCCTGTAATTAATAGTGTTTTACACATGCATTTTAGATTACCCAATCAAAAATGTTACTTCCATGCACATGTGCTCTGAAAATCATTCTATTGGATTATGTGATCAAATGCATTCCTTTGGCTTAAATATCCATTTATATACTGTATATATGCATTATCCAGTTCAAATGCTAGTGCCCATACAGAGGAGGAATATCTCTGTGCATGACCACATACCACACATGCGCACTGCAAATCACGCCATTGGATAAGACTTATACACCAGCTCCTACCTCACATTCCATTCAGGATTATGGCCTTCTGCACAGGTGTCCTTATGCAATTTCAGTTGCCGCAAACTCACACATATGTGATGTATATACATTTACTCGCACATGCACATTAGCACTATTACTACATGTATGTATATGGCCTTATGTACATGCACGCTATAACATTTCCTATTGCCCCAAGCGTACGCATATACATTGATTAACTAAACCACCTAATATGATATCCAATTAGAAACTCTAAAGTGTTGTTCTAATAGCCAACAGAAATAATTGCAATAGGTAAATGGCAGTATGTAAAATGATAAATTTACCACATATACCACATAGAGTAATCATATAGACTTACTTTATGGATAGGCACTGTACTAACTCCTATCTAAATACTAACATCCTCCTCTCCTCTAAAAATAGGTGTATGCCGAACCATTTAGTTTTTTCTACCATTTGAAATATCACACAGAATATTTTGGTTGGGTGATAGAGTGAAAACTAGTTGCAGGAGGGACCAAAACTTTAAGGGCCACTGAAGTCACCATATGCATTCTGCAAATAAAACTAAATTGCGGAGCACCATGTGCCATTGATGTAAGAGGTGAACATCAGCTGTGAAGGTGTGCGAGGGCCAAGCAACATGCTCCAGCTGAGCAACTCACAGTCCAAATGAACCAGGGCTACCAAACATGTGTATGTAATGACAACAAAGTGAGCCCTGTTAAGTATGGAGCTCCAAAGCAAATGGCTGGTCACAGCACCGATGCTGGTGAGTTCATTGTCAGAAATGGCTTCAGTTTGCACTACAGTACCAAAATTTAACCTCTTCTGATTGGAAAAGGGTTTGCCTTCTCTGATGTGTCCCGTTTTCTTCATCCACTGGACCGACGTTGGCGTGTCAAGGCAAAACCTGCAAGAACAAAAACTCTGCAGCCATTGTTGGAAGAACATAAGCTGGTGGTGGCAGCGTTATGGTCTGAGTTTTCTTGGCATTGTCTGGGTCCACTCATACCTCTTGAAGGCACTCACAACTGATTGGGTTATCAATTCATCCATGCAAATCACGTTCACACATAAATGTTATCTGTTTTCCCTGGAGCAAGACAATGCAACAGGTCATATGGCCAGAATTGTCCTGGAGTGGTTAGAGGAGCGCAACGAATACTTCAAAGTAATACCGTTGGCTCCAAATTCTGATCCTCCATCACACACTCTTCAGCAGCTGTCAGATGCACTGCAGTCTGCATGACTCCAGATACCCTTGCCAACCTTTCGTGTCCTATTGACTCTTTACCATGCAGTCTAGATGCTATCTAGATGCTGTCCGTGCTGCGGTTATTCAGGATATTAGTCATAATAATGTGAGTGGACTGTATAATAGGAATGCAAAGCATCTACTAGTGTCACATGTGATCAATACACCACTGTAACCATAATCAGATGAATAGAAATCTCATCATTCATAATTTCATATAATAGAAGTAACTTGTAATGTGCATAGCACTTACATTGTGTCTTCATTTGCTCAAAAACACATTCATTAACTTCTGGATTATGTAATCCAATTCAATTACACACATACAATGTGATCAGAAAAAATAAACAAATAAAAAAAATATAGTCATAATCTAAAAAAAGACAGAGGATGGGAAAATCTAGCAATATCTGTACAGTAAAGTGTTTTATACTACTGTAACAATAAACCAGCTTACATAATGCTCATCCATAAGCAAACTATGTATCTGTATCTGTCATGAGAAATCACTTGCGATGACCAATAATAATGATGTGGGATCTCACAAGGAATGCTTATCTGTGACCACATTCAGAAGGAACAAGAGTACTATTGCTATCTCTATATGATATTGAGGGCCACATTGATAACACATTTAATAGGTATACAGGTGTGATCAGATCATAACTGATTGTTATGATATCATAATGTCGAAACATGTTTCCAATAATATTGATACAAAACAAATAACATCAGATAAAAGAATCTGGTCTCATTTTATGAAGAGGATGAGATACTTCACTAGTGCATGTATTACATATAATAGTGGGACTATGCAAGTCCACAGCCATTTGTGCAATATTAATAATTAAACATAACAACAGTAATGTCAATTTAAATATGATATATGCGGTTATATATTGAATAGTGTATTAGATCATTCTGCTGGGAGAATGTCATTGATTGAATGGCTATCTGACAGCCAATGTGTACTTACACTATTTTGTAGCACTGCTTGCAGATGAAAAAAATGCAAGCTGTCAAATTTACATAAAACTAAATTGAAATACAGATTATTCACGAATAAAAAAAAAAAGAAAAAAGAAGAAAAGGAACTACACCATCTCTTCTAAAATCCATTCTTTAGTGACCATCATTTAGTGAAATATTAACATATGTGTCTAAAGAGAAGAGGATTATGGACTGTGTGATAGTGAGTAGCCACATGGTTACAAAATATCACCATCATATAAGCCATGAATATTTACTTTGTAGACGTGATTATGCTATCATATTGACCAACTGATTTTCACAGAGGAGTGTTTTTGAGGGGGAAAATAAGAGATGCAGCCACCATCTATCTCCTCCTGAGTACAGGGCCCCTACCTCCATGCCATTAAGCCATGCCATAGTGTTGCAGGGGGAGGCATAGACCTCAGTGGTGGCAGTGCACACCAAGTGTAGGAGGCATGGAGGGAAATGAGCATGGGTCCGGCTGCAGATCTGCTAGAGAGATTTCTGGTTTGGAGGAGCTGGTGATGGAAATCATTGTGCTCTGTGCAATACAACGGTTCACTTGGGTGAGCACAGAACGTTTCTGCACTGTCTGGAGCACCCTGTCTATGTAACTTTTCCTGTGGAGGTTGTGTCCCCTCACCTGCCTATAGAACCTCCTGTTGATGCAACCCATTGTGGTCAGCTGAGAGATCTGTTGGCAACCTCCTGTCTCTGCACATAGGACAGCATCTCCTCCATTGTAGCTTCCAATGGTGGGTGAGGGAACTGAGGTCAGTCTTCTGTTGGGGGAGGCAAGGATGGTGGACAAGTGGGAAGGTGCTGAGGAGCTGTCAGCGTGTGTTGCATTGGTGTTGGTGTCATGATCCCCTGACCACCTTGCCCCTTTGGACTCTTATTTATGTGGTTGTAGGATTGGGGTCAGTGGGTTTATAGTATGTTTTAGAGATATTTAATTTGTTTTGTTATGTTGATTACCCTATGTATGTTAATACTGTATGTTATGTTGCTTCACTGTGTGTGTTTGACTTATGATGTTAGTATCTGTATGTTGCATGTTTGTTCATGAAGAGTTACCTAATTCAGAATGTAGTGATGTAATCTGTAACTGTCATGTTGAGAACCTGTCAGTTATTAAAGTTTTTACAAGAAAAAAGTGATTTAGCAATTGTATAAGTTGACTTTGAAAAAGCTTTTGATAGAGTCTTGCATAAGTTTTTAGTTAGTATTTTAGACAAAATTGGGGTGCCTGTATATGTATGAATAAACAAATTCAATTATTATATGAAAACTAGCGAATTGCCCGTCAAAGAATGATGGTCATAAAATTGTAAGGCAGGTAATGCTGTTTGCCACACAATGTAAGGCTTTTGGTCCTCTGAGTACCTTCGGCGCTCATTGCGAGCCTCTCCCCTTGTGTACTTTTGGTCATCTGAGCACCTTTGGCGCTCATTGCAAGCCCCGCGCTGATCGCCTTTGATGCTCATTGCGACCCTCTCCTCTCGTGTACTTTTGCTCCTCTGAGCACCCTCTGCGCTCATTGTGAGCCCCGCCCTGAGCGCCTTTGGCGCTCATCGCGTGACTTGCACTAAGCGCCTTCGGTAGTCCCCCGGCTCGTATTTGTTTTTTTCTAAGTCCCGCTTTCCAGTCTTATGTGCTTGGCTGTGTTTTGCGTGGTTACGGGTCGTGTAGCCTCGATTTATTTTTTTCGGCCACCATTTTTCTTGTCGCTTAGGCGATTTTCGAGTGCCGAAACTCAGGAAATTGTGTTTAAATTCTTGTGCAACCTCACTCCCAGACATCCTGGCTGTCCCCCCGTGCTGTGTGTGATTTTTTCTTTGTTTTTTTGTTGTTTTTGTATGTGCGCTGTTCGGCCGTTAACTTTGTATTTTTTGGACCTCGTTTTTTGTTAAGTGCCGCGGGTTGTATTCCCACTTTCCTTCTTACAAAGTGTTACGGGCTGTAATTTTTCCTCTGGATTTTTTCAAACTGCTATGGGTCTCATCTCCACGGCGCTCATCTCCACCAGAGCAGTGAGTGCCTAAGTCGTGCAGGGACGTAGGGATGAGCACCTATGGCGCTCATCTCCACCAGTGCGAGCCCGCAAGAGTTAGCAATAACCCGCAATGCTTACAACTATATATGTGATAATAGAAGTGTTGTCTCGATATATGTTTTTTTTACCGAAAATATTAATATTTTATCTGGGGTCAAGCAAGGTTCTCCCTTATCCCCAATTTTATTTATTTGTGTTATGGAACCTCTTTTATGCACTCTCAGAGAGGAACAAAAAAAATAAAAGGAATGCATGTGCCTGGAGGTAGTGGTATGCAGTAAAGGGTATGGCATATATGGATGATGTGACTGTCATATGTAATGATGCTGTGTCTGTTAAATATGAGGTAAGAATGATAGAAAATTTTACTAACTTATCAGGTTTTAAAATTAATGGAAGAGTAAGTTAGAGAAGGAAGTGAAGATTGTGAGAGATAAAATAAAAATGTTAGGGATAATATTTACAAAACAAATGAAAAGTACCCAAAATTGGGAAGAAATTTTAACCAGAACAAAAAAGAAAATACAATTTTGGAATTTTAGAACTTTAACTTTGAAGGGAAAATTTTAATTATAAAATAGATTATTTTACTTATTATATTATATGTTTCAATGGTTTTATACCCTCCTATTTTATATTTAAAAATAATTATTAGAGAATGGTTTGTGTTTTTATGGAATTAAAAAATGTAAAGAACAAAAGGAACAGAAATGTATAAATTGCAAATAAATGGGGGGGGGGGGGGGAGTTTTCCAGATATAAAAAGTTTTTTAAGTTTTAATTCTCTAGCTTTTAAACTAAAAATAGTGCTTCAGTGCAATGATTGCATGTCAAGGAATTTTATCCTGTATTCTGCTGGTTTTATTTTTCATAAATATAAATGGACAAAAGTGGTTTTAACTCAACCTTATGCCCTTGGAAAAAAAAATATTAGAGAGTACAATTTAAAAGACTTTACCTTTAGATGTTTTAATTAATCATAGAAAAAATATAAATAATTTTTGTGAAGATTTCAGATAGGGGCGCAATTCAGCTCCAATAATTCCTGCCTTTTAGCTACAGGAATTCCCCTTAATATGCTGGCAATCTTCGTTGAAGAAATAGGCCTCTCGGTGACCGGCAGTCATATCAATCCTTCTTAGAGGAGCGGGGGGAAGAGAGACACGGGAGGGAGAGGGGGGGAACACCATAGTCTATGCATTCCAGAAAGCATGATTTTTGATATGGACTCTCTGACTTCATTTCTAAACATCAACTGAAAAACAGACAAAAGCATTCTCCTCCCCCAGTTACATCACAATGAGCTGAACCCATTCAAATCCCCCGCCCAGATTAGCATCACCTAATCATAGAAATTGAAGAGTCAATCTGGATCAGGGAAAACTGTGGGTTTGGCTTGCCCGCCTTGGGGGGTGGACCACTGGGCCGATTCCACATGGCCTCAGAGAGGCAAACAGAACAAAGGGCCTGTAATTACCCTAACGTCCTGCAGTGACATCTTGTGGCCAAGAAGGGGAATTACATGTCCTTTATACAAAATGGCTACAGGATCCAAAAGTCCCCTGGTCAGGAAAACATAACTTCACAATTTTAAGCTAAAGGAAAGTATCTCTTTAACTAAGTACGTTTCAAATAAAGAACTCAATAATTATCAAAGAGATCTGGCGTGGGGTATAGTTAGAGATAATTTATTAACACTAGGTTTCAACATAGAAAAGATTGAACAAATAGAGTAAAATGTTCTAGAGAATACTGCACAGCTGATAAAACACTCTTACATGTTTTTTTGGAATAAATTTGCACAAGAGGTGTAGAGGTTGGCAGGACCCCTTTATAAACAGTTGGGAGGGATGAGATTTTTTAATTATGAAGCAGTTGTATATGGAAAATTGACATGCATAGATGAAGCAACATTTTTATGGGTATGGTTGGTGATTAACTGTTTTCAAGAATCAATATGGAAAATTAGAATATATAAGTTTTAAAAAAAGAAAATGTCTCAGCAAAGCATTGTGTTTTTTTAGCCCTGATTTATATGTATATTTATTACTTATGAGATGTTAAAACACAAACAAGGGGAGGGAGGAAGGGAAGAGAGACAGGGGAGGGAGAGGGGGGGAGAGAGACAGGGGAGGGAGGGGGGGAAGAGAGACATGGGGAAGAGAGACATGGGTGGGAGAGAGGGGGAAAGAGAGACAGGGGAGGGAAAGAGGGGGAAAGAGAGTCAGGGGAGGAGGAGGGGGAAAGAGAGAAAGGGGAGGGGGAGGGGAAGAGAGACATAGGAGGGAGAGAGGGGGGAAGAGAGACATGGGGAAGAGAGACATGGGAGGGAGAGAGGGAGGGAAGAGAGACACGGGAGGGAGAGAGGGAGGGAAGAGAGACGAGAGGGGGTAAAAGAGACACGGGAGGGAGACAGGGGGGGAAGAGAGACACAGGAGGGAGAGAGGGGGTAAGATTGACATGGGAGGGAGAGAGGGGGGTAAGAGAGACATGGGAGGGAGAGAGGGGGGAAGAGAGACACGGGAGGGAGAGCGGGGGGAAGAGAGACACGGGAGGGAGAGGGGGGGAAGAGAGACACACTGGAGAGGGGAGGAAGAGACATGGGGAAAGAGACACAGGGCAGAGGTAAGATTTGGGGGGAGACACATGGGAGAGGGGGGGGATGAGACATGGGGGAAAGAGATACACCGGAGGGGGTGAGAGATACAGGGGAGTGAATGGGGGGAAGAGACACAGTGGAGGGAGAGGGGGAAGAGACACAGGGGAGGGAGAGGGGGAAGAGAAAGGGTGGAGAGGGAGGAAAGAGACAGAGGGGGAAAGGGGGAAAAGACACAGGGGATGGGAGACACACTTTAAATATTATCCCGTCAATTTTGATGGGCAAGTAACTGCTTATAAATATTTATTAATACTTTTAAGATATACAATATTTATAAAAATAAATAAATAAAAAGATTTTTTTTTAAATATTATTTTAACTTTTTTACCTATTTTAATGTATGATATTTTATTAATGGTAACAGTTTTAGCAATTTAAGAAAAGTAAATGTGTGTATATGATGTATTGCAAATATTATATTAATTGTTGTTTTTATTTTTTTAAAGATGAAGATTTATCAGGTATGTATTTTTATTTTAAATATTTATTTTCAAAATATTTGAAAATTAAATTGTAATTATTAAAAAAGAATTTTGTAAATATATATGTATCTTATTTGTCATTAAAAAAAATAAAACAAAATAAAAGGGTGTATATGTCATTTTAGAGAAAGAACAGTTATTATTTTGCCAAGCCTGCTTTTTGCTTCCTGTGTACCTGAGGTCTTGAGCCGGTCACTGCCATAAGTGCTGAGATTACTAGAACCCAGACCATCCAGGGGTGCTCCTGTATCAGTAAGCAAAAAGGTTAGGTGGTGAACCTGGTCCCCCTCACCCGAGGGTCGTAACAGTTGGGCCTGGTGGTTCCTAGTTCCAGGAGGAGGTGTTGGTGGGAAGAGGAGGTGGTGCTGGTGGCGTAGGTTGTGGTTGTGGCATTGACGATTATCTGTCCTGGAAGAGGGCCCAGGTGAGTCAATATGAGGGAGGAGGGGGCCAGTGGGGTCAAGTGCCACGGGTGTGGTGGAAAGGCCAGCAGGTTCATTCACTGAGTAAATGGAGCTTACATACTCCTCCTCCTTTCCTGGGCCCTCTGATCCTCTCTATGGCTCCTCTTCCTCCTCTTGCAATGGATCCTCATGGAAGGGAGCATAATCGGGTTCTTCTTTGTCTGGCTAAACGTGAAAAAACACCCCAGCCTGTGGCTCTGTGGAGGTCCTGGACCTCTTGGGTACTGAAATGAGAGAACAGAAGGATGTCAGTTAATAATATTATACTTTTACTGTTAGGGGTCAACACAACTTGGGAAATGTTATCAAGGGGACACAGAACTTGAATGGTTGAGAACCACTGCTTTATATAGATATCTAATGTTTGCTTGCCGAAACCTAGTTACAGCACTTGTTACGGCACTTCCCACTCAGGCTAATATTCATGACATTAACATTTCCTATTCCTCCTAGAGACTTGTCTCATCCGTAAAGCTTGGTTTGGCTGCTCCCTACACAGAAATCTGTTGCGACTAAGGCAGGATTTACGGCCGTGGGCTGAGTTCCCTACCCTTTGGGAGCAAAAGATTTATATTAGTGTAGAACTTAGGGGAAAAAATATCCCACAGCTGATTTATGGCAGGGCCCAACTTGGCAGAATACCCCCTTAAAGGGATTATTCAGAGTACTAGTATGATAATTTTTCCACCTTACTAAAAAGTATGCTTGTCAAAATCTAAGAGTATATTGACATTTTTTATAAAAAATGTGGTTTTATATTTACGAGTAAATATTTTGTTTAATATTTATATGTGTGTAGATTTTTTTAAACTTGTTTTCTAGTTAGTTAATGGATATTGGGCCATGTGTTTAGGGAATTATCTTTTGACTATTTATTTTTATATACGTATACTTTCCTAACAAATAATATTTTTTTACTTGGATCACTGGTCATTCTTTTTGAAATTGGGCTAGTGGATATATTTAAAATGTATTGGAAACAAGTTTTAGTGTAGCTTTATTTGGATTGTGTAATTCTCACATCAGCCTCAAACATCAAAGACAATTTGTTGCTTTTAATAATACCACTTTTTATGAGGTATATGAAATTTGCTTTGTTCTGGTAAGAATAAATGTGAATAAAGAATGAGTGAAAGGGAACTAGGCAGGTGCATGCACAATTGGGATATAAAACCAAAAATAAACATTTTCATATTAAGTGTATGTAGTAATGTGCCGACTCTAGATCAGCAAGTAGAAGACTATACAGGTCTCATTAAACAGAAATGTATTTCAAGCAGAAAAAACTATCACTTGGCATTGGCCTCTTGCCCAGCTAGTGTAAACTTTGAAGCTCTGATCAAACTTAAACTTAAATCTAAGTTTTTTAAGGTAACTTGGCAAAAAGTGAAACAGCAGCACACAGAAATATTTGGCAGAACCTTTTAAAAATGCAACAATGAAATATATCTTACAAAATAAAAGATTACAGTTTTCTAAGGCTGCATATATAATGTATGTTGCAAGAACTATAGTTTGTAAAAATCAGCTTTCTTCATTTGGGCTTGATAAGGCTGTTGTGGCTAAACCTAACCAGCAGACCTTTCAGGTTCTTTTGATGTCTTCACCAAGACAGCCAACGTCTCTAAAATGCCCTTACTCAGATGTAGTATTTAAAAATATGAACTCAAGCCCCGCATTATAAAAATCAGGAACTGCATTAATTGCTGTTGTAATTCATAACAGGTTCAAAAAATGTATATTTAACCTTGAACTGATAATATTCTGTAACAGTTTGTGTGTCCTCTGGATTTTGTATAAATTGCTATTACATAGTTACATAGTAATTGAGGTTGAAAAAATTACTTTTAGCCCATCAAGTTCAACCTTTTAATATCTCATCTGATCTGCAAAATGCTGATTAGTTGTAAATTGATCCAGACGAAGGCAAACAGAAAAAAACCCTAGTGAAACTTTGCCAATTGTCTCAAAAGGGAAAACATTTATTCCTTTCTGATCCCAGATACTGGCGATCGGATTTCTCCCTGGATCAATACTCACTCTCTCTAATTAACCAGGATAACCCTGAATGCCCTTTTTATTTAAAAATATATCCAATCCCTTTTTAAAGTTATCTGTTGAATCCGCTGTCACCACCTACGTTGGTAGAAAATTCCACGGATTAACTACCCTTACTGAGAAGAAACCTTTTCTTTCTTCAAAGTGGAATCTTTTTACTTCTAACCTCAAAGGATGTCCTTTTGGTAGTTGAAAACCTCCTGGCACATTAAAGTCATTGACAATGTTTCATCTGCAAGGCATCATAACATCCTTCATTATCTTCCCTAGGAATGCTGACATATATATATATATATATATATATATATATATATATATATATATATATACATATATCTTTTAGATTGGTTTCTTTCCCTATTATTAGGAGCATACACACACTTCGGTTTCCTCCCCTTTTATTAGGAGCAGTTACACACTTCATTAATTATACAGGATCAGGGCAGACATTTCTTCACTATGGACTCTGACACATCTATATATCTTCCAGTAAATCTAAATCTAAATCTAAAGTAAATCTAAATCAGTAAACTCTGTATCAACTACAATTAGGCATACAGTAATCAACATAATATAACATATTACATAACTATAAAACATACTGTAAAATCCTGAGGCCATGCCCACATCCACATAAACAAGAATCCAAAGGACTGGTGGCCAGGGGAATCTTGACACTTTATACACATATATATAAACACACACACACACTATATATATATATACACCCTTGGTACTCGTTGTTAATTGGTTCCAGAAGGTACTAGAAGTGGCGAAAACAATGAGTACCAAACTCTAATAAGGAGTAATGTAAATTAGTTTTAGCAAGAACGACAAGTTCCAAGGTCGCTCAATGAGTACCAAGGTTTCTGACTCATCCAGACGGATTGAATACCTAAATCTATGAGTTTGGAGGTAGTGGAGTACAGAGGGTCCAATGTATATATATATATATATATATATATATATGTACCGTATATATATTCTATGTCCGCACATAACCTAAAAATTAATGAAATAAAATTTTTGATTATTTACAACACCTATGCCAATTTAGAAATCAATCAATAGACCATTCATCTCAATCTTTTCCAATCTATCTAACGTGTATACTTTACCACTTGTATTATATAAGCAAGTTCAAAATATTGATCTTTTTACATATGAAGTGGTACCTGGAAATAATTTGTATATAATGCAATAACAATGTTAATCACTATGTAAAATAAGATAAAGTTCCAGATAAGTCCGGATTAGATCATTTGAGGAGTGGTCCTAAGCAATTACTGCCACCAAAGATATGTTTAGTGGCTTGGACATCCTACCTATGCCCTCATTTCACATATTGGTTTTTAATTGTATGAACCTGCAACTTTGCTTAGCCAGAGTACTCGAAGAACTGTTTTTATACCACTGACTGTAAAATGAGTATCAATATGGTTCTTGCTCTGACTTCGCCCACCCTTTTCATTTTCATTATTATTATTATTATGTTTGTTAAGGCAGGGGTATAGTTTAATGTTATGCTGCCTTGGATATAGATTTTCTGTGCCCCCATAACCCAATTACTAATCCTCCATTTCCTTTTACATATCCCAATTCGTTGGTATATTATTATTATTATTATTATTATTATTATTATTATTATTATTATTATTATTATGGGGATAATACATTATACACTGAGAGTATGTGACATATAACAGTAAAAAAAACAAATGTTGATACAAAAGGAGGAAGTGGTTCCTGTTCCTGTGAGCTTAAATTCTAAAGGAGATAGGTTGGGAAGTGATGCAGAATGATTGGAGGAAATGTTGCTCTGAGCAGTAAGGTGAAATTTTAAAGAATTTTTAAAGCTTTGAAAGCGGCGGGACAGATCAAGGTAGGGAGATCCAAAGAGCAGGAAAGAAACAAGAGAAGTCCTGTAGGCTTGAGTGGGAGACGGTTTGATAAATAAGTATAGGAACAGGTCCTGAGCAGCTAGATTCAGCTAGATACTGATTGTGTGGTTTGAAGAAAAGTGCACAATTCAATATCACTCCAGGGCAGCAAGGCTAAGGGCTGCAAGTGACGATAGAGTCCTCAACAAAATAGAGATATTGGGTGTGGGGGTTGTGGCAGAGAGAGTTTCCTACAACTGTACTGCATAGGCTTAAGTAGACACACACAAATGTGTGACACACTAATATATTTCTAATTCCATAGGTACACAGGATCACAAACATATACAAATGTTCTGTGTACAGATGTACAAAGGCCCCTCAGCAGTACAGAGCATCGCTAAATGACCAGAACTAAGCTAATGTTTCCAATGGTCTAAATAAATTGAGGATGGGGATTATAGACTTGAAATACTGACTATCACAGATTGATTATTTTTTCTTAGGAAAATATTTTCTTTACTATTCTGTTTTGTGTTACTTGAGTCCATTGAGGCTGCATACTACAAGTTCATCTGTCATTACAAGTGCATGTATATTTCTACAGATTTTTTTCAGCCAGAAAATGTAAGTACCATCTCAGTAGAGGTAGCCCCTTAGTCTATGTCTCCGATCCAAACTTACTTCTAATTACCTTAACTTTTGTTAGAAACTGACATTTTCCCAGGATAACTACCCAGTAAGCCACCTACACATTTCAAATAGCCATCACTCATGGCAACACCTGAAACCATGCTCTATTTCAATAACAATATAGGCAAAACCTTTCTAAAATACTTACCGTACCCTGCATTGACTACTGCAACAAATCCCTAATGGGTCTTTTCTATGTCCGTCAAATTTTTCTTGAATGCATCTAAAAGGTTGGTCCATGTCATTAATTGTTCTTCATTTGCTGCTCACATCAATGGTTACGAAAATTAAAAAACCTAATTCTATCCTACATTGTACTCACCATGCCCATATTACATAAAGATACCTAAGGTATCCAATACTAGATGCTTAGCTATTTATGTTGAACTTGTGTAACAGTGTTATCTGCAATTATCCCCCTAGCCACCATGTATTCATTTAAGTCATGAGTAACCAGTGTCCTTCTTACAAATTATTCTTGAGGATGCATAATAATAATATCATAAATGTATGAGAACTTTCCAATGCGTCATAATTTTTAACTCTGAGCAGTGATTATATACAGTTCTATCTAAAGTTGAGAAGTAAAATGTAACTACATAAAAGTTTTAGCCAATTAAGTTTATAACATTCCCCTTCACCGATCTTGAAAGTTGACAAGAAAAAACATTACAGAATAAATGAGGATTTGATAACTTTAGACTACCTCAGGCTAGATATAAAATGAACTCCTAAATTCACAGAAGGTGCCATAAAATCCCTGACGTGAGCATTGCTAGAAGCTATAATCCTATAAAATTAAAGCTAATGGTGTTATTTTTTAAATGCAGCATATGGGCAACTATAGAAGTTCAAATTGGGGACAGTTATTTTTTACATGTAGTCCAACATGTGGAAATAGGATGGGTATATGGATAGATTTAAGAGCTCACAAAATCAGGAATATATGCTCAAGGGTACTCTTTTACCTCTGAGCCTTTTCCCTCGTGTGCTTGCTGCATTTCTGAGGAAGTAATTCATACTGGCTGGTTAGAGAACTTCAGTTGTCTAATCCCAAGACTGCCTACAAATACAGGACACCAATCCTATATTAGAGTTTGACTATATTTTGGAACAATTGGAAAAATAAGCTGAAATCCTTATTCTTTCAGAAAAATTAGTAGAATTTACAAAGTTATTCAAACATGCAGAGATTGAATGCAGAAAAGCAATTAGTTGTATCAAATGAATTGTGGTAGTCATTAGTGCTAGTTAATTCAGTATGACTAATGAAAATCTCATCGGTCTATAAGCTCTTGCTGTTGGAGAAATCAGTTTAATCAAGCAATCAAATAAGGCAATGACTGTCAAGAGAACATAATAATTGTATACTTTCATTAATACATTAATAACTGGATTTTTTAAACTTAATAATTATCAACTCTAATTTAAAAGAGCCAAGTTGTTAATTATTTTTATCAAGGATATCTAGTTCCTATGGTTTTACTGATGATGAACCTAAGATTCATACACCATGTTTGTAAAGATAAATAATATAATATATCAATATAATATTATTCAAAAGGGCAAAAGAGAGAAGTGCACAAATGTAGTGGCAATGAAAGAAGGTATTCTGGTAATTTCTTTAAAGGACCACTGTCTGCTGAAAAATAAAATAAAATATATATATACATGACAGGATTACCCACTAAACTGCCTAGGGGTGCTTCCCT
The DNA here is from genome assembly GCA_027410445.1 of Discoglossus pictus. NCBI lineage: Eukaryota > Metazoa > Chordata > Amphibia > Anura > Alytidae > Discoglossus > Discoglossus pictus. The sequence goes on along the minus strand of CM050165.1, from coordinate 417,032,657 downwards.
GTGAAGGGTACCTTAATTTTTGCTTAAAAAACTTAAAAAAGGGCTCCAGCCTTAATAAAATTAAATACTGAGGGCCCTATTAAATTCCAGCCTCGTAAATAAGAGGCTTCTACTTAAGCCCTACGTACTGCAAAGTTTCTCTAACTTACAATGCTATTAAATTAGCCTTCTGCGAGCAACGTATGAGCTTGCAGCAGGGCTGTACGTATCTACACTGCGTAAATGTACATGAGGAGTGACAGCCTGCGAGATGATATCGCAGGCTCCCACTCCTCATCAATTGCTGCGGGGGTCCTAAAAGGGACATCCGCGGCAGTCCCCCACATAAGCCCTGACGTGGGGGTACTCCAAATACCCGCCCCCGGCACCTAAAATTAACCCCCCTCTATGCTGGGGGTCCCCATCGGGACCCCCGAAGTGTCCCCACATGAACCCATTGCAGGGGGGGGGCCCCGATCTGCATAGATCAGGCCCCCCGCTGCTTTCTAAAACTTTTAAATTCCCCGCCGCGGCTCCTTAAAGGGCCTGCGGCACACTATTACCCAATCCCGGCCGCGGCACTTAAAATTAACCCCCCTCTATGCTGGGGGTCCCCATCGGGACCCCCGAAGTGTCCCCACATAAACCCCCTGCAGCGGGGGGCCCCAATCGGCACCGATCGTGACCCTGCTGCAATTCAATTTTAAATTTCCCGCCTCGCGGGTCCTCAAAGGACCGTAAAGGTCCTGAAAGGACTCGCACTAAAAATATTAACCCCAGGCAACTATAATTACCCCATTAACTCATGGTGGTCAATACAGACCACCATAAGGCCTAAATTACCCCATTAACTCATGGTGGTCAATACAGACCACCATAAGGCCTAAATTAACCCATTAACTCATGATGGTCAATACAGACCACCATAAGGCCTAAATTAACCCATTAACTCATGGTGGTCAATACAGACCACCTTAAGGCCTAAATTAACCCATTAACTCATGGTGGTCAATACAGACCACCATAAGGCCTAATTTAACCCATTAACTCATGGTGGTCAATACAGACCACCATAAGGCTTAAATTAACCCATTAACTCATGGTGGTCAATACAGACCACCATAAGGCCTAAATTAAGCCATTAACTCATGATGGTCAATACAGACCACCATAAGGCCTAAATTAACCCATTAACTCATGGTGGTCAATACAGACCACCATAAGGCTCTATTTAACCCATTAACTCATGGTGGTCAATACAGACCACCATAAGGCTCTATTTAACCCATTAACTCATGGTGGTCAATACAGACCACCATAAGGCCTAAATTAACCCATTAACTCATGGTGGTCAATACAGACCACCATAAGGCCTAAATTAACGCATTAACTCATGGTGGTCAATACAGACCACCATAAGGCTCTATTTAACCCCATCAGTCCCATAAGGTTATATTATTACCATTATGGGCCTGTTACAACCCAACATTAACCACATAAGTGCCTTGATTGTCCTCAAGGACCATCATTACACTAACTACAAACACTACACTATAACCCCCAATAAACCATTTAATCTAAATTAACCCCCCTCTCCACTAATCCATTAATACTTACACTACCTACCTACACTACCTACCCCCTAATAAACCTCCCCAACACTCTAATTACAAAAAACAAAAAACCTACAGTACAGAAAAAAAAAAAATTACAACCCCACCCCCCACTACAGAAAACAAAAAAAATACATTACAACCCCACCCCCCACTACAGAAAATAAAAAAATTACACACCTGAAAAGGAAAGACAGATAAACACAATACAATACATACATGTAATACATTACATACATTAGATACAATACATGACATTACATATAATATATTAAATATAATATATTAAATATAATACATTACATACATTACATACAATACATGACATTACATATAATATATTAAATATAATATATTAAATATAATACATTACATACATTACATACAATACATGACATTACAAATAATATATTAAATATAATATATTAAATATAATATATTAAATATAATACATTACATACATTACATACAATACATGACATTACATATAAGATATTAAATATAATATATTAAATATAATATATTAAATATAATACATTACATACATTACATACAATACATGACATTACATATAAGATATTAAATATAATATATTACATATAATATATTAAATATAATATATTACATATAATATATTACATATAGTCCAAATCAAATACCCCCTATCTATCTAACATACAATCTATTTAATTTAAAATAAATCCTAACTATATCAAATACATCCCCCTATCTATCTAATATACAAAAAATCCTAACTACATACACAGACCCTAATTCTAAAATAAAATAAAATAATTACAGTCCTAACTACACAGACCTTAATTCTAAGCTAAAATCAATAAATTAAGACCACTTACCTTTAAGATGTTGCTTCAGATCACTAACCTATGGGTCAAACAAAAACAAAAATTAGTACAAAACATTAACATCCAATAAATAAACATTCTATACATTCTAAATAATATACTCACCTTTACAGCATGTCCCGTCACTGTTTAGCTCTTCCGGCGCGGCCCTGTTAAAAAAAAAACACAATACATGAATACATTAATACAATATATCAACAATAAATAAAATACACATATAAACATCTAAATATACATTTAACTTACCTCCCCGCGACGTCCCCGGCCTTCTCTCCTTCAGCCCCGGCTGGGCCGCGGAACCATCCGCGCTCTAAAAAAAAACCGGAGGTCTGCACTGGCAGACCTCCCCGACGCTAATGAACCTACCGGAGTAATTTCCGGGAGGAAATTGGCATTGGCGGCTTGTGATTGGCTGAAAAAGATGTCAGCCAATCAAAAGTCGTCAATGTAGGAGCCAATCAGGATGCGCAGATGTCTTCTACCAATCACTCCGTGGGGGTGTATCCCATAGTGATTGGCTGAAGGCATCTGAGCCTTGTGATTGGTTCCCAGAAAGATAGACAAGTGTTTTAGCCAATCAGGGTGGGATATTGGGGTGTATCCCATCCTGATTGGCTCACACATTGACGACTTTTGATTGGCTGAAATTGATAGACAGCTTTTTCAGCCAATCACAAGCCGCCAATGCCAATTTCCTCCCGCAAACGACTCTGGGAGGTTCATTAGCGTCGGGAAAGTCTGCCAGTGCAGACCTCTTTTAGTTTTTTTTTTGTTTTTTTTTAGAGCGCGGATGGTTCCGCGGCCCAGCCGGGGCTGAAGGAGAGAAGGCCAGGGACATCGCGGGGAGGTAAGTTAAATGTATATTTAGATGTTTATATGTGTATTTTATTTATTGTTGATATATTGTATTAATGTATTCATGTATTGTGGGTTTTTTTTAACAGGGCCGCGCCGGAAGAGCTAAACAGTGACGGGACATGCTGTAAAGGTGAGTATATTATTTAGAATGTATAGAATGTTTATTTATTGGATGTTAATGTTTTGTACTAATTTTTTTTTTTGTTTGACCCATAGGTTAGTGATCTGAAGCAACATCTTAAAGGTAAGTGGTCTTAATTTATTGATTTTAGCTTAGAATTAGGGTCTGTGTAGTTAGGACTCTAATTATTTTATTTTATTTTAGAATAAGGGTCTGTGTATGAAGTTAGGATTTTTTGTATATTAGATAGATAGGGGGATGTATTTGATATAGTTAGGATTTATTTTAAATTAAATAGATTGTATGTTAGATAAATAGGGGGTATTTGATTTGGACTATATGTAATATATTATATTTAATATATTATATTTAATATATTATATGTAATATTTTATATTTAATATATTATATGTAATGTCATGTATTGTATGTAATGTATGTAATGTATTATATTTAATATATTATATTTAATATATTATATGTAATATATTATATTTAATATCTTATATGTAATGTCATGTATTGTATCTAATGTATGTAATGTATTATATGTATGTATTGTATTGTGTTTATCTGTCTTTCCTTTTCAGATGTGTAATTTTTTTATTTTCTGTAGTGGGTGGTGCGGTTGTAATGTATTTTTTTGTTCTCTGTAGTGGGGGGTGGGGTTGTAATAGTTTTTTTTTTCTGTACTGTAGGTTTTTTTGTTTTTTGTGCTGTAGGTTTTTTGTTTTTTGTAATTAGAGTGTTGGGGAGGTTTATTAGGGGGTAGGTAGTGTAGGTAGGTAGTGTAAGTGTTAATAGATTAGTGTAGAGGGGGGTTAGTTTAGATTAAATGGTTTATTGGGGGTTCTAGTGTAGTGTTTGTAGTTAGTGTCATGATGGTCCTTGAGGACCATCAAGGCACTTATGTGGTTAATGTTGGGTTGTAACAGGCCCATAATGGTAATAATATACCCTTATGGGACTGATGGGGTTAAATAGAGCCTTATGGTGGTCTGTATTGACCACCATGAGTTAATGGGTTAATTTAGGCCTTATGGTGGTCTGTATTGACCACCATGAGTTAATGGGGTAATTTAGGCCTTATCGTGGTCTGTATTGACCATCATGAGTTAATGGGTTAATTTAGGCCTTATGGTGGTCTGTATTGACCACCATGAGTTAATGGGGTAATTTAGGCCTTATGGTGGTCTGTATTGACCACCATGAGTTAATGGGGTAATTATCGTTGCCTGGGGTTAATATTTTTAGTGCGAGTCCTTTCAGGACCTTTACGGTCCTTTGAGGACCCGCGAGGCAGGAAATTTAAAATTGAATTGCAGGAGGGTCACGATCGGTGCCGATCGGGGACCCCCGCTGCAGGGGGTTTATGTGGGGACACTTCGGGGGTCCGATGGGGACCCCCAGCATAGAGGGGAGTTAATTTTAAGTGCCGCGGCCGGGATTGGGTAATAGTGTGCCGCGGCCCCTTTAAGGAGCCGCGGCGGGGAATTTAAAAGTTTTAAAAGCAGCGGGGGGCCTGATCGATGCAGATCGGGGCCCCCCGCTGCAATGGGTGTATGTGGGGACACTTCGGGGGTCCCGATGGGGACCCCCAGCATAGAGGGGGGTTAATTTTAAGTGCCGCGGCCGGGATTGGGTAATAGTGTGCCGCGGCCCCTTTAAGGAGCCGCGGCGGGGAATTTAAAAGTTTAAAATGCAGCTGGGGGCCTGATCTATGCAGATCGGGGACCCCCGCTGCAAGGGGTTAATGTGGGGGTGCTGCAGGGGTCCTGATAGAGACCCCTGCAGCATGGGGATGTGTATAGGGTGCAGGGGGGAGCCTCACACGGCTGTCTCGGGCTGTTCCGAGGCAGCACGTAGAGGCTTTTGGATCCCTTGCGTGGACTTTTTGTCCACGTAGGGATTCTTACGATATGCGAGACTCATGCATAGATTTAAGGCTACGTAGCTCTCTCTGAGCCTATTCTCGGCCATTTTCTCGCAGTCATATCGCAAAGCAGGCTGGGAGAGATTCGGTACTCGCAAACAGCAGGAAAACTGCCTTTGCGAGATACGATTTCATCCGCAGCTCGAATTTAATAGGGCCCTGAGTTCACAGATCGGCCACTAGGGGATGACTGGCTGGACCAAGAGTCACAATAGGAAGAAAGTTAGTGTGAGACTGTCACTGCATAAAGGAAAATGGTAAGTATGAGACGATAAACAGTATAAAACAGTATATATATATATATATATATATATATATATATATATATATATATATATATATATATATATGTGTGTGTTATTGTGTATGTATAAATGTATATGGTCTGACTATCTGTATAGTATTTATGTATATTGTGTATGAGAGTACTTTCTCTATGTATCTGCAGTGTTGGGGGCTGTGTATGGAAACTATATATATACTAGCGACTTGCCCGTCAAAAAATGATGGCAATGTGATGTATATGTTTGTCAAGTTGTTTAGTTATTAACATATATTTTTGACACTTGTAAGTATTTTAATATGAACGTGTATTTTTGTAAAATGTTGATGTAATGGTTTTTTAAAATGTAATTTGTATCTGAAGAATTGTTAACTTTAATATACATTGAATGAATAGGAAAGCAAAAAGTCAAAAGCCTTCTTGAAACGTCCCGAATTTTAACATGAAGTTTAAAATATATGTAAGCAATAACCTTCAAAGTATATCTTTTTAAACTTGAACTTTATTTTTTATGTAAGTTTAGAAGTTGACAAAACATTGGTATAATTTTGAACATTATAATCAGGAACATAGTGAATACATTTTGTAACCTAATTTTTTATTAAAAGTATTAACATTTGAATGTAAAAACAGTTGGCCTTTAAATTAATGTAGGTAGTAATCTTAAGATAACAGACAATATTTCCATTGTGACTTAAAAGGTGCTTGATCTCTTAACATGAACTTTGTAATATGTTGAATGAAATAACTTGAAAATATTGTTTTTAAACTTGTAACATTTTAAACATTAACATAGTGACTTAACATTTTAACATAATTTTTCTTAAAAATGCAAGGCAAGTATTTTGTGAGGCGAATTATCCATAAACAGGACTTCCATTAATTATGACGTCATTAAACAACAAATTGTTATGTATTTTTGAATGGTTTGAAAAAATGTTTCCATGGCTTTAATTTGTATCGTGCAAAGTTATAGTACTTCATAGTAGACAATGTTTTTAGTAAAAATACATCCATCTTCTAATAAATCACCTTGACTTTCATTATTTTCAATGTAAACTTTAATAGCCTGTGGATTTTTGCACCGTGACAACGCAACGTACAATTGACCATGTGCAAATACTGGTTCTTCCAAGAAAATACCCACAGATTTGAAAGTTTGACCTTGTGATTTATTAATGGTCATGGCAAATGCCATAATAATGGGAAATTGTCTTCTTTGAAGTATAAAAGGGAGACTACTTTCACTTGGTGCTAAATCTATTCTTGGTATGAAAACTCTCTCTCCGTTATGGGTCCCAGTTAAAATTTCAGCATCTATAAAATGGTCCCTTAATTGTTGAACAATTAATCTTGTGCCATTGCATAGGCCTTTTTTTGGGTTCATATTTCGCAGTAACATGATAATTGCACCTTTCTTTAGCTGCAAAATATGTGGTGGCATTCCAGAAGGAGTTAGAGAGTTTATGAATTCAGTCGAAAAGTTAGCCTGACTTTCATTGTCATCAGCAAGTACAGAATCAGCACTGTAATAATTTCTTTGTGGTGCATTAATTTTTTTTAAGATTTCATTATTGAGGATTAATGCATCTTTATTTTTACACGTCAGTATGACTTGGTTGGCAAGCTCGGAATATTCTTCGTTATTGATGCTCCCTTCAAATATAGCTGATATAATATCTTGTTGACAAATCATATGAGGTGGGATCTCTACAGTGTCGTCAGCTAAATGTAGTATTTTTTCTGTTCTGCCTTCTCCAATTTTAATAAGCCAATCATTGAAATCATTTTGTCCTTCTGATCTCATATTTTGTTGCAGTTGAAGATGGGTAAAATGTTTCCATACTGTGCTTGACTTGATACAGGTTTCGATAATGTCAGTTCGATTTCCATGTACAACAACAGGTAATGTTTGTCTAAAATCGCCACCCAACAACATTACCTTTCCACCAAATGGAAAAATATTATCCATGACTTCACAAAGCAAACGGTCAATACATTGGAGGGCATAGCATGACATCATTGTGGCCTCATCTATTATAATTAATTTACATTTCTTAAATTTCTTTGCTTGTAAGGATGTCATGCGAATATCTGACACAGAATTTTCTAAAATAGGCACTGGCAGTTTAAATCCACTATGAACAGTTCTTCCACCTTCTAATAAAAGTGCAGCAATTCCAGTAGTGGCAAACGCCATTGCTATTTGTCCTTGTGCTCGTACTGAACTCATTAATAAATTGTACAAATAGGTTTTTCCTGATCCGCCAGGTCCATCAAGATAGAAATAACGCTCCGTCACCATGTCATCATCTATTGCATTTTTAATGGCATGAAATGCTTGCAATTGTAGTGTATTTAAAGTTGCAAGTCTTTCTTGTGTTCTTTCTGCTTGTAGTTGAATGTCATAGTCTTCAAAGTTTATGTCATCTATAAGACCTGGATCAGGCAAATTAAAACTTGCACAACTTAATCCATGAGTTAAAAAGACTTCTTGGATTTCCATTAACGCTTTTAAGTGTGCAATGGGTTCATTGTATCGTCGCATAAAGTCTTCAGCCATATTACTTTTAAAAGTCTCCCACAAAGCTAATGCATTTGGAGCATTTGAGAAGATACAAATAAAAGCAAATTGTTCTCTCATCTGTCGTGGCATTTGACATTGTGCTGCTTCTTCTAAACATTTTTCCCACTCTGTATCATCAGCGAGTAAGTTTCTATGTCTTGCAGCTAAATGGAAGGATTCATATACAATGTCATTAACAGTTCTTAATTGTTCAAAACTTTGTGCTCCTGGAACATTTAAAAGTAATATCCGTAAGCAAAAACGTTCAACATCTCTTGGACTGACTGTGTAAATTCGTGGAATTATTTTATTGCCTCTGGTTTTTCTTGGTCTCCATAATCCATTCACAAAAACATAGTGATATGGAATTTCAATATATAAGTATTGTGTTGCTTGAGCATCATTTGAATTTAATGCAAACCATGCAGTTAGTGTAGTGTGACGATCTTCACTTTGGGCCAATGCATTCATTTCATTTCCAGCATGGAAATAGACTAAATGTCGTTGTGGCAAATATACTGCTAATCTATATACTGCATGTGATCTATCATGCATTTCAAATTTTAAAAGCCGCCACATAGCTTCTGGTGCACTGACATAGCGAGCATCTAGATGAGATGCAAGTTCATCATGTACTAACTCACTACATTCAGGGTTTTCTGCACTTTTCACGACTACAGTAGCTGCATCATAGCCTTTGTAAATATATTTGTAGACATATTTAATGGATTTGATGGAAGTGAAGGCTTCTAGTTGATGTGGGCGTTGTACTTCATGAGTAAATGTGGATTGTAGGGTACTACATATCTATTGTCCACTTTTTTTCCACGAATAATGGCACTATCTCCTTCTCTTCTTTTATAAAGTGGATATCCATCACAATTTGCATATGTTTTGTCTCTATAATCTTTTGGAAAATCTTTTGAACATTTATTATTTTCCATACATGGTGATTGTAGATTAAGGTCTCCACAGGGTCCATGAATCATGCGATGAGTAACAATCTCATATAGTCTACCATATAGTTCTGGATCTGGTAGTTCAGCAACTATAACTGCATCCACTTTGTCTGAAGTATCTAATTTATCTTTCTCTTGAAGTATTATGAGAAGATGTGCATGTGGAAGGCCTCTTTTTTTAAATTCAATGGTATATGCATAAGCAAGACATTTGCCAAATAACTGATTTATAGTGAAGTCACGTATTAATTCATTTAATTTGATCTTAAAAACTCTGGCTACTAAATCTGGTCGATCTGAAGCACTTTGTCCAAGAAGTAGATTTTGATTAATTTCTGGCCATTGTGGATTACATGTAAATGTCACAAATAAATCTGGTTTTCCAAATTTTGTCACAATAGCCATAGCATCATTGTATCTTTCTCTCATATTTCGAGGAGATCCTTGAAAGGAAGATGGTAAAATGATGGCTTTGCCAGCTGTCATGTCTCTGCTTGTAGCCACGTCAGCAACATAGTCCATGAGTCCACAATATTGTTCTACACGTAGTTTATCTTGTTGATATTTTATAAAGTTTAAATTATTTGCCTCAACTTGCAAATATGAATCAATAATCCATTGTTGTGTTAGTTTTCCCTCACACAAAATTGGATTAAATTCATCCCGAATGGCAATTTGAGCTACTTTAAATTCAAGCATAGAAACATTATTTCGGATTCTGGCTTTTGCATTTGGGTAACTGGGAAGGGTTAATTTTGGTTGCCAACCTGCTTCTCCATGTGGGAAAAAGATGGGATATGTCATTGGATCTAAATTTGGACTTAAAATATTAATATTAATAAATGGTTGCTCCTCATTTCTGGGATATACTCTAATGTCTCTTTGAAATGGTGGTTCTCCTTCATCATTCTGAAAGACCATTGCAACTTCATTTGATGTTGGCAAGTTATAACGACGTTTATCAGTATGTCTGTCTCTTTTAAGCACCATATTAACCTTTGGCATGGGTAATTGATGTCTTTGTGCATGAAGTTGTTGTTCATTTTCTACTTCTGCCAATTTTTTGTATGCTTTACTGTAGGGATTGTTGTCCATAATGTTATTTAGCGCTATGAAAACACTGGGTAAGCATTTTTTATTTTCTTCCATCTGCATACGTTGGTCAACAGCTTCCATTGTATCTAGGACATATAGTTGAGCGAATTTTCTTTGCTCTCCTTGCTCTGGATGTAAATGTGAAGTCCGATGATAAATTTGTCCTTGGACTTTAAAACAGTAAGGACCATGTCCTGGTACATTAGCAGCCAATGTTGCCCCCATAGATGCAAATGATATGGCACTATTGTAGGATCTTATGTTTGTCTTAAAATTTTTGTAATTTGGAAAAGTAGGTTCAGTCATAATATTTTGTAAATAGCTTGGAAATTGTTTCCTTTCTGGAAGTTTGAACTTGCCTTTTTGACAACAACTAATAAATTGTCCATCTCTGGGTCTCTCCTGTTTAAAATAATAAGCCTCACAAAATTGACATTGAGTACTCATGTCCCCACAACTATGAACCTCTACTGCTAAAGACTTGAGTAAAGGACAAATTGCAAAGCATATCGGATGTTGACTTTCATATTCATCAGGTGAAAAGTCATGAAATGTTTCAACAACAGGTTCTAAATGTTTAGTTTTTTTCGTGGCTTTTCTTGGTATATGTTGTCCTTGTTTTGTTGAAATGTCCTGTAAGTTTTTAGTAAGAGTTTGTAAATGCTTTGTTTTTGTATTTGCTTTTTTTGGTCTGTCTTGACTGGTATCTTGTAAAATGTCATCTGATGTTTGAGGAACAGTTTGTAAATGCTTTATTATCTTTTTATTTTTTTTTGTTGTATCTTTCATTTTTGCAGCTGATAGTCTTTTATTTGCAAGTCTTTTGCGTTCTTTTTCTCGTCGAATTTCTTTCTCCTCAGGTGTCTGCTGGGCGGCCCATCTCTCTTGTCTTTCTCTAGTTTGACGTCTTTTCTTCTCTTCTTTGGTCTCGTTATCAGCCATATTAATCTGTAAAGGAAAAAAAATAAATGTAATTGTGTATATTTAAATTTGTAATTCCTGTTAAAGATTCTTGTGCACAATTGGTGAAATAAAAGGCAAATCATTAATGTATCAGTTATATTTAGTTAAAATTATAATTCCTGTCCTCACTGACTAACAATTTTGCCAATGGAATACTGCTGTAAATAAGCATGTAACATATTTTTTTGAAATAATGTTTTTATTTATTAAAAACGTTGTTTGTTGATAGATATTTACCACTGCCAAACTTCTTTGCTAAAAAAAAAATGGATGTGGTTATTGAGCTATGTATTACATAGTGGCAATTTAAATAGAATAAGGGAGATAGTAAATTTTTATTTTTATTTTTCTGTTGACACGGATGCAACTGAAAGCTGTTTCTTTAGTTTTCTCCTTTTGTACTTATTATACTGTACCTTGGTTGAAGTGTGATTTAAATCCGAATGTTTGTTGGTCCTCCGTTGAAAATCGTTGTCCAATGGTGTGGTCCTCTGTTGGAAGTCCTCGTCCGCTGGTGTGGTCCTCTGTGTAAAATCCTGGTCCTATGGTCTGGTCCTCTGTTGAAAGTCCTGGTCCGATGGTGTGGTCCTGTGGCGATAGCCCTCGTCCGATGTTGTGGTCCTGTGGCGATAGCCCTCGTCCGATGTTGTGGTCCTTTGGTGAAAGTCCTCGTACGATGGTCTGGTCCTGTGTTGAAATTCCTCGTCCGCTGGTCTGGTCCTGTGTTGAAAGTCCTCGTCCGATGGTCTGGTCCTGTGGAGAAAGTCCTCGTCCGATTCTCTTCACGCAGTATCTGTTGTAATATAAAATAGAAAATGTTGTTTGAGTGAAATGTCTTTTAAATAAGTAAAAAATGTATGAATTTGGCTGTATTGTATCAGTTATGGTTATTTTTTTCTATTTTTTTTTTTTTACTTTCTGTACAATCCCACGACTTTTGTTATTCTTTTTTAAGGTTCTTAGTAAGGCTTGTGGGTTGTGATATATTAAATAAGAATATGAATTAATTTTGCTATGTGTTTATGTTAGTTTTTGTACAATCCTGTTTTGTGCGCACCACTTGTGGTATACTTATTTATCCTTTATTGGGATGGTTATAGTTTGTGAAACATGAAATAATATAATTAATGTAGTTTGCTATGTGTTTGTGTTAGTTTTTTACAATCCTGTTTTGTGCGCACCACTTGTGCTAAAGTTATTTATTCTTGATTGTACTGGTTATAGGTTGTTAAACATTAAAGAAGAATGTTAATGTAGTTTCCTATGTGTTTGTGTGATTTTTTGTACAATCTTATTAGGTGCGCAACACTTTTGTTATTCTTATTTAGGCTTCTTTGTAAGCCTTATAGGTTGTTAAACATTGATTAAGAAAGTTAATTTATTTCGCTATGTGTTTGTGTGAGTTTGTTCCAATTCTGTTTTGTGTGTAGCACTTTGGGTCTCATTCAATTGCGATTTGGCTAATTGAATCGTGCCCTAAATAAGCACATAGCATATTTTTTTAAAGAAGTTTTTAGTCAGTGAAAAACTTTCTTTTGGATAGATTTTTACTAACTAAAAACTTCTTTAAAAAAAATGTTATGTTCTTATTTAGAGCCCTATTCAATTGGGCAAATTGCAATTGAATGAGGGCCTTTGTGTGTAGCATATGTTGCATAGTTTGCCCCTTATTGAATTGCAATTTTTACAATGTAATAGTACTCTAAGGCCCTCATTGAATTGCAATTTTGAAAATTGAATAGAGTTCTAAATAAGCACATCACATATATTTGTTAAAGAAGTTTTTAGTTATTAAGCATCTATCCAAAAGCAAGGTTTTCACTAACGAAAAAGTTCTTTAAAAAATATATGTTATGTGATTATTTGGATCCCTATAGAATTAGCAAAATGGCAATTGAATAAGGGCCTAAAAGTACTTATTTATAGCCATATTAAATTGTCCAAAATAGCAATTGAATGAGGGCCTTTGGTTGCTGCATTTGTTATATTGTCAGCTCCTCATTCAATTGTGTTTTGGCCAATGGAATAGAGCTCAATATCACCACAGAGCATATTTTTTTACCGAATTTTGTATTTAGTGAACTTGTATCCAAAAGCAACGTGTTCACTAAATAAAAAGTTCCTTTAAAAAATATGCTCTGTGCTTATATAGAGCCCTATTGAAATGGGCAAATCACATTTGAGTGAGGCCCTCGGCCATAAAAAATATATAGGTCCTCATTGAATTGCAATTTTGCCAATTGAAGAGGGCTCTATATAAGCACATAACATATTTATTGAGCGAAGCTTTTAGTTATTGAAGACCTTGATTGTGGTTAGAAGTTCAGTAACTAAAAAGTTCTGTATAAAAAATATGTTATGTGCTTATAAAGAGCCCTATTCAATTGAGCAACTCGCAATTGAATGAGGCTCATGGTTCTTTCTTTTTTATACTTAATACTTTACCTTGATTGAAGTGTCGAATGACAGAGGGTCCCCTCCTGGCAATCTTAATCCGCCGGTCTTCTTGTAGTGTCTGTTTAAAAAAAGAAAGTGAAATAGTTATTTGTATATTTATAATTTTTCATGTAGCAAAGCATGGCCTTTTGAGCATGTAATGTCTTGTTGTATCTTACCTGTTGTTCTTTGTTGGTGTTCTTTAAAAGGGATTGTGCTTCACAATGCACGGTGCAAATTGTTGAGTGACGCTGTTGATGCAGAGTCTGTTTGAATATTAAAAGAAATAGAAAGATTCAGCTTTATATGATCTATTGAATTGCAGTAAATTAATGTCATTTAAATATACTTCTGTAATTATTTTCAATTGACCTTATTTTTTGGTGGGGGCTACACACATATGTCACATACATGAAGCACATTCCATAGTTTAATGTAATTATTTTGTGTGCGTGTGACATATCACTATACATGAATCATATTTAAATTGTTAAATTAACCTTATATATTTTTTTCCAACACACATAAATGTCTGTGTGTGAGATGTAACTATAGATGATACACATATATGTGTGTGTCACATATCAGTATACATGACATATAATGTCATTTAAATGTAGTTGTTTAATGATTTTGTTTTAAGCTAATTTTGTTGCAGTGGCAGCAATACACATAAATGTGGTTGTCACATGTCACTATACATTATAGACATATATGTGCGTGTCACATGTCACTATACATTATAGACATATATGTGCGTGTCACATGTCACTATACATTATAGACATATATGTGCGTGTCACATGTCACTATACATAAACCTCTGTTTAATATTGAATTATGTTTTTTTGTTGTTTTTTTAAATGAACCGTATTTTTTTTGTGGGCCTATACACATAAATGTGCCATATATGTCACTACATAAATCCTAGTTTTTTTTTGTTTTTTTGACCTGTCCTGATAATAAAATGTAATATATTATAGCTTACCTCTCAGTTGTAATTTGCACAATGTAAAGTAGTAAATTAGTAAAGAATTGTCTTCTCAAGTAAAAACAGCAGTTATCTCTGAAGTCACTCCGTTCATCACCTGAGGAGAAATGTATTTTTTTGTGTAAAATAGGCAGTATTTATAAACTTGTAGAAAGTTCTGGAAAGTGAGACCGTTAGAACGCAATACGCATGCGCTATTTGCGTTCCAGCTTACAATTTGCGTTCCATCCGCCATTTTGTACGTAGTACTGTTCAAAATGGTGTTTAATATGATTGTGATACGTTCCGCATAGTATGTGTTTCATTATTGCGAGTAAGTGTAGTATAGTTACGTCTGAAGCCTCGTTTTCGGTTTGTTCGTCGGCCATTTTTTCTCTCGCTTAGCGATGGTATTAGTGTCTAAAGTGTTTTATTTTGATTTAAATGTAGATGTAACTTGTTTTTTTGAGGTGCTGGATGGTTCCTCTTGCTGTAGGTAAGCTTTTTATGTGTTTGTTGTGTGTATTTCTTAAGTTTTAAATGTTTGTATGTCGGCGTGTTGCGTCCGATGTTTGCGAGGTCGTGTGTGGTAACGTGTCTCGTATGGTGTTTGCGTGTGTAGCCTCGTTTTCGTTTTATTCGTCGGCCATTTTTTGTGTCGCTTAGCAAATTATTTAGTGTCTAAACTTTTTTATTTTGAGTGCAATTAAGTTGTAAGTTGCATTTTTGAAGTCGTGGGTGCTCCCTCTTGGTGTAGGTAAGCTTTTTATGTATGTGCTGTGTGTATGTATTGTGTTTTTAATTGTGTAATGTTCGCGAGTTGCGTCCGAGTGTTGAGAGGCCGTAATGTGTGTGAACGTGTGTCGTATGTTGTTTGCGAGTGTCGTAATGTGTGTGTCGTGCTCTTTGGGTTGCGACATGAACTTTGCGAGGTTCGCAGTTCTTTGGCTTGCGAATTTGGGTTGTGAATTTTGCAAGGGTCGCAGTTGCTGCAACTGAAGCCGGCGCTCCATGCCAGCAACTGAGAACCTGGCGCAGTGCCCTCGCCTTGCGAGTGCCGCGGGCTCGCTACGCGAGCCCGCAGCGTTAGCAACAACTCGTACGCTCACAACTATATATGTGATATATCTGTATCTCTGCTGTGTAACTGTTAGTTTCTACCTTGTGTGGAGCTATATACAGTATATATATATATATATATATATATATATATATATATATATATATACATATATAAATAGTGTTTTTATATCTATAAGTGAGGGAAATACTATCTATCTGTCTCTCTATGTCTGTAAGCTCTGTATCTCTGCTGTGTAACTGTTAGTTTCTACCTTGTGTGGAGCTATATACAGTATATATATATATATATATTTATATATATATATATATATATATATATATATATATATATATATATATACATAGTGTTTTTTTTTCCCTCTAATGTTTTCTGCAAAGCTGGTACCACCTCAGACGAATTGTCCCTGTAAGTTATTGTGTAGCGTTGGTAACTATTTGTTTTAAATAACACTGTTTTACAATTTAAATTGGATTATTGGAGCCTGTATTATGAGGAGGAGGTTGTGATATACAAGATGTGTATGTGAGTGTGGACTAAGTAATCAATAATTGTAAATTACAAACATCCTTATATGATGTGTTGTAAGGAAGGGCTGGCAGTTGGTGAGACACACACACTAACTGATCACTTATATTAGTAATGGTGCCGACGCGGAGGCTCCACAGGCTCCCTGGGTCAGCCCGCAGCGTCTCGTGACCCAGCGGAGCCTGTAAGGCACAACAGCCAATAGGGAGCGGCGGGAGTCAGTTCGGCGCGGTCTCCGTGGAAAATCCCTCCCTCCCACCCTAATTATGTTGGTAAAGAAGAATGGTTATGTATGGTTTAAAAAAAAAAAAATAATAATAATAATAATAATATTGATATTGTTTAATAAAAAAAACAAAAGTTTTATTGGAGAAGTAGCAATTTTCTGAGATGTTGTATATATGTTTGGCGGGAGGTGAGTTGCCCGGCCCACTGGCCTAAGTGGGCGTGGCCCTACCTCACAGAGCATGCTTAAAATAAGCATTGGGGGCTTTGGGCAGGGCCCAAGGCGTGAGGTCACTGTCCGTGGCCGGGCTCCTCCCCCTATAGTTTAATATGTTAATATGCATAATATATGCAAGTTTTTAAGTTATGTTAATCGGTTATTTATAATAAAGCTGTGGCCCGTGTTTTCTCCCAATCAATCGGTGTGGTGTCAGTTATTTATGATAAGCCTAAATGGATCATGCTTGGGTCATGTTCAGTTGTATCATTAAGGGCCCACTGCAGTTCAAGTACAAATACTCTTGCTTGTCAAATATGTGTAAGTCATGGACATAAATTTTTTTTGGAAAAATCTGAATTTTTGTAGTCTCTGTTTATGAGTATAGGAATCCATTTTGTGTTTCTTATGTCATGAGAACTGGATAATGAGGGGGTTTTTTTGTGGCTATCATTGGATCAAGGGTTGAGGAAGGAGGAAAAATAATGCATTTCTCAATTGGATAAGACTGAAATTGACATAATACCCCTTCCTCCTCAGTGGCCCTGAAGCGGACTTCTTGCTTCAGGAAATGGGCATAACATTTTTAAAAAACCCTCTCACATACACAATTTCTACCTATGTATCATGGATTTCCCCAGGGCCCAGCAGAGGTATCAACATTTATTTTTTCTTATTAAAAACTAACTGTATGACTTTTGTCCTGATTATTTATGCTCTTAGACTAATTTTTTAAGCAATTTTTGTTTTCATTGTGCAGTGGCCCTTTTTAACTCTCATAATTGCTCAGTTTTTATGTGTGATACAAGTGATCATGATATGTGTTAGAGTAACATATGCTTGCTGCCCTCTCATAGAAAAAAATAATAATATGGCCCACCATCAAATGCATTTAATAAACAAGTAATTTCTGTGTATGAGTGCATTGGTGGCAGTGCCAGTTTAAAATCTCTGGAGCCCTTAGGCAGAAGATACCAAGCTGCCCCTATATTGTGAGCGTGAATTTGCTACCATGCAACTGACAACTCTAGTGGTCATTGAGTGCTGTCAACTCAATGAATACAATATAATATTGTCAGCTAGGGTTCCATAATTTGAATTCAGGGGTACATTCATATATTTACAGCATACAATATCCAAATATAAATACTGTGATATATATATATATATATATATATATATACACATGCACACATTAAAATGCCTTCATGTATATAACCCATATATATGCGCAGTAAGCTTGGGTTCGGTTTTGCAAAATCGAACCCTATAGCGAACCCTATTTTTTTTGTTGCAAAAATCGTTTGCTTTTTTCCATGTAAACATTTTTGCTAAGTTTATTAAAATGATCCTCTACAAGATGCATTCATAACCAACCTCACTTGAATATGCCTTTAACTGATAAGTTAACAATCCAGGTGCATGATAAATGCATGTCACATAGATAGGAACAAACATCTATTAAAAGATCATACAATGTTGTTAACCATAAACCATTCTTCTCTCATTACAGTTTGCAGGAGGTCTGGTCCACCATAGTGAGAGAGGCAGGGGCGTCTGCTCAATTGGAGCCGGTGGCTGCAGCCAGTACCCCTGCCCAACATGCAACAGGAGATGAGGAGGAGTCCAGAAGAGGATCCCAGAGCCAGGGAACTGAGGAGGACGCTCCTCTAATGCTGTGGTAAGTGAGGGCACTGCCAGGGCCTTCCACCACAGCAGTGGCATTTGACCCCACTGCCCCCTCTTCCCACAGTTCGATTCCCCATCAGGGCCCTCATATTGGACAGATGCCAGGGACATGCCACCATCAGTTACACATCACACCCATGACGTCTTTGGAGCTACCACAATCAGGCTCACCACCACAGCACCTTTCTATGCTCCTCAGCACCTTCCCACTTGGCCACTACTGCTGCCTCCTCCCACTGCCATGCCTGGCCAATAAAACCCTCCATCCCTTGGCCCACTTTTGGAGTCCACCATGGGGAGTTGCTGGAAGCTACATATGAATACAAGGAGGCATTTCACCAGGTGGAATCCTACATGTCCAGGCTGCTCCAGGCGGTGCAGAACCAGAGTGTGCTAACCCAGCTGAGCGTGCACATTGCCCAGTGTTCTCTGGTTCCCAGCACCACCTCCTCCACCCCAGAGGCCTCAGCTACACACCCGCAACCTGGCCCCTCCTTGACTCCCTCCATGCCTCCACCTCCAACAGTGCTGCTGCCTCCACGGGTGATGGCTCCTGCGACTCCTCCTCGAGTAGACCTTGGGCACAATGGCACAAGGGGGGAGAGCAAGGCAAAGGTGGAGATACAGGTTGCACCTGAGCTTTGACCTTCTCAACAGCACTCCTCACTGATGCTCTATTGATTCAAGTGTTAACATAATCTAGCCTGGCTACAGAGTAGAGGATAATGGCCTATGTGATGGTGATATTTTGTAAGCAGGTGGTTACCCCCATCACATGGTCCATGATCCTCTTCTCTGTAGACATGGAAGGTTATGTTTAACATTTCCCCAATTGTTGGCCAATGAGGAAGAGATGGTGCAGTTCCTATTTTTGTTTTTCCCTTTAGGAATATTTTGTCTTTTTTTTTAGGCAAAATTCTGGTCCATAAAGGCAGCATCTTTATGAGCAAGCAATGCTATCAAATAATGTGAGTGTGATATCTACACTGCGCCCATCAATGAAATCCCCTTAAAAAACAAAGTAAAGGAGCTCAAACTGAGAGTGGATAACACATAAGTAGATTTGTCCTATAGGCCTGGTCACCTACTCAGAACGCAGCCTTGTTTAGTTCACTTATTACCTTGAAAGGGATTCATATTCTGTAGTATATCAGTCTGGTCTCATTCAAAATAGTGATCAAGCCCCAAAATACCAGGCAATTCTACCCTGAACAGGAGAAAAAGCAAACTCCAGATGTATGTTCAGCCTCTCTTGTACCTCGTCAGTGAGTTGTAGCTGCACTACCTAAGCACAGTGATTAAGGAGTCCATGTCTGGTGCCCCGTATTACCCTTAGGATGACAAAACCCCTAAGGGTAATTTGCATAAACAAATTACAAAGTAGAGACTCTCAAACATCCCCCTAGCAGAATGATCTGACACACCATTAAGTAATCAAATATCATGTTCAATAACACCTGTTTGTTGTTAAGTTCAATTTCTTGAAATGTAGATCTGGCATGAGACTATCATAGTTCAAAACTGACCATTTATTACCATTAATACATGCGTTGAGTTCTCCTAGGGAGATGGTGACAGTACTCTCGCCGACTGAATGTGGCCACAGCTAAATATTCCTTGTGAGATGCCACATATTACTCGTGGTGATGACAATGGATTTCAAATAACAGAGAACATTTTGCACTGCTTGAGGATGAAGTTAAGGTAAGTTGGTTTATTGTTACATTATTTTCCACTGTACTGTACAAACAGTTGTTTATAGTTTTTTAGCTCAGGGCCTCCTTTTTATAATTGAATTTGATTGCATAAACCTTGCATTTTTGTGTAATGTATCAGACAAAGACATGAATGATGTGCTATGTGCATTATTGTTTATTTCCATTATATGGGGATATTAGTAATGGTATTTTTTTATGATTGTGGTTAATGAACACATGTGACCCTAGTATATACTATTCATCATTATTATTATACAGTGTAACCTTGACCCCTTTAGGTTTTAAAATTAAATTGAATCATGTATTACCAGATATTTTCCCATGAAAGCTTTGACCCATAATTTATCTGTTAATCTGTATGGTTATAACCTATTTAGGAAAGATAGGGGAAATGGTAAAAGAGGAGGAGATCCAATGTGGCTTAACAATGATTTAAAGATCAAGCTACTGAGTAAAAAACAGGCATTAAAATCATACAAACAAGAGGGGACAGAGACTGCCTTACGCATGTACAAGGAAATCAACAAGGCTTGCAAAAGGGCTATTAGACTGGCTAAAATAGAAAATGAAAAATGAATTGCATAAGAGAGTAAGATTAACCCTAAAATACTTTTTAAATGTATTAAGACCAGGAAGAAAGCTATAGGAAGAATATAATGGGAAACAGGCCGTCTAATAATTAGTGACCAGGAAAAGGCAGATGAGCTAAATAGGTTCTTTTCTTCGGTATACACAAGGGAGGTACCAGTGGTTGGGACACCACAACATAATGGGGCTACAATACCTTCACCAAATAATTGTTCAAAGGAGGAAGAAATCCAAAAGAAGTTAAAAAAAATAAATGTTAATAAAGCCCCAGGTACTGATAGAATACACACAAGGGTACTGAGGGAACTGGGTTCTGTAATAGCCAAACCATTATATTATTTTTTTCACTCAACACAGGGTCACTACCAGATGACTTGCGAAAAGCAGAGGTGATACCGATATTTAAGAAAGAGCAAATTCAGGGAATTAAAGACCAGTGAGCCTCACTTATGTAGTGGGAAAGCTTTTAGAGGGGTTCATAAGGGATAATATACAAGAATATGTCTATTTGAACAGGATTATAAGTAGTAGTCAACATGGATTTGAGGGATAGTTCATGTCAAATAAATCTAATTAGTTTCCATGAGTAGGTTTTGTAGGAACCTGGATTAAGGCAACTCAGTTGATGTAGTCTTTTTGGATTTTGCAAAGGCTTTTAATACAGTATCACATGGAAGACTATTTGCAAACTAAGGGATACAGGAATTGCAGTAAATATATGCACATGGATTGAGAGATGGCTAAAAGACAGAAAGCATTTTTGTGGTAAATGTCCTTTTTAACATATTTATTAATGACTTAGAAGTGGGACTGGAAAGTAGTGTCTCCATTTTTGTTGATGACACAAAGTTGTGCAAGGTAATTAAATCAGATAATGATGTACTTTCCCTCCAAAGGGATTTACATACATTAGAGAATTGGGCATCTAAATGGCAGATGATATTTATACAAATAAATGTAAAGGTATGCATCTGGGAATGAAAAATAGCCATGCAATTATTAATCTTAAAGGAGCAAATCTAGGGTTATCTGATATTGAAAGGGATTTGGGAGTGATTGTGGACAACCACCTAGGTAACAGTGCTCAATGCCAAGCAGCAGCTGCAAAAGCAAATAAAATATTAGCATGTATTAAGAAGGGTATAGAAGCAAGTGAAGCAAATATAATTCTGCCACTATACAAATCCCTAGTACGCCCTAATTTGGAATATGGAGTACAATTTTGGGCACCACTTCATAAAAAGGACAATTTAGAGCTGAAAAGGTATGAAGAAGGGCAACAAAACTAATAAGGGGAATGGAGGAGCTAAGTTATGAAGAAAGACTAACCAAATTAAACATATTTTCTCTAGAAAAAAGGCATCTAAGAGGGGATATGAGTACATTATATAAATACACGCAGGGTCAATACAAGGCTTTGTTAAGTGAGCTTTTTGTGCCAAGAGGTTTTCAACTGACAAGAGGGTATCCTTTGAAGTTAGACATAAAAAGATTCCACCTTAAAGAAAGAAAAGGGTTCTTCACAGTACAGGTGGTTATTCTGTGGAGTTCTCTATCAAAGCAGGTGGTAACAGCGGATTCGATAGTTTCGATACATTCAGGGTTATCCTGGTTAATTAGAGAGAGAGTATTGATCCTGGGAGGAATCAGATAGCCAGTATCTGGGGTCAGGAAGGAATACATTTTTTTCCCTTTTGAGACATCAATTAACAACAGATGAGATCTTAAAAGGTTGAAGTATTTTTTTAACCTCAATTACTATGTAACCATGTATATATGATATCTATAAAATATATAAATATGAATATTTACATATATATATTTAATTATAAATATATATGGTACTGGCAATGTTTTGAATGCAGGCATTGTGTACAATGTCCGGGCAAAGTGTAGAATCATTGAATCTTTTAACGTGCTTATTATTGTTATACATGTTTGCACTTGCAAAGCAGCAATGGTGTGGGACTTCCAAGGACAGGTGTTGCCAAACATATTGAGGTAAAACCTCATGATGTATTTGTATGATTTATATATTCCCCATTTGTATCTCTGTGAATATAATATATTATTTGTAATGTAGTTCTCTGACTTCAAAGGTTATTTCTGGATGTGCTGTCTCTTTAAGAGATGTATCCATCTGTGAGCAGCACCTTTTTCAAGTCATGGTTTACACTTAAATGGTTTAATTTGCACATATGTATCAATAGCAATAAAAATCATTAATCTGTGATGCTTTAGCATGCTTTTCTTTTGTTTCGTATTGTTGTCCTGTCCTCTTAAGAGGTGCTGAGGCAGTCCCCCCTAGTTTTCCAAGCCAATGCGGGTGGTGTTTGGTACGCATAATAATTTGTTAATTTGTTTGCATTTACAGCAGTGCCCTTATTTCCGAGTGATCCGGAAAATCCTATTAGCCTATGGTTTGGGGGTGATAGTCTCTCAGAGTAACTCGTCAGTGTGAAAAGTCAATGGAAAAGTTATCCATAATTTCACCAATGTGACTCTTAGCAGTTCTCTTGCAATTTTTTAGGGGTGGGTGATTTTTTGGTGTCACTACGGCACTCAGGGATAAGCATAGGGGCCTAGTTTTTAGGAGAATAAAAATACTGCTGTTGGTTCCTTGAGGCATCCTTGATACTTTGGTGAACACTGCATGAATGAGAGGGAGTTTATTTTTTTGTTGAGCGGTGCTTGCAGTTATACTGGAAAACTACCTGCTTATGCATATGCATGAGAAGGGGGTAAGTGTCAAATTCTAAAAGTTCCAAGTTCCCTAACTCTCCTCAATACCCCACTAGTTCCTCTAGTAGTCAGTAGGGAGGCTCAAAACTATCAAGAATCTCTGAAGCCAGGCAGGTTAATTTGACCATTATTCAAAATATTACAGTAGCATAACAGATATGGAATTTTAGTCTGTAAATATTTGCATATAGCAATATTTGTATTGATTTACATTGAATAGATGTCAAAACTCTATCCATTTAATTCAATAAAATATATTTCTAACTCGTGCATATGTTTAGTTAGGAAACTATACTGCAAATATTGTATAATTATCACTATAATTACACCTCCTGGGAGTTCTCCATTAGTCAAAATGATAACGTTATTTTGTGTTGTTCAGGTGTAAAATGAATGGTTGCTCTGTTTTAGGAAAATGCTCCTAAGAATTTGAGACAGCCATATATCTCAGGCGCTAAAGCCCAAATATATCACGTCAGGAGGATCCTATTCTATCAGGCTTTCATATCTCTTTGAACTGGGATAATTTATCATGCTTTGACTCTGGCATTTTTGATGTCACTGCACTCTGATAAGTGGCCTTGATAAGGGAAGTTACAGATGCTTGTAGAGAGACTGCTTGAATCTGCCACTAAATTATATCAGCACATTTCCAGTTGCTGTGCCAGGCTGTTCATTTAGCAATTGCTGCAGAAATGTATCATATGTCTCTGAGATACCATAATTTATTCAAGAACCACTGTAATGTCCTAACAAAAGAATTGATCATGAATACAATTCATGTTCCATGATTTATAAAAGCTATTTGCAATATAAAAATTATACTATCAACCCGAGTTGTACTGTTAGTATCTTTTATAAGGTCCATCAAGAGGTGGGTGTCACGATCTACTTCTTCAAGCGGGCTTGATATGACCCTAGTTCAAATCTACCCCAGCAGAATCGTGTAGTTCCTGTTCTCTGTGGCACAAAAGATGGCTTCTGAAGAGGTACAGGCAGAGAATACTGCATACAAGTTATAAGTGGCCCATGGCAAGACACTCCCTAAGTCAGGATACAACACACAGAAATAGTCTCACACCTTGTATTTGTGAAAACTATCTCTCAACCTTTATTGAATGATCAAAACAACATATTTATACTCTCCAATACCACACCCTTGTGTACATTTGTGTATGTGTCATGTCAGCCCATCTGGCTTGCAACCTTGGGCTATCTATAACTGGCTAGTGAACAAACCTTTATGTTAAACTCAAGTGTTTGCTTAGGACTACTTGAAGTACATACATCTGTCTTGACCCAAGGTCTGTATGTGTGAGTGTGCAATGATCTGCAGCTAACTTCTATGTACAGCATTTCTACCAATTCCACATATGTTCTATATAACATTTTCCCTCTTATCACATATATAGTTGTGAGCAAGCGGGTCGTTGCTAACGTTGCGCTCGCGAGGCGAGGGGCGCAGTTGCTGGCAAGGAGCCAGCAACTGCGGACTTTAGGCTCGCAAATGCGGACCCTCGCAAAGCAAGGGGCCGCATTTGCGGAAGGTGGAGGCTCCCACCTCGACTGCAAAATTTACGGACTTAGCATCCACAAATACGAGCCGCGGAACTTAGAAAAAAAACATTACGACTTCATAAAAATATGACCTTAGCGCTTGAAACCCGCGCACATGAAAACATTAAAAACACAATAAATGCACACAACAAACACATAAAAAGCTTACCCACAGCAAGGGGCGGCACCCAGGACCTCTGAAAGTGAAGTTACACCTCAATTTAAGTAGACACCCGAAAATCCCCTAAGTGAGAGAAAAAATGGCTGCCGACAAAAACGAAAACGAGGCTACAGGACCCTAAACACTCAAAACACCATGAAACACATACAGATTTTCCGAAAAAGCCATACGAGGTCCAACAACAAGGATGCAAAATCTGCCACAGCCGTGTACCACACACATTAGGCGCCATTTTACACTAACTTACACAACGCAGAAGTACACAGCTACCCTAACGGATTTTCCTCGCGCACGCACACTATTTACACTACACACTGCACACATTGCTGACACTTACACATCAGCTCCACAACAGTGAAAACCAACATTGTATGCTGCAACAACATCAAAACAGATTGTCAGCTCTTCAACACAATGCTTCCTGCATATATTACTTCCAAATAGGTAAAGTATATTCATTTATTAATTTATTAATTATTTCATTAGCATACAAAAAACAACCGCCAACGCTGCACATAGCACACAAACAACCAACAGGCTTCGACGCTTATTGCGAGCCACGCGATAAGCGCCGAAGGCGCTCAGCGCGAGACTCGCAATGAGCACCGAAGGATCTCGGAACACCAACAAAATTAATGTCTCAACCAAACACCATTACCTGCCTTGCAATCTTATTGCCGTAATTTTTTGACGGGCAAGTCGCTAGTAATATATAATAACTATACAGTATATAATAACTAGTATACATATTAACCATGTACAGGCAACATATAACCACACACAATAATACATAATCCCAATGCAACAATGTCATGCTCTCTTGGCAATATTCATAAATTACTGGCAATATGAGTCCTTAAACATTTAAATCATGACAGTGGGTTTGGCTGGTTGGCAGGTCTGTAGGGATTTAAGAACAATTAGATGCTGCCTAATTTATGGAAACCCCTTTAACACTGCAAGTATCCAGCCAATGAAGTGCACTGATTTGTTACAATATTTTGCCTGCCAACCAGCAACTGCTGAATCAGATTATTATTATTATTATTATCTTTTATTTGTATCGCACCAACATATTCTGTAGTGCTGTACAGGGAAGAACAAGAAAATATACAATATGTAATGTTAATGGCAGAAAATGGAGGGCCCTGTTTTGAGCTTCAAGTCTTGTAAAAAGTGCTTTTTAACCAAAGCACCCCACAAGATTAGAAACTCACCACTTACAATCTAAAGGTAATGGACCTAGGGGAAGGGTAGATAAGGAATAGCAATTATAAGGAGGAAGTGAGAGATTGATAGGAAGGAAGCTGTGTAAAGTAGAAAATGATACATCCGTTGGAGAGGGAAAATATGTGATGTAAAGTGATTGGCACTAATATGTAATATGGTATTTGCCCCTAGTGGTCTGATAATGTATTCTGCAGATGGGAATGGCAGGAGACACATAGTTTAACCACAGCTTGGGTAAGAATAGCTCATGGACAAATAAAAGGGGAGAGGAAGGCATGAGAGGTGAGATGGGTATGTTGGAGACAAAAAGGGAAGAAGTAAAGAACAGTCTGAGGAAAAGGCAGAGGGATATGAGGAAGAAGGCAAGAGGATACATAGTGTGAAGAGTTAATAGCAATAGTTAGCAGATGCTGTTAATTGATCAGGTGTAGAAGACTTGGGTGACTCAATAAATTAAGGCTAAACTGGGGGGGAGCTGGGAGCCAGACAGGGTGTGCGAGAGTGAGCAGAGGCTGGAGTCTATGCTAACGATGGGGGTGGGGGCACAGTAGATAGGGGTTTCCTGGTGGTCTAATGTTTAGGATTCTGTGCATCGCTGTGACCTGGGTTTGATTTGAGTCAGGGAACGAAGAGGTTACACAATCCTGAAGCAAAGTAGGGTTGGGCCTGGTCAGTACTTGGATGAGAGAGCACCTAGGAATATCAAGAGCTGTATGCTGTGGCCCACTATAGTCAAAAATGACGGCCATAAAATGTGAAGCCTGGCAATGCCGTTTCCCACACAGTGCAATGTTCTACCCCCTCTGAGCACCTTTGGTGATCATTGCAAGCCCCGTACTGAGTTCCTTTGGTGCTCATCTCGTAGTTCACAATGAGCGCCTTTTGAGCTAATTTCGAGCCTCACTTCCCATCTACTTTACGGCGACTTCTCTTATTACAGGCCTCAGCAACCTGCAACTTTTGCTTGGAATTACATGTGTCTCTTTCCACCATCTCCCCCTGTCCCTTCCCTGTGTCTTTCTCTTCTGTGTCTCTGTTGAATCTTTGCGTGGCGCACGCTGACTGCCGTTGGTTTTATTTTCAAAGTCCTGCGTGCCTGGCGTTGTTGGTGTGTTACTGTCTTTGCTGTTGTGTATTTTTTTCCCTTTGAGACGATTGGCTAAGTCTCACTTGGGTTTTTCTCTGTTTGCCTTCCTCTGGATTAATTAATAATGGAAAAAAAAAAAATAATAATTAAATAATTGATTAATAATTAATTAACAACTAATTCATTAATATTTAATCTACATGTAACGGAACCCATCACTGTTTTACCCTGTGTTATGGTTATTTAATTATTATGGTTAAAATATGATCACATTGCTATACTGTCGATATGTTGGTTTGTGCTCTGCAGGATGTTGGCTCAGACCATTGCAGACACCTAGCATAATACATAATCCTATTAGGGTCTCCTAGAGCCAGGAGAGCCCTATTGTGTAAAGTGTTCACATTGTGAAAGATGGAACAAAGAGAAGCATTATCTAATCAATGTCTGATTGTATCAAAAGTAGCCGGCTTGTCCCTGGGAGGTGTGACCCAACCTATTGTCTCTATTGTGTGGCCAAATATGGGCATGTGTATTACCTGTGGAAAGAGGTGTATATATATTTCTGCATATAACAAAATAAAGTGAGTATTCTTTGACTCCCAAGAAAGTGTCGTCCAATATGGGTGGTCTGGGCTTCTGAGACTGCGCAGTGCTTCTATATGGATATTTAATGCTGAACCTGACTTTCCCTCTGGAACTCTTGGATGGGATTATACCAACTTCACTTTTACACAGCAGCTTGCCAGGGAAAAGGACGTCTCCAACGGCTGGTACCCTCTCACTACCGGGGTAGCCGTTACATTGGTTGGCAGTGGTGGGATGGTCCTTTTCATCCCCAACGCAAGTGCTGAATGGAATCCCAGTACGCTAAACTGAAAAGACCCACACTAAAGGATCTCTTGGAAACCAGAGGAAGGAGTAGCAACAACCGACCATGGAGAGAGCTGATAGCTGACCTACTGGAGCTAGACGAGATGGATCGATCCATGGAGGTCGTGGACCAACCTACCCCTGTCAGCGAGGAGGAGGAAATTACAAACCTGGTTCAGCTGAGATTATCCATGTACCCAGCAACATCCGTGGAGCTAATAGATCAGCTGTTCCGGGAAGCGAGAACGGAGATACAAAATAGGAGGGGGCACGAACTTGAACTGGCAAGAGCTAGACAACCCCTGGCGCATACAGTTCATACTCCCCCACCTGCTGCTACACTAAAGAAAATACTGTTCACTGCCTTCAAAGCGTTTGTGGAAAGTGAGGAAGAAATTGATGGATATTTGGCTGACTTCGAGAGGCAGTGCTCACTACACCAAATACCACCGGACCAATGGGTCACTATTTTGGCTGGAAAACTATCAGGAAAAGCAAATGAGGCTTTTCGGGCGCTTACTGAGGAAGATATTGCGCAGTATTGCCGGGTGAAGGCTGCACTGCTCACCAGATATGCCGTCGCCCCGGAAACATATCGCCGTCGCTTCAGGGAGTCTAAAAAGAAGGCTGCAGACTCCCACATGGAATGGGCCAGCAATATACAAAGGGTGGCATCACATTGGGTGCGAGGGTGCAATGCCAACACAGGAGAGGAAGTACTACAGCTATTCCTGATGGAACATTTCTTCCAAGATCTGGCGGCAGACATACAGGACTGGGTGAGAGATCGCCGCCCTGCTAACTTAATCGAGGCAGCACGGCTAGCGGACGAATACGCAGAGTCCAGAAAGGTGAGCCAAGGGTCCACACGACCAAAGTCTAGAGCAGAGCCACGCACTTCAATACCCGCTGCACGCACAGAATTTCGGGCCCCAGTACCCCCAGGACCGCCTCGGCCTCAGGGATCTAACCACCAACCCCGGGATTCTTACAAAATGACGCCCCATCGCTGCAGCAACACAGGGCATATTGCCCGTTATTGCTCTTTGAGATCAGCCAATAACAAATGGAGGCACACAACACCCCACACAGAGACCCCGCCATCACGTCCCTCTGCTGCTCACTGCCTGAAAATCAAAGGGAGCCCTGAGGAGTGTTTGGGAATCTTGTATGAGGCCAACCCCGTACAGGCTGCCTCCCCGGATAACGGCCAGCATCACCGCAAAGAGGTGCGTCTGAATGGACAGATAGCACAAGGCTTAAGAGACACTGGCGCTACCATCACTTTGGTGCAGAAACATCCCGTGAAACCAGAACATGTATCTAATCGTACCGTTGCTGTTCGTGTCGCAGGGGGGGCTGTTTTTCGCTTACCCACCGCCCGGGTACACTTGGATTGGGGAGTCGGGTCGGGAAAGACCACAGTAGGCATCATGGATAATTTACCTGCTGAGGTTGTGCTGGGCAACGATATTGGCCCTCTAGCCTCAGCCTTTTTACCCACGACTGCTGCTGCTTGTCCCGTGACCACCCGCTCACAGACCCGTACCGAGGACGTTCCTACAACAGGTCGGGAGACCCAGGTAAGCCACAAGCAGACACTTAGCACTAACGCCACAGAGAGACCCATAGCGTGGGACACCCCCGAAGAGCTTGTGAGGGAAACTAGACATGACCCCACCCTCCAAAAGTACCGAGCATTGGCCGACGATAGAGGGGATGAGCGGGAACGTTTTATATGGAAAGGGGTTTCTATGGGACAGAGATTGTGGCCCACCTTTTGGACACTGGGATCCTGGATTGTTGGGATGGGATCCTGGATTTTCTTGGGTGGGTGTACAGGGGGAGAACAGTGGGCCCTGTACAATAGGGGCCCGACCACGAGCTGGGGGAGGAATGTACTCTGCAACTTGGGACGGTTTAGCTAAAGGACTTCAGTTCATTTGGAAGGCTGATGCTTTTCTGCTTCATTATTTAATTGTCTGAAACCAGTTTGTAAAATGTATTTTCCCTCTCCTTGAAATGTTTATTGCTGTGAATGCTGTATGAAGTGTGCCTTTGTTTTGTTCTTGAAATGTGAGGAAATGTGAATTGCAGTAATGCTGATGGGTTGTCAAACTGTAGAAGTGACCAACAAATCGTTTTGTCCGGACATCCCCAGGCTGATCCGTTGGGATCAGACCGTGTATGCCGGCTTATGGTCACGGGGGAGGTGTGTAACGGAACCCATCACTGTTTTACCCTGTGTTATGGTTATTTAATTATTATGGTTAAAATATGATCACATTGCTATACTGTCGATATGTTGGTTTGTGCTCTGCAGGATGTTGGCTCAGACCATTGCAGACACCTAGCATAATACATAATCCTATTAGGGTCTCCTAGAGCCAGGAGAGCCCTATTGTGTAAAGTGTTCACATTGTGAAAGATGGAACAAAGAGAAGCATTATCTAATCAATGTCTGATTGTATCAAAAGTAGCCGGCTTGTCCCTGGGAGGTGTGTCTCTATTGTGTGGCCAAATATGGGCATGTGTATTACCTGTGGAAAGAGGTGTATATATATTTCTGCATATAACAAAATAAAGTGAGTATTCTTTGACTCCCAAGAAAGTGTCGTCCAATATGGGTGGTCTGGGCTTCTGAGACTGAGCAGTGCTTCTATATGGATATTTAATGCTGAACCTGACTTTCCCTCTGGAACACTTGGATGGGATTAGACCAACTTCACTTTTACACAGCAGCTTGCCAGGGAAAAGGACGTCTCCAACGGCTGGTACCCTCTCACTACCGGGGTAGCCGTTACACTGCATATTGTAGATCAGAGGAGATCTTAAAAGGTTGAACTTGATGGACTGAAAGTCTTTTTTCAACTTAATTACTAGGGGCCTCATTCTATTAGCGGCCGCAGCCGTTGCGGGGCCGCAAGGACCGGCCGCAAGCTATTCGGCTATTCTATTCCCTTAGGAAAGCCTTTGATCTAAAACGTCCGCAAGAGTTTCGGCCGTAAGAAATTCCTATTTGCAATTAAATTGCTCTGGGAACCCTCTCTGCAAGGCTAAAAACTAACCGCAGCTTACTTGCAGGAAAGAGGTCCCGCTAGCACCAATTAAGCACATAAAATAGCTCAAATAAAGCCATCCTGCACTTTGAGAAGACTATAAAGGGATTTTAGGTGTTAGAAAAAATAGCACATAATTATCCTATACTCAAATCCGTAAAATATTTTATTTTTAATATCCGTAAAATATCCATGTAAAAAGTCCAGAGTGCTTGGAGCACTTCAGACCCGCCCACGCCGCAGTTAATTTGAACTCGGGTTTGGGCTGATGTGCAAGCTTGAGAGTGGGTTTCTTTTAATCCTCATGTCCCCCAATATGATCCCTAGCATTTACAGAGCTGTACAGTGCAGGCTTGAATTTATTTTTGCGTTTTTAGATTTCTGAGCTTACGGCCGGTTCCAAGATGTGCGGCCGGCCGTAAGAGGAGATCCTTGCGGGGCCGTATAATAGAATCGCGAGTTAACAGAACCCCCGCAAGGAATCGCAGCCTTACGGACGATTTACGGCCGGTAATGGAATGAGGCCCTATGTAACTATGTAACTATGTATTTTCTGAGTCTTGCGTGCCTGGCAATGTTCATCTGTGTTACTGTCTTTTGCGTTGTGTATTTTCTAAGTTCTGCGTGCCTGGCCTTGCTGAGCCTCGTTTTCATCCTGTTTCAGAATTTTTATGTTTTTTCGGCCGCCATTTTTTGTTTCCGCTTTGTCGATTTTCGATTGTTAAAAATGACAAAATATGCCTCAAATTAACTTGCAACCTCACTTACAGGCTCCCTGGTTCTACCCCTGTGCTGTGTGTGAGTGTGTAAATTTATTTGAGGCATATTTGTTTGTTTTTGCCGGCTTTTCCAGTTCAGTGGTTCGTTAAAGTATTTTTGCAAGCCCCGCAGTCCATCATACGGTCCATAACTTTGTGCCCGTCGCAATCTACAGGGGCCTCGCAATGAGGCCTCATTGCAGCTAATTCCCACGTGTCCAGCCCTGCAAAGAGCGCCTTCAGCGATCATTGCAGCCTAAGTTCCGCGTGCCTGTCGTTGTTTGTGTAAGTGTTACTGTCTTCGCCGTTGTGTATTTTCTAAGTCTCGCATGCCTGGCGTTGTTCGTCTAAGTGTTACTGTCTTTTGTGTTGTGTATTTTCTAAGTTCTGTGTGCCTGACCTTTCTGAGTCTCATTTTCATCCTGTTTCAGAACTTTTACGTTTTTTCGGCCGCCATATTTTTCCAGCTTCTGCAATTTCCGATCATTAAAAAAGACAAAATATTAACTTGGAACCTCACTCACAGGCTCCCTGGCTCTCCCCCTGTGCTGTGTATACATTTATTTGAGGAATATTTGTGTGTTTTTGCCGTATTTTCAAGTTCGTGGTTCGGCTGTTAAAGTCGTATTTTTACGAGCCCCGCAGTCCATCATACGGACCGTAATTTTGTGTCCGTTGCAAAGCCCAGGAGCCTTGCGATAAGGCCTCGTTTCAGGTCTCAAGGTCGCTCGTGTCCCGGGATGAGTGCCAGCTAAGTCCAGCATGTCAGCCCCTGCAGTGACCGCCTTCGGCGCTCATTGCAGTCTAGGTCCTGCTTGCTTCAACGGCACGCCTCTCTTCGCGAGGCTCGCAGTTCAATGAGCGTCTTTGGCGCTCATTGCAAGCCTCTCGCGCTCGGGGTTCATTAGTGATGAGAGCCTGCAAGTTTTGTGCTTGGGAATGCCATGTGTCTCTTTCCACCATCTCCACCCTTCCCTGTGTGTTTATCCTCTGTGTGTCTGCTGAACTTTACGCACTGAAGGTCGTTTGTTTTATTTTCAAAGTCCTGCATGCCTGGCATTGTTGGTGTTTGTTACTGTCTTTGCCATTGTGTATTTTCTAAGTCCTGCGTGCCTGGCTTTGCTCAGCCTTGTTTTCATCCTGTTTCAGAATTTTTTAAGTTTTTCGTCCGACATTTTTTTCCTTGCTTTGCCGATGTTGGATTGACAAAAAAAAACGAATATGGCTCAAAATCGCCTGCAACCTCACTCCCAGGCTTCCTGGCTCTCCCCGTGCTGTGTGTGAGTGTGTTATTAGATTTATTACATTTTTGTCTTTGTTTTTAGGGTTTTTAGAGCTATTCTCTTGGCTCGCAGTTGCAACCTAAAACGGCCACAAGAGTTTCGGCCGTAAGAAATTCCTATTTGCAATTCAATTGCTCCGGGAACCCTCTCTGCAAGGCTAAAAACTAACCGCAGCTTACTTGCAGGAAAGAGGTCCCGCTAGCACCAATTAAGCACATAAAATAGCTCAAATAAAGCCATCCTGCACTTTGAGAAGACTTTAAAGGGATTTTAGGTGTTAGAAAAAATAGCACATAATTATCCTATACTCAAATCCGTAAAATATTTTATTTTTAATATCCGTAAAATATCCATGTAAAAAGTCCAGAGTGCTTGGAGCACTTTAGACCCGCCCACGCCGCAGCCGGAAAATAAACAGTTAATTTGAACTCGGGTTTGGGCTGATGTGCAAGCTTGAGAGTGGGTTTCTTTTAATCCTCATGTCCCCCAATATGATCCCTAGCATTTACAGAGCTGTACAGTGCAGGTTTGAATTTATTTTTGCGTTTTTAGATTTCTGAGCTTACGGCCGGTTCCAAGATATGCGGCCGGCCATAAGAGGAGATCCTTGCGGGGCCGTATAATAGAATCGCGAGCTTCTGCAATTTCCGATCATTAAAAAAGACAAAATATTAACTTGGAACCTCACTCACAGGCTCCCTGGCTCTCCCCCTGTGCTGTGTATACATTTATTTGAGGAATATTTGTGTGTTTTTGCCGTCTTTTCAAGTTCGTGGTTCGGCTGTTAAAGTCGTATTTTTACGAGCCCCGCAGTCCATCATACGGACCGTAATTTTGTGTCCGTTGCAAAGCCCAGGAGCTTTGCGATAAGGCCTCGTTTCAGGTCTCAAGGTCGCTCGTGTCCCGGGATGAGTGCCAGCTAAGTCCAGCATGTCAGCCCCTGCAGTGACCGCCTTCGGCGCTCATTGCAGTCTAGGTCCTGCTTGCTTCAACGGCACGCCTCTCTTCGCGAGGCTCGCAGTTCAATGAGCGTCTTTGGCGCTCATTGCAAGCCTCTCGCGCTCGGGTTTCATTAGCGATGAGAGCCTGCAAGTTTTGTGCTTGGGAATGCCATGTGTCTCTTTCCACCATCTCCACCCTTCCCTGTGTGTTTATCCTCTGTGTGTCTGCTGAACTTTACGCACTGAAGGCCGTTTGTTTTATTTTCAAAGTCCTGCATGCCTGGCATTGTTGGTGTTTGTTACTGTCTTTGCCATTGTGTATTTTCTAAGTCCTGCGTGCCTGGCTTTGCTCAGCCTTGTTTTCATCCTGTTTCAGAATTTTTTAAGTTTTTTGTCCGACATTTTTTTCCTCGCTTTGCCGATGTTGGATTGACAAAAAAAAACAAATATGGCTCAAAATCGCCTGCAACCTCACTCCCAGGCTTCCTGGCTCTCCCCGTGCTGTGTGTGAGTGTGTTATTAGATGTATTACATTTTTGTCTTTGTTTTTAGAGCTATTCTCTTGGCTCGCAGTTGCAACCATCACAATGCAGCCTAAGTACTGTGAGGCTTGCATGTGTGATGGCACCGCTGGCTGCAATGAGCGCCTTTGCTGCTCATTTCAGCCTAAGTGGTGCATGTTTGCTTCGCATTCATGACGGCGCTGCTGGCTTTGGTGCTTACTGCAGCCTAAGTGCTGCGCGGCTGCTTCGCCTCACTTTGCGAGGCTCGCATGTGTGATGCCGCCGCTTTGTGAGATCGCAACTACGTTACCAACATTGCAAACGTTCCGGACAGTCGCAAGATCCACAACTATATATGTGATAAAACCGTAAGAGCCTGCTTTTCAAAATCGCCTTCTCTCTCTATCATTGCTCAAACCACCTACTCCGGGACCTGCGTGCTACTTTGTGAGAATCTACAACACAGTCAACGCATGGGCATGTGGAACGCAGCATTACAATCTCTCTCTGTCAATCATTTTCTGCTAGATGTGTTCTATTGGTTCTGAGGCCTGTATTGCACTCTGTAATTATGGGATTGAATTGTATCTGCGGACTGCATCTAGTCCAGCCCACTAACAGCTTGCGGCCGTGGGAAGGGTTTGCTGTCTTGAGGCTTCGGCCCTGTAGTTGCGGGCTTGTTCAATTGAATCGATCTGTAATCTGCAGACTACAATTGAATGGAGGCCTTAGTCAGGTCTATAGAAAAACTGCCATTATGATGTGCCCCTAGAAAACAGAACTAAATGGAAGGACAAATCCCAGCATGATAACTGGTCTATTCAGTTTCCCGGTCAAATATTAGTCTAAATGTAAAATGTTCTCTAATAGTACTTTTATGCTTGTGGCTTATTTACCTGCAAATTTTGTTAGTTTTTTTATGTACTTAGACATTTAAAGTTTTCCCAAACTACAGTGGTCATTTAAAACTTAAAGGGGGCGGAGCTAGGGTCCTAACATGGCCGACGCATCCTAGATAGGCTACGTGGCCAGGGCGGGCAAAAGCCCCTAACTTCTGCCTAATTGCTGCCTGAGCGGACCCCAATATGGGGGAACACAGGGGAGACCAGCCAGAACCCGGGAATCGAGTCTTCTGGCACGGAACTACCCGTACAGACTGCGGGCGGCTGAGACGCGTGGCAGCGTGGGCCCTAGGGGACAGAACATCCAGAGCTGCTGGACTGTGGACCCCTGCAGCCCCCAACAGGTACCTGGCACCCCAAGACTGAATAGGCGCAGGGAAGGGGGCTCTGGACTCCTCCTCAGAAAGACACAAATCAGGAGGCAAGTGAGCTGGGGATATCCCTGCACCCAACATACCTGTTGCCATCTACTCGCCATACGTTACTAAAGGCACTGGAGTTTCTCTTACAAGCATATTCAATTCTGTGTACACTGCACCCTCTACAAGAAACCCCCCAATAACATTTGAAGAGCCCTGACTAGAACTTCTCTAGATCTTGTCACAAGATTAAACAAGGTTCACAGACTTACTTTTTTTAGGGCTGAGCAGCATTTGAACTTTCACAAAACCCGTACAATCACCATGGGGTAAGAAGTTGAGTGGCAGGGGGGCTCTAAATGAGCACAACCTTAATCATTCCCAAGACTCTCCCTGAAATGGCTACACTCTCTTTGCTTCAAGTGACTTGATCTAAGGGAGACCCTTCATGAATAAGTTACCACACTTTCTAACTATCTCTGACTAACAAAGTAAAAACAACAATCATACCCATCTGCTTAAAATGGGCAAACCAAAGAAGAATGTACCTTCTAAGAGCATATAGGAGCTTTTTAATAAATCCGAGGTACCCCCCTCTCAACCCCCAAGCTCCCCCTCCAGGCAATCTGAATCTCCAGAGATTGAGGGAGACGACCCAAATATAACGCCTGACATGAACCTTTCAGCCAAATTAATTGCTATAATAGGGCAAATGCTACAGGCCCAATCAGCGCAACTGGTGAAAGACATTAGGAAAGATCTTTATGATCTGGGTCAAAGAACTAATTTACTAGAGGAAACAACAGATCAAATCTTGGAAGCTCAAGACATGATAGAGCGGAAATTTCAGCCTTGGCATCTCAAGTTTTAGCCCTAGATGAGAAAATTGATGATCTGGAAAATAGATTGAGGCGACACTACATCAGAGTTTGTGAGGTACCGAAAGCTGTTCCTGATCTAGTACAATATCTCACTGCTGTAATTTCCAATATTTTACCAGACCTTGCAGATAGTTCCTGGGAGATCGAGCGAGCTCATAGAGCTCTGGGGCATCAAGAAATCAAGAGCTCCCCAAAGACATAATTGTACGCTTCTTAAGGCAAAGAACCAGAGACTTGATTCTTAATGCAACTAGGAAAATGTCTACCATCAGAGGACCAGATGGCTCTTTGCTTCAAGTTTACATGGACTTATCCCCATTGACATTGAAAACCAGCTCTAGCCATCCTTATCAAGCACAAAATACCATACAGATGGGGATTTCCTTTTTCCCTTTCTTTTCAACATAAGCGGACTTCCTATTCGATTCATATCCCCGAGGAATGCGCCAACCTTCTTCACCGCCTTCATTTGGCAGCTCCAGAGAAGCTCTGTTCTACCCAGGAACATTTGCCCAACCCAAGACCATCCAAAATGTGGTCGACATCCAAGAAATCAAATCACCTGACCTCTGCTTCGGACCTTCAACTGGCTCTTCTTCCTGATCCTATGAGCATCTCTCCCAGAACCCGCTCAAGCAACGGCTGAAGGATGATTGTTTTCATTTCTATTTGTTTATCTTAAACACATAGTTATAGTATTTGGCTAATCTAGTTTACAGTTTAAGAGAGAAGATTTAATTGTGATGCAGCTTGGGTTGATCCACCAAAGCTGTTAGAGTGGTATAACATAATGTCTAAGACTTCTAGTTTTTTATGCTTTTAATAGTTAACTTGTTGCTAGACTTAATTTCTGTCTTTCTTGACTGTAGCAATATGGTAGTTTGAGGTAACTAATTTAGTGCCTGTCTGAGCCCCTTACAGGGTCCCACATATATATTCGAAGTGTCAGAAATGTATATGATAAAGTTGCTTTTTTATAGTTGTTTTCGCAAGAGTTAAAGTTACATACTCCAATGTACTGAACGATTTCTCTACCTTTTCCTTTCTTGGAGGCGTTCCTAAATGTTCCAGTCTAACTCCTCCGATTTTCCAGGGAGCAGTGCCGGGGCTCCCGCAGTTGCTTGGCAGCCGGCTCAGAACCTACTAGGGTAATAACACATTTGTGGTCCTTGCGGACTTCTACACTTCCTAATGGCTAGTTCACAATATACTTTTATGACACACAATGTCAGGCGTTTTAATTCACCTAATAAAAGGAGGAAAGCCTTTATCTCATATAAGAAAGACAAACCCTCTGTACTCTTCCCCCAAGAGACCCATTTTGCACAAAACAAAACACCTATTTTCCTGCATAAAGA
Organism: Discoglossus pictus; assembly: GCA_027410445.1. Classification (NCBI taxonomy): domain Eukaryota; kingdom Metazoa; phylum Chordata; class Amphibia; order Anura; family Alytidae; genus Discoglossus; species Discoglossus pictus. The sequence goes on along the minus strand of CM050165.1, from coordinate 416,994,255 downwards.
CTATCCAAACTTTTATACCTCTAATCAGAAAACCAAAAGAGTGGGAGCAGCTATACTGATCCACTAAATGTTCCCTTTTCATGTAACCCAAAAACGAATGGATAAGGAGGGTAACTTCGTTATTCTCACTGGAACCCTACTAAAAACCAAGCTTACCCTTGTATCTATTTATACCCCTAATACAGGTCCACATAAGGAAACGGGCAAGATAATCATAGCGGGAGATTTTAACCTAGTTTTAAACTCAGATCTGGATAGGTCCAAAGGGCAGAGAGCAAATTGATTTCCGGACAAAAAAAAACAAATTAGGAATCAGTTGTTTAAATTGGGCTTAGTCGATGCCTGGAGGGGGCTCCACCCACAGGAGAGGAAGTACACGTTTTACTCGCCAACGCACAAATCCTATTCTAGGATTGACACACTTATAATAGACGCCACATTGCTAGAACAAACCAAATCTTCAGATATTATCCCTTGCCCCTGGGCAGATCACAGTCTAGTGTCATTGGTTTTGAATCTAAATCCCAACTTAGATGTGCCTTATGTGTGGCGTATAAAAGATAGACTCCTATCTAACCCTATTATACAAGACCAAATTATAAAGGAACTGAAAGATTACTTTCAAACAAACACTAACCCCTGCACCAGCATAGGCTGGCTTTGGGTGGCAGACAAGGCGTTTATAAGGGGTACATGTATACGTTTAGCCTCCTCATATAGGAAAAACATGAGAAAGTGAAAACTCATTGTTGAAAGAACTCCTTAAACTTGAGAAACAAAACCAACAACATAATTCAGATTTAACCCGCCAGCGGATTGACACTATTAGATTAGAAGGCCTTGAGGAAAACCCAAAGCAAATTCTTTGCCCAAGCAAATAAGCCAGGCCCCCTTTTAGCTAATAAGTTGAATGCCAGATATCAGCAATCTAAAGTCACTCAGATTAAAACAACGTCTGGCTCAGTTACAATGACCCAGGCGAAGATTCAGGGCACTTTCCTTACATTTTATCAGGATATTTATACCTCCCGTGCACAGATAGATAAGTACTCCCTAGCTAACTCTGAACCACCCCGCTTTGGAAAACGGTGATCTGGAATTGCTTAACTCTGATGTGACCCTAGAAGAAGTCACACACACTATTAAAACTCTCAAATTGGGCAAATCGCCTGGTCCGGATAGCTTTTCTAATTTATATTATAAAAAAGGCGGGGAGAGACCCACTAGAGGTTAAAAACTATCACCCAATCTCCTTGCTAAATGGGGATATTAAATTATTAGCTAAAATAATGGCCAATAAGATTTCCAGATTCTTGCCTAAGCTTGTCCATAAGGATCAAGCAGGCTTTATCCCACACAGGCAGGATGGGGATGGGGATAACATTAGGAGAGTGCTGAATGTACTTCATCTAGCCCATCACTCAAAAACTCCACTCTGCACAATAGCTTTGGATATTGAGAAAGCCTTTGATTCTCTGGAATTGCCATATCTTTATGCTGTTTTAGCGAAATTTGGTTTCAAAGGCAAATTCTTATATCTCCTCAAAACTTATTATAATTTTCCTAAGGCCACTCTAAAATTACCAGGCCCAGAGAAATCACTTTTAAACATCCAAAGGGGCTCAAGGCAAGGATGCCCACTTTCCCCCCTAGTGTTGTCTCTTTGCGGACAATCTATTATGTACTTTAACACGCCCCTCCACCTCTATCACGGCTCTTATGAATGTATTAATTAGGTTTAAAACAATTTCAGGCTTACGAGTCAATGAGGATAAAACAGAAGCTCTAGGGTCTCATCTCCCACACTCAGAATGGGAATTCGTAAATAATTATTTAAATCTTTTCTGGCCCAAAACTTATTTAAAATATTTAGGAATAAAAATGACCCCTAATATCTCAGATCTGTATAGAGTTAAATATCTGGCTATTTTTAAAGAACTATCAACCGACCTAGAGAAATGGAACAAGTTCCAAATCTCATGGTCCGGCCGAATACATACGGTCAAAATGAACATCCTCCCTAGAATCTTATACTATTTTAGATCCTTACCTATCAGTTCCCATTAAAGATCTAGACAATTTTCAAAAGCAAATTATGAGATGTATTTGGCGTAATAAACCCACTAGAATTACTAAATCTACAATGTTTAGACATAAAGATAAATGTGGTCTTGCGTGCCTGCACCTTAAGCTATACTATAGAGCTGTGCAAATTTCATTTCTACCCCAAGCTCACTCCTTAGAACATCAACCCTATTTGGGTTCTGATTGAGAACCATCAGTTACAACCCTTAGGGTGGGATACTATAATATGGCTTCCTAAATCTCAATGCCCCCAAAATAATTACCTCAACCCCATGATTAGATTGTCCTTGGGATGTTGGTCCTGGGCAAACTCCAAATGTCTATTGACTCCTGATCTCTCCCCCTTCTCCCCATTACTACATCTCCCCCCTTTTCAAAGGACCTTTCCACAGACTCAAAGGCTTGGTGGATTACACGTGGTCTTTACAGAATAGATGCATGGATAAAAGACAATCAAATTATCAATTTTGAATACCTAAGGGATAATTTTGATCTCCCTCTGAAGGAACACTTCATTTTCTGCAAGTTTAGACACTTTATTTTGACCCTGAAGAGGATATTTGGTTGCCCCAAAGTTAATTGGATGACTCGCATCTGCAAAGATGCTTCTCTAACAAAGGGTATTCTAGGTCAAATCTACAAGAAATTCAATAACCCCACAATAATCATAAACCTAAGCCCTTGATTAGATGGGAAGAAGACCTGGGTCAGACCTGGGATATGGAAAAATGAGGGTGAATTAGCCGGAGACTAGCTAAGGGCTCTTATAATTATAGCTTACAAGAAACTTCACAAAAGGTTTTCCATAGAACCTATATTACCCCAGAGAGACTTCACAAGACTAAGCCCCAGGACCCGTTACCTGTTTTAGGGGATGTTTAGAAGTAGGGACCTTTGCTCACATTTGGTGGACCTGCCTAAAAGGTCAAACTATATGGGCTGAAATAATTCAATTGGCCTCAAATCTTTTTCCTACTCAGATAATATCTTCCATTGAAGTTTCTCTTTTGGGACACCATTCACCTCTACTAACTAAACCTCAGGATAAACTATTCCAATATATTTTACTAGCTGTCAAAAATCATATTGCCAGTAGGTGGAAGAATGCCAATCTGTGCTTAAAGGAAATATTCAATAAGATAAACTTTATAATGATCAATGAAAAACTCATATATGTAGTCTCCAACACTCATTATAATTTCCTGACCATTTGGGAACCTTGAATTTCTTCGACTCATAGTATAGAGCCAGGATAAGAAAATATTAGGCTGACATATGTGGGTCCGAGACGGGCTGGTTGGGAGACGCAGGCCCTGACGCCCTTACTGGAGACCAGACTGAAATGTGAGTTGACATGCTCTGCATTTATTGAATCGGCTTTAAGAAGTTGGATAAGGGCAAAATGAAAAAGGGGGAACTAAAAATGAATATATTGAAGGTTAAAACACCTCTCATTCCTTCCCTTTCCCTCACCTACTTACTCTTGGTTTTGTTTTTTGTTTTTTGTTTTTTGGTTTTATATTATTGTTGAAAACAGAAAATGGTTAGTGGTGTTGCTCCCATGGGAATCATTAATGTACAATCACTTACTATGCTTATCTCTTTACATTTTCTACACCAACATCTTATATGTCATGGCTTGAAGAGGTTGATCTTTCTTTCTCTGTTTTATCTTGTATTTTCTTGTGAGTCAATAAAAATTTTTTAAATTAAAAGAGAACTTCAGGGCACACTGTACTTGTCATACAATAGTGTTTTGTTATTTTTTTTATAACATATTAGTATAGATACTAGTATACAGTATGCAGGGAGAAAAACACTGAACCTTTTAAAACCTACATTTAAACTGTACTGCCCTCTAACTTCAGCAGACATGCTATTCTCCACACATACAAGATGTCCAGGTGGTGGGCTAGGATCCCGCAGTGATCAAAAGACTATTGCAGTATACAGAAATGAAGACTATGGGCATTTATGTCCTTAAAACAATTCTCCCCCTACTATGTGAAATGTAGGCACCACATGTTATTTTCTAGTCGCAGATGTGGCCGGGTGACTGGTGTTTGTCGAGATCTGGCTTAAGGTATTTTTTTCCTCACATTGCCTCATATTTGGGTTCGTGTGGTATCATTGTTTAGTCTACAACAAGACAAAATAATTTGTTAATAGAGCTCAGTTACTCAGCTGGTGCAGTGCACTGAAACACTCAACTCTCAGTTTATCAGAGGGAGGTTGTGATATTAACAAATATAACCTGGCACTAGGATTAAAATTATGTTTATTAATCTTTACAGTACGGATGTCATGTACTTATACTGAGGTATAACTGTTCACTGCTATTATCATTATAACCTGACAAGGACATTTTTCTATTTCTATTAACTTAACATATTTATGAGTTTTCCTAGAATTGTACAGCCTTTCATTTTCAGCAGTTTCCTCTCATTTTTAATCAGTCTGAAATTTTTCAAGATTTCTTATATTGCTTTGAATTTAAAACATACTGTTCTCTTATCTGGCTTTAATAACCTAAAAGCTATTCTTCATCAAATTATTTTCAACCTTTTAATTAAGTCTTAGTGTTCTTCTCATTCATTTTTTATGCTTTTTATATCTCATAGGTATGCTCATTTAATAGTGTTTTATACCTTCATTTATCTTTTGTTATATATCTTTCTGCTATTACACTTAAAATAAAACTTGAAATGTCTAAAATGTTAATTTTATTTCATACAGACATGTTAGTTCCCTTTTTATCTGCTCGTGTTATCAGCAAAAATGCAATTTTTTAGTTAATATAAATTTAGTTCACTAAATAATTAATTAAAAATTAGTGTTGTAGATGTAAATGTAAATGTAATAATGCAATGGAGGTCCAGAGGAAAGGGTCTGAAGGTCCAAATTCGGATTCAGGTCCAGCTAATGACTACCATTGCCATTGCATATTTAACCGTAAATGAACATGCTGATTCCTTATTTTATGTTAACTAACATTCTAGGGCATAAGGAGTAAAGCTCAGGAGATGCCAAGTCTTACTACATTTACCCTGTAGAATAATATGGAGTGGAATGGTTCATCAAGACTGGGCCAAAAATGTGTATAATGTCATGGGTGTGCATTAATACAGCAGTAAAGAGGGAGTCAGGAGTGGAAGGTTGATCATGGTGGCCATGATTTGTAGGTTGATAACAATTTATTAGGTGGGTGGTAGTAGGTGGTGGTAACTAATCAGGTGCAGGTGATTTGTATAACCTGACAAAGTAAGACAAATCAGGGACAGGTGGGAGAGAACTGGGAGGGACGTAAGTGCCCATAAATTATTTCCTCTAAAAAACATGCACATTCAAATAATAAATAGTTAGAAAATACCAATGTGCATATTCCACAGAATATATAAATATAAACAGATTTATATGTGGATTAAGTCAGACACTAACACATTATTATTATTATCACTATTTCTAATCATAATTAGGTAATACCATTGAACTATATTGAACTAACATTTTATAAGCCATGGATGCAATTTGCCATGTAACCAACAAAATTAAGCATTTATGCATTATTTATCATAATATGTATATAACTATAAAATACTACAGTAAAAACAATTTTAAACACACCAAAGCACAGGTTTGCTCATTTCTCAATATTTTTGTATTGATGTGAATAAACGCGTATCAATATTCCAAAATTTGGATGTTTAATCACAAGAAATCATAGGAACTGTTTTAAAGTATCTGAAAGTGTAATTATCTTACAATGGGATGTTGTGTTTACTTTGTGTACATATGAAAGTAGTGGTATTTCCTGGGATTTGGGCAGGCTAACAAGGTACAGTTGTAAATTCATGTGTGTATACCTAGTGGCTATACAAAGCAAGAGAGTTCCAGAAAAGCATTTACTTCTGCTTTGTAGACTACTCTAAAGTGTTTGGCTGTGTGGATCACAACAAAGCGTTTGGCTGTGTGGATCACAACAAAATGTGGTAAGTTCTTAAATAGATGGGTAATACCAGATCATCTTGTCTGGCTCTTGAAGAAGCCAATAGTCAGAACCGATCAAGGAACAACAGAATGGTTCAAGATTGGTAAAGGTGTTCAACAAGATTGTATGTTGTCACCTTATTTATTCAACTTATATGCAGCATACATCATGCGTAAGGCCAGGCTGGGTGAACCCAAAGCCAGAATTAATATTGCTGGGAGAAATATCAACAACCTCAGATACGTTGATGATACTACTCTGAAAGTGAGGAGGAACTAAAGGACCTATTGATGAGGGTGAAAGAAGAGAATGCGAAAACATAGTTGAGATATGAAAACATGATCTGAATCATCGTAATGATTAAAGAAACTGTCACCCCAAAATCAAGTGTGATTTTTTGTTGTTCTTTATAAGCATGAAAACCGCCTATACATTGTATTTGTCATTGTTTTCTAAAGTAGAGAATCCTGGCAAACAAGTATTATTTGTGAGCATTTTTATATAAATAAGTGACTCCTGAATACTAATTAGCTGCTTTGAATTAATAATTAGAATCACAGTCTGCTTATCTGCCCTGTGGTGGCCAAAACAATGAGCCCAATTTTGGAATTTAGTTAAATCCCTTATCAGGTACTCAGAGCCACAAATTAGCATACTGAGCCATACGTTTACAGCAAAAACTATGTTGTATTTCTCAGGAATAATTTACTGTATAGAAAAAAGGCTAGTAGAATGTAAAGTCAACTTTTCATAATTTTTAAGGTGAAATCAACTTCTTGTTGTGGTGACAGTGTCCCTTTAACAGTATCGACACTGATTGTTTTTAGAAGAAAAAAGTAAAATGTATTTTAATTCCGTGTACCACGTTTTCGGTGATTCTGGTATTGCAGTTACTATAAGAATTAATATTGATAATTCAGGTGGTAAGTTAAACTGTAGACACTGCAAAAATGTAAATGTCCCTCTCATACATACAACTTTCACCAAAATACCATGGATGTCTCCAGAGCCACCAAAGAACTAAAATATTCCCAACGTTTATTTTTTTTTTCATCTTGCAATGGTCTTTTAAAGTACATCACACTGTTAGATTTCATATAGATGATCAATGTATGTTGAATAAATAGTGACTGAAAAATAAAAGTGGTTAATTTTCTATATCGTATAACAATGCTTGAAAGCTCTGATGATGCAAGATTTCTTGAGATGTAGAAAGACTCTCACGGTGATCAAGCTGTAAGTGATTTATCTTATTCAGCAACAGGCAACCTATTCCACTTGAAGGTCCATATATATGGTACCTGAATCCTTAAAAGGGCCACACACTGGTTTTAGCCTTTTGTGTGTACAAAAATGGTAAAATCACTTTTGGTGAAAAGTAGAGTTGTACTGACTTGTAATAGGATTGATGTGTTATAGAGGAATAGAAAATGATGATATGTATTGGTTTGCAGAGAAAGTGATTTGCTAATTGAGGAGCAATAAAACAGACACTCCTGTGGAAGAGGGGCATGCTCTCCCTCTCTAGAGATCAGGCTGGGGGCACATGGGAAATTACTAGTTAGGTTACAATTGAATGTCCATGTACAGTAGGAAAATGTGATTGCCCTCCCCTACAACCTTTCTGTTGGTTGTGATGTCATATGTGTGTGATACGCATGTGGCATCATAAAGTAGGTGGGTCTTATATGACATCATCACTTAGGCATGACTAATGTGACTCTATTTAAAACTAGTATTTCAAATTTAAAATAAAATAAAGAATTATTTACCCCGGGGTAAAACATACTAAAACCCCCAAAAAACGAGAAAGAGAGGGAGAATATTACCCTCAATCAAACACTTGGGGACCCCCAAAACAAACCCCATCAGTAGCACAAGTCTCCTGCAGGTCAGACCGAGGCAATGACTAACATTGCAGCACATGAGGCCTTCCTGAGACGCCTGACTGGTGCAGCCGCCATCTTGGATCGGGGCCTGCGCGGCCTGGAGCGAAGGACCCCATCATGCAATCAAGTGCTCCCCTGATCCCCTTGCAGACCCAGCACACAGGTGAGTGGTAGAGCAGACACCTGCACAAACTAAAAGCACCGTCTGAGCTCAAGCGGAGGCTTACCAGAGGTGCATCTGACATCCAGCACCTCAATGACTCGGAAGCCGGGATATAAGACTGAGAGGTGACAGAGCTGCGGGGCACAGAGATCCCCAGAGGAACAGCAGATTGGGCAGACTGGCAGAAGGGACGCCGGCGCCCCCAGGACGCAGCCAGGTGGGGAGAGTGGAGGTGAGAAGCGTGGTCTGATGAGGAGAGGGCAGGGGACCCAGGTGTGGTCACAGCTCCTAGCAACAGGCAAGCAGCCCTAGAGGAGCCAGCTCTGATAAAAAATTAAGAGAGACACCTGGGGGACTACCAAGGAGGTGGGTACTACTACTTAAAAAGTAAATAAAAAGGCCTGACACTCAGACATAAGGGCTCCCAACCAAGCCTACTTTAAAACCAAAATAATGGTCTCACATCTTAAGTGCTGTTTGCCCAGACCCATTACACACCTAGGGCTTGGTCTGCACCTCAATCCATAACATCACAAAAGGGATCCAAAAGACTTAACTTGGGATATTCCACAGGAACATTTTATGGCCCTAGACCCAGCAGCAGAATAAAGCAAAGCCCCAAGAGTAAGAGCATCTGCCAGGGTTCAAAAGGCACTTACCCCTATGAAGCCAGCATAAAAAAGGGAGGTGAAACCCCAGAGTGGTGCCTTATCAGAGAGACTTTGAGACAAATATCTTCTACATCCTGGCTGCACAAGTTTATATATGCACTTCTGGACACAATCTGGGGCTTGTGACACTTTTTTGTCCCTTATCATGGTGATGTATGACAAAGAGACTGGTCGCCATTTTGAATTTATCAAGTCCCTAACAGACGCAAGTATTGTGTTAAACACCGTTGACTCTGAACTCTAACTGAAACCACGTATATTTTAAGATTTATAAACCTCATTTTACCTGGAGTGAACCCAATTTACAACATTTATTAATATAGCCTGGTTGGCAAAGGAGCATAATGTGGCCTTAAATTCCATCCATAAGTCACTACAACAATAAACAGCAACAGGAAATAACTGCCACACCTTAAAAGGAAAAGGAAAAAAGTAAAGGAATGGCAATACAGCACCGCCACCCAGTGGTCAAAAATAAAACTGAAGGACTTTGCAAACGATCTATTTTTTTCTTTCATGAGACAATAACGCCATCTACTGGCCAACTCACTGCACTGCACCTCTCTCACTATATACGCTGACTAGCCTGGATACATTGCCATATTACATCATCCCTGGGACTATAACATAAAACATTACCCATACTGCTGTTAAGCTGTGCACTGACAGCAAAACCCTGCCGCCTTGTGTCCAAGGTGGTATATTCAAAAACATCTGTATATCGAGCTCCATCTGGTGGGCAAAGTTGATAATTGAGCATTCAGATTGTGGCAATAAGGCTATGCTGAACGGCCCTCTTGTGGACTTTGAAAACAGTTACAGCGGTCAGGAAAATAAAGGTTAGCAGCACTTGTATATGAAACTCAGGTGTCATACTTCTCAAGCTCCGTAACTTATAAGGTAACCAAAATCTGCTACCTCATTCAAAGCCCATATTGAACAAAAAGGAGAAAAGAAGAAGTTAAAGGAGATTGACAAAAACAAACATATATTCAAAATACCCCTGCTCTGACTACTATAACGTCTATTGAGGACGCAAAGCTGTGATCTTCAGCTGTCATCATGACGATTGTACTCTGCAACTACTAACAATTTCTTATGGAATAGGCCTTTGTAGATAATTGGGTGGCATACCATTTGGCTCCCCTACTTACCTAAGAAGCTCTACAAACACCCAGAGAGTTTGTTAGTGCAGAGACAAACACAGCTTCAACCATATCTGGTTCAAACTCACCTCTATTCTTGTGCGATATGCTAGCGACCTCTATTATGTAACAACCACAAACCCCTCCTTGTACAGGGGCACTGATCTAAACAAAGTGACACGTTAATAGAGTAGTACCAAAAACTGACACTTAGGTCTTAGGAAGATGGCTGGTGTCGCAACAAAGCGCAACAATAAAGACATACAAGCTTACTGTACGCTGAGACACTCTTCACTAGCCTCTCAACAAGCTTCTTCGCCGACTAGGACAGCACCTAAAGCCATCATGAAGGCCACCACACAGAGTCTGAAGGTGGATAACTAAGACTGCTGGAGAAAGAAGTGGCTTTATTGAAGGAGGAACAATTTCCCCAACAGTCCGTCCAAGAAGGCCTGGAAAATAGGTTGAAAAGACAAAATATCAGGATAAGGAATCTACCTGAAACTGTGCGGGATCTCTCTCATTACCTAACAGAGCTCTGCAAGCCCCTATTACCAGATATTAAAGAGGAGGACTGTGAGGAATTGACTCTGCTGGGTTTTGAACCCTGGTCCCCAGGCTGCTGATCCTCTTCACTACCACTGCGCCAGCCTGCCTTTGTGAAATTCCTGGAGATCTGATAACCTTGACTCTGCTAGCAATAGCATCAGTGACTAAGTCTCTTCAGCTGTGTCTGGTCAGGTGTCTGGTCCTTGGCCTATATAAGGCACTTCCTTTCAATGTACCTTGCCAGATTATTGTGGTTCCTGATCCCTTCAATAAAGCTTGTTCCTGTTTCACCTACAAAGTTGCTGAATTGGATTATTGCTGACCTAGGCTGCTGGTCTCCAAAACCTTGTGATACCTATATCATTACAGAATAATCTGGCCAATTCATGGAGACCGGCAGGTCAGATTCTGCATTGGCCCAGCAGGTTGCTTTATTTGCAAGAACTGTGCAGACTCAGGCACAGACCATTCAAGTGCTGCAGGACCAGGTAGCTGAACTGCAAAATAAAGTTCAGTCAATGCACAGTGAGTATACCAGCTACAGGGCACGTCATGTTGCGGCTGCTACTGTTACACCTGCACAAGATGCCCGCTTGCCCTTACCAGAAAAGTTTGGAGGAGATCGCAAAAGATTTAGGGGTTTCCTAAAACAATTCTTGAGGCCATGTGCCTAGTTTTTGATGACCCCAATCAATGTGCTACAGCAGAAGCCACTCTTCTTCATTTGCATCAAGGGAGGCGCTCTGTGGCTGAATATGCTGCTGAATTCAGACAGTGGGTTGCTGATACTACCTGGAACCAATCAGCCCAGAGGTTCCACTTCAGAAAAGGTCTCTCAGAAGCTATAAAAGATGAGCTAGCTCGTGTTGATCTTCCTGCTGACTTTGATGCATTTGTGCGTTTGGCTATCCATATTGATCGGAGAATTTCTGAAAGAAGATTGGAAAGACAGGGCTCTTTAAGACCAAGTCTCCTACTCCTACTTTCTATTCAAGAATTTCTACTCTGACCCCACAAACACCTACAGACTCTGAGCCTGAGGCTATGCAGGTAAATCTAATAAGAGGGCCATTATCCAATGAAGAAAAACAGTGGCGACGCACTCACAATTTATGCCTGTATTGTGGTAGTGCAGGGCACTATGCCATCAATCGCCCTAGCAAATCCAAAAGAACAATAGCTATGGCTGCTGAGGGTGCACAGATTCTACACCAATCCCAGATTTCAGATCAACTGGATTCTGTCACACAACCTTTGTTTTCTCTGGCTCATGGTGAAGAGGGTATGTTGACTCAACATCCTCATTTTGTGGTGCCTATCACTTTGCAATGTGGTGATAGTAAAATTTCAACTAGAGCTATGATAGATTCTGGAGCAGGCGGAAACTTTATGGACATTAAATTTGCAGCAGGAAATAGAATTCAGTCTATCCCTAATTCTTCACCTGTGTTAATGGAGACAGTAGACGGTTCTCCACTTACGTCAGGACCGGTTACACATGAGACTGTGCCCTTAAAGTTGACTCTGGAAGTGAATCACCATGAGACTATATCTTTCCACCTAATTTCCTCAACACAGTTTCCAGGGATTTTGGGTGCACCTTGGCTTACTCTGCATAACCCACAGATTGATTGGAAGATCAGAACTTTGTCCTTTCCTTCAGAACACTGCTTAATGAATTGTCAACCCTCTAAGGTAACACCTGTTGCCACAACAATTAATGAAATGGTTGCTACAAACTTAACTAAGCTTCCTCTACAATATCGGGATTTTGCAGATGTCTGTGATAAGAAGAATGCTGATCAGCTTCCACCCCACAGGCCTTATGATTGCCCAATAGAGCTGTTACCTGGGGCTGCTATCCCATTTGGCCGTATATATATTCCCTTTCTGAGCCTGAATTGAAAGCTCTTCGTGAATACATACAAGAAAATCTTGCCAAGGGCTTTATTCGACCATCTACTTCTCCAGAAGGAGCTCCTATATTCTTTGTAGAAAAGAAAGATGGCAGCCTACGGCCATGCGTTGACTACAGGGACATTAATAACATCACTGTTAAAAACTGCTACCCCTTGCCTCTCATTCCTGAACTTCTGGAGAGACTTCGCTCAGCTAAAATATTTACGAAGCTTGATCTTCGGGGGGCATATAATCTGGTTCGCATAAGACCAAATGATGAATGGAAAACAGCTTTCAGAACCAGGTACGAATATCTAGTAATGCCATTTGGGCTTTGTAATGCCCCTGCAACTTTCCAGCATCTTATCAATGATGTACTACGAGATCTCCTGGATCAGTTTGTTGTGGCATATTTGGATGATAAATAGAAACAAGATAGGTTTGGTGGCTCTAGATGTAATTGGATGTAATGACCTTCTACTTAGGGCGCCACTAAGGGTCAGAAATGTATGATAAACAATGAAAGAGAAAAAGGGGACCCTTTTAATAGTGCACACCTATGAATCTCAACAATATAAGAGACCCAGTTGATTAAAACTTGGCTTTTAATAAATTACTTAAAAATCGATGCTACAAAAGCTAAAAATTCAGACGCTGCAAATTAAAACAGGAGGTGGGAAAGGATATAGGGATATAATTTGACTGGACTTCTTAAAATGGGCGTTAGTACTCCTTTAAATGTTGTCTCAGAAGTTCTATAATAAAGTGCTATAATAAGGTGCTAGTTGTGCATACAAAACGTTCAGTGTTTTACACTGTTGAATTAATGAAAAAAGTGTATTGCATATATCTTATGCTAAGTTGAATACAATTGTATTGATAAAGTGCTATATTGTGCTATATGGCGGGAGTATAAAACTGCCTCATATTTTGCTTCAGTATATCCCTTGTAATATTCCTCGTGGTTCCCTATTATTAAACTCCTGTTAGGAGTAACTAGATTCAGGAACACTGGTTCTTGTCTTTGTTCTTTTGTATAACGCTGTGTCCCTGACACTCTATATCTCTCCTTTAGTGTGGAGATCGCGGTTAGGACGCCTCGCGATGACGTCACTAACACTCGCCTCACCTTGCTGCGTCTCTCCCGACGCACTTTTCTCAATTTCCTCAGGGGTTACCGACATGACACTCAGACTTCCCTATTTATAGTCTCTGTTGTCATGGGAACCAGTATTAAGTTAAAATCAACGTTTATTTAATGTTTAAAAAAGCTTAAAGGATCTCTAAACCTTGAAATCTGCTAAGTCGCATATTTTTATAGTTCTTAACCATAAATTTAGACTTGCTATATTTTAATAATGTGTCACTACATCTTATATTGTTACTATAGCTCTCCACACTATTATTATTTAAATCTTGAGAATCATTTTGTATATATACATATATGTTATTACTGTATCAAAGATTTTCAATAATATCTTTTATCTTGATATCTTATTTAAAAGATCTTATTAGATCTCCTTAATAATAAGGTTTCCATGTGTTTCTTAAGATGTAAATATATTGTTGTAAATTAGCAAAATTCAAGAAGGTTTTACTTTCTCCCCATATATATAAAAATAAAAATCCAATATTCTCTAAGTATTGAAGCTGATACTAACTCAACAGTATCATGGATTTATATTCAAATTAGTATACCATAAAAGACTTGTTATAATAATAATTTAATAACAATATGACTCTCCATTCACTCTGGGAATTATTATATACTAGCGACTTGTCAAAAAATGATGGCAATGAGATGTGTATGTTTGGAAAGTTGTTTAGTTATTAATATATATATGTGACAGTTGTATTGTGATATTAAAACATGTTTAGTTTTGTAAAATGTTCTCTTGGTGAACAATAATTCTTAAAGCATTTTGTATTAACATTTGAATGTAAGAATAGTGGAACTTGAAATTAATCATTATTGTAAACTTTAGGCAATGGTTTGTTAACATACAATTTGTATGTGAAGAATTGTTAACTTCAATATACATGAAATCTCGAGGAAAGCAAACAGTAAAAACCCTTGTTGAAACGTACACAATTTTAACCTGAACTTTGTAATATATGTAAGTAAGAAACTTGAAAGTCTATTTTTTGAAACTTTAACTTTATTATTATTGTAACATTGGAACTTGACAAAACATTTGTATAACTTTGAACATTATAAACAGTAACATAGTGAATACATTTTTTAACATAATTTTGTATTAAAAGTATTAACATTTGAATGTAAAAACAGTTTAACTTTAAACTAATCAGTATTGTAAACTTGAGGTAATGGTTTTTTAACATGCAATTTGTATCTGCAGAATTATTAACTTCAATATTTTACATATAATCCCGATGAAAACAAACAGTAAAAACCCAGCTTGAAACGTACCCAATTTTAACATGAACTTTGTAATATATTTAAGTAAGAAACTTGACATAATATATTTTTAAACTTCAAGTTTCTTATATGTGTACATTTTCAACTGTAAAAAACATTTTTACAACTTGAAACAGTATAAACAGTAACATAGTGACTAAATATTTTAACATAATTTTGTATTGAAAGTATTAACATTTGAATGTAAAAACAGTTTAACTTTAAAGTAATCAATATTTTAAACTTGAGGCAATGTTTTTTTAACATGCAATTTCTATCCGAATAATTGTTAACTTCAATATACATTGAATGCAGAGGAAGGCAAACAGTAAAAACTCTCTTTAAAATGTACCCAATGAAATAAATTCCTTCCTGACCACATGAACCGTCGATAAACCTTAATACAGGGAGTAATGTTAACATAACAGACAATATTTACATTGTGTCTTAAAACGTGGTTGAGCTGTTAACATGAACTTTGTAATATGTTGAAGTAAAGACCGTTAAAATATTGTTTTCCAACTTGTAACATTAGAAACTGTAACATAGTTAATTAACATTTTAACATAATTATCACATATATAGTTGCAAGGCAAGTGTTTAGTGAGGCGAATCATCCATAAAGAGTCTATCCATAAATTATGACTGAAATTGTTTCTTGTTTAGTATTTTTGAATGTTTTTTTAATTGTTTTCCTTGTGTTTTCTTTCTTTACTGAAAAGATATAGTACTTCATAGTAGACAATGTTTTTAGTAAAAATACGTCCATCTTCTAATAAATCACCTTGACTTTCATTCTTTTCAATGTAAACTTTAATAGCCTGTGGATTTTTGCACCGTGACAACGCAAAGTACAATTGACCATGTGCAAATACTGTTTCTTCCAGGAAAATACCCACAGATTTGAAAGTTTGACCTTGTGATTTATTGATGGTCATGGCAAATGCCATAATAATGGGAAATTGTCTTCTTTGAAGTATAAAAGGGAGACTACTTTCACTTGGTGCTAAATCTATTCTTGGTATGAAAACTCTCTCTCCTTTATGGGTCCCAGTTAAAATTTCAGCATCTATAAAATGGTCCTTTAATTGTTGAACAATTAATCTTGTCCCATTGCATAGGCCTTTTCTGGGGTTCATATTTCGCAGTAACATAATAATTGCACCTTACTTTAGCTGCAAAATATGTGGTGGCATTCCAGAAGGAGTTAGTGAGTTTATGAATTCAGTCGAAAAGTTGGCCTGACTTTCATTGTCATCAGCAAGTACAGAATCAGCACTGTGATAATTTCTTTGTGGTGCATTAATTTTTTTTAAGATTTCATTATTGAGGATTAATGCATCCTTATTTTTACACGTTAGTATGACTTGGTTGGCAAGCTCGGAATATTCCTGGTTATTTATGCTCCCTTCAAATATAGCCGATATAATATCTTGTTGACAAATCATATGAGGTGGGATCTCTACAGTGTCGTCAGGTAAATGTGGTATTTTTTCTGTTCTTCCTTCTCCAATTTTAATAAGCCAATCATTGAAATCAGTTTGGCCTTCTGATCTCATATTTTGTTTCAGTTGAAGATGGGTAAAATGTTTCCATAGTGTACTTGACTTTATACATGTTTCAATAATGTCAGTTCGATTTCCATGTACAACGACAGGTAATGTTTGTCTAAAATCGCCACCTAACAACATTACCTTTCCACCAAATGGAAAAGTATTATCCATGACTTCACAAAGCAAACGGTCAATACATTGGAGGGAAAAGCATGACATCATTGTGGCCTCATCTATTATAATTAATTTACATTTGTTCAATTTCTTTGCTTGTAATGATGTCATGCGAATATCTGACACAGAAGTTTCTAAAATAGGCACTGGCAGTTTAAATCCACTATGAACAGTTCTTCCACCTTCTAACAAAAGTGCAGCAATTCCAGTAGTGGCAAACGCCATTGCTATTTGACCTTGTGCTCGTACTGAACTCATTAATAAATTATACAGATAGGTTTTTCCTGATCCGCCAGGTCCATCAAGATAGAAATAACGCTCTGTCACCATGTCATCATCTATTGCATTTTAATGGCATTAAATGCTTGCAATTGTAATGTATTTAAAGTTGCAAGTCTTTCTTCTGTTCTTTCTGCTTGTAGTTGAATGTCATAGTCTTCAAAGTTTATGTCATCTATAAGACCTGGATCAGGCAAATTAAAACTTGCACAACTTAATCCATGAATTAAAAATACTTCTTGGATTTCCATTCACGCTTTTAAGTATGCAATGGGTTCATTGTATCGTCGCAAAAAGTCTTCAGCCATATTACTTTTAAAAGTCTCCCACAAAGCTAATGCATTTGGAGCATTTGAGAAGATACAAATAAAAGCAAATTGTTCTCTCAAATGTCATGGCATTTGACATTGTGCTGCTTCTTCTAAACATCTTTCCCATTCTGTATCATCAGATAGTAAGTTTCTATGTCTTACAGCTAAATGGAAGGATTCATATACAATGTCATTAACAGTTCTTAAGTGTTCAAAACTTTGTGCTCCAGGAACATTTAAAAGTAATATCCGTAAGCAAAAACGTTCAACATCTCA
Source organism: Discoglossus pictus (assembly GCA_027410445.1). NCBI lineage: Eukaryota > Metazoa > Chordata > Amphibia > Anura > Alytidae > Discoglossus > Discoglossus pictus. The sequence goes on along the minus strand of CM050165.1, from coordinate 416,976,854 downwards.
TGGACTGACTGTGTAAATTCTTGGAATTATTTTATTGCCTCTGCTTTTTCTTGGTCTCCATAATCCATTCACAAAAACATATTGATATGGAATTTCAATATATAAGTATTGTGTTGCTTCTGAATCAGTGGAATTTAATTCAAACCATGCAGTTAGTGTAGTGTGACGATCTTCACTTTGGGCCAATGCATTCATTTCATTTCCAGCATGGAAATAGACTAAATGTCCTTGTGGCAAATGTACTGCTAACCTATATACTGCATGTGATCTATCATGCATTTCAAATTTTAAAAGCCGCCACATAGCTTCTGGCGCACTGACATAGCGAGCATCTACATGAGATGCAAGTTCATCATGTACTAACTCACTACATTCAGGGTTGTCTGCACTTTTGACGACTACAGTAGCTGCATCGTAGCATTTGTAAATATATTTGTAGACATATTTAATGGATTTGATGGAAGTGCAGGCTTCTACGTTGATGTGGGCGTTGTACTTCATGAGTAAATGTGGATTGTAGGGTACTACATATGTATTGTCCACTTTTTTTCCACGAATAATGGCACTATCTTCTTCTTTTCTTTTATAAAGTGGATATCCATCACAATTGGCATAGGTTTTGTCTCTATAATCTTTTGGAAATTCTTTGGAACATTTATTATTTTCCATACATGGGCCCTCATTCAATTGCAATTTGGCCAATTGAATAGGGCTCTAAATCAGCTTATAACATATTTTTTTTAAATAAGTTTTTAGTTAGTAAGCATCTATCCAAAAGCAAGGTTTTCACTAACTAAAAACTTCTTTAAAAAAAATATGCTATGTGCTTATTTAGAGCCCTATTCAATTGGACAAACTGCAATTGAATGAGGCCCATGGTGATTGTGGATTAAGGTCACCACAGGGTCCATGAATCATGCGATGAGTAACAATCTCATATAGTCTACCATATAGTTCTGGATCTGGTAGTTCAGCAACAATGACTGCATCCACTTTGTCCGAAGTATCTAATTTATCTTTTTCTTGAAGTATTATTAGAAGATGTGCATGTGGAAGGCCTCTTTTTTGAAATTCAATGGTATATACATAAGCAAGACATTTGCCAAATAACTGATTTATAGTGAAGTCACGTATTAATTCATTTAATTTAATCTTAAAAACTCTGACTACTGAATCTGGTCGATCTAAAGCACTTTGTCCAAGAAGTAGATTTTGTGTAATTTCTGGCCATTGTGGATTACATGTAAATGTCAGAAATAAATTGGGTTTGCCAAATTTGGTGACAATAGCCATAGCGTCATTGTATCTTTCTCTCATATTTCGAGGAGATCCTTGAAAGGAAGATGGTAAAATGAGGCTTTGCCAGCTGTCATGTCTCTGCTTGTAGCCACGTCAGCAACATAGTCCATTAGTCCAGAATATTTTTCTACACGGAGTTTATCTTGTTGATATTTGATAAAGTTTAAATTATTTGCCTCAACTTGCAAATAAGAATCAATAATCCATTGTTGGGTTAGTTTTCCACCACATAAAATTGGATTAAATACATTGTGAATGGCAATTTGAGCTACTTTAAATTCAAGCATAGAAACATTATTTCGGATTCTGGCTTTAGCATTTGGGTAACTGGGAAGTGTTAATTTTGGTTGCCAACCTGCTTCTCCGTGTGGGAGAAAGATGGGATATGTCATTGGATCTAAATTTGGACTTAAGATACTCATATTAATGAACGGTTGCTCCTCATTTCTGGGATATATTCTAATGTCTCTTTGAAATGGTGGTTCTCCTTCATCATTCTGAAACACCATTGCAACCTCATTTGATGTTGACAAGTTATAACGACATTTATCAGTATGTCTGTCTCTTTTAAGCACCATATTAACCTTCGGCATTGGTAATTGATGTCTTTGTGCATGAAGTAGTTGTTCATTTTCTACTACTGCCAATTTTTTATAAGCTTTACTGTAGGGAGTGTTGTCCATAATGTTATTTAGCTCTATAAAAACACTGTGTAAGCATTTTTTATTTTCTTCCATCTGCATAAGTTGGTCAACAGCTTCCATTGTATCTAGGACATATAGTTGAGCGAATTTTCTTTGATCTCCTTCCTCTGGATGTAAATGGGAAGTGCAATGATAAATTTGTCCTTGGACTTTAAAACAGTAAGGACCATGTCCTGGTACATTAGCAGCTAATGTTGCCCCCATAGATGCAAAGGATATGGCACTATTGTAGGATTTTATGTTTGTTTTAAAAATTTTGTAGTTTGGAAAAGTAGGTTCAGTCATAATGTTTTGTAAATAGATAGGAAATTCTTTCCTTTCTGGAAGTTTAAACTTACCTTTTTGACAGCAACTAATAAATTGGCCATCTCTGGGTCTCTCCTGTTTAAAATAATAAGCCTCACAAAACTGACATTGAGTAGTCATGTCCCCACAACTATGAACCTCTACTGCTAAAGACTTGAGTAAAGGACAATTTGCAAAGCATATAGGATTTTGACTTTTATATTCATCAGGTGAAATGTCATATAATGTTTCAACAACAGGTTCTAAATGCTTAGTTTTTTTCGTGGCTTTTCTTGGTATATGTTGTATTGTTTGAGGTAAAATGTCATGTAATGTTTCATGAACCGGTTCTAAATGCTTTGTTTTTTTTGTTGCTTTTTTTTATATGTCTTGTATTTTTTCAGGTAAAATGTCATCTGATGTTTCAGCAACAGGTTGTAAATGCTTTATTTGCTTGGTCGCTTTTTTTGTCATATATTTAATTTCTGCAGGTGACAGTCTTTTGCTTGCAATTCTTTTGCGTTCTTTTTCTCGTCGAATTTCCTTCTTCTCTGGTGTCTGCTGGCTGTCTGCTCTCTGTCGTCGTTCTCTAGCTTGGCGTCTTTTCTTTTCTTGTTTACTATCGTTATCAGCCATGTTAATATGTGAAAATAAAATAATGTATCATTAGTTTATTTTGAGATGTTAAGTTTGTTTTCAGCAAAAATTGTTATGAGCAGTGTGTTTACATTTTATACTTAATCAATTTCAATTTGGTCAATTGAATAGAGGTCTAAATAAGGCCATCATATAATTTTTGAAAGAAGTTTTTATTTAGTAAACATGTATCCAAAAGTAAGTTTTTCACTAAGGGATGTCATTGCACGTTTTCACTACTTCTCTAGAGATGGGATGGGATCCCCGAGGTGGAGGGGCACCAACTGAGCATTTTTTCTGACTTATCTTCCACAACATTACACAAACGCAAAGCACTGAAACCCATCTTGGAAGTCATACTATCCCATGGCTGGAAATATACATGGGGATTCCCTTTCCGGCTGAATATTTCCAAAGAAGGGAAAGTGTATTGTGTCCGGTATTTGGAGGAAGGAATCGCCTTACTTTCGTTTTGGAATATACAGTTACTGGACGATACCCAAGTCCAGAATCAGCTCCAGAGTATGCAAACTTCCACAACCAACCCAGTGTAACTCTCTTAACCTCTTCTCTATCTATCAATCCGAAAGTGACTCAATTCAGGCATTAAATATGCAGATTGGGATGATGGCTAGAGAGAGAATTTTCCTGAAGGGTTAAAATATCATTATTTTAAGTTACTTTATTTGTTGCTGTATAAATATAGGCTTACAAAGGAACTTGTTAAAGAATGTAATAAATGTAATAAGTAAAATTTTGCTAAGCAGGCGTCCCATCTCAGTATCCACTGGTTAGGATACTAGGTGGCTGACCACTTAAATTTGAGAGGACAGCTTTGACTCTCCTCTAACTAGTTTAAATTGCTGTTTTTATTTTATTCTTACTCCGATTTTTTTATATATATTTCTGTTTTTTTTTTTTAGTTTTTTCTCTTCTTTCTTTCTCACGGAAAAGTAATTAGCAATTTAAGCTAAGATATACTGGTGACACCAATCTGTGCTAGTTTTATTTATAGTTATATCTTCATTTTCTTGAGGTTTTCGTAGAACAGTTAATTATAGACAGTTTCAATTGTCATAAGGGCTTTTGAATCAATTGTTCTGTTTTTAGTTTGCTCTCTCTCATCTTTCTTCTCCCCTTTTTTCTCCTCTCCTCCCACCAGCTCACAGCTCTCAGGTCCCAAAGTCATGCCTGCAGTAACTCATTCAGGTGATCTCTTTGTTCCAATATAAAAAATAAAAAAACGGCCTAGACGGCTGTTCGCAACCCTCCTCTTACCGCTCCTTTCCCAAGTGTGGGGTAAGTCATGGATATTAAAATAATTTCACACAACACACAGGGATTGAATGAGCCGAAGACTATCTTTGATTAGGAGCTGACATAGCTTTGTTACAAGAAACTCATTTTAAGAGAAACTCAATTCCCAAATATTGGGGAAAAAAATATTCGCAAACATACCATGCTACTGCATCGGAAAAAAAGAGAGGTGTCTCGATTTTAATTCACCATAGACTAAATTTTCAACACACTTCCACACAAAAAGATAAAGATTGTAGATATATAGAGGTACAGGGAACAATTGATGGTAGAACAGTATCACTGCTCAATGTATACGCACCAAATTCGGATCAATCCATTTTCTTTTGCAGAATCTCAAACTTAATTTCTCATTGGCAACAAGATATATGGATTATAGGGGGCAACATGAACGCAGTGTTAGTTTAAAGAAGGATAAATCCGGGCCCTCTAGTCCCCACAGCCACAAAAACCCTTAAAACACCTTTGAAAAATAACTGCCTACACGACACATGGACTGGAAAGGTATAGGGACTATACCTTTTACTCGGCTAGACATAAGTCTCATTCTCGCATTGACTATTTTCATACAGCAACAAATGGTCTCTAACCTAACTGGTGCGTCAATTCATTCCATCTCATGGTCTGACCATGATTTAGTTAGTATTTTATTATCTGACCTATTGCCAAAGGGTAAAACCCCCTCATGGTCATTAAACCCGGCAATCCTTAATGATCCGGTAACCAAAGGAAAAATGAATCAAGCTTTAGTGGATTATTTTTTATTGAATAGCGGTGGCAAAGTGGATGGGTTGGGGGTATGGGCAGCACATAAGCAGTAATAAGAGGGTCTGTATCCAGCTAGGATCAGCTGCAAAAAATCAGACCAAGGTCAGATAGATAAACTGAATAAGAAAATTTCAGACCTTCATGTAATTCTGAGAAAGAAAATGGTGACCATACTGCAGCGTACACAATCTAAATTCTTTAGACACTCCAGAAAAACAGACATAATGCTGGCTAGGAGACTCCAACAACAGAGGGCAAATTCAGTTACTCCTAAATTGTTAACTAAAGAAAACAATACCGTACACCAGCCAGATCAAATTGCAAATACTTTTCAACAATTTTACACAGAACTATATTCAACTTCCGTCCATTCTGGGCCGCAAAGCCATAAATCCCATATCAATGATTTTTTAGAGCCAATTAAATTTCCTCAATTTGAGGCAGGCAACATAGAATCGCTAATATCTCCAATTTCAGTAGAAGAAATTAAAATAGCAATCAAGGCTACTAAATCCCACAAGGCACCTGGTCCAGGTGGCTTCACTAATTATTATTGCAATCCATACATGGAGACTCTTTTACCTCATCTCCAACTTTTATTTAATGAGTTTCTTTCAGGGAAAAACATGAAAAGGGAATTTTTGGAGGCAAAAATCCTTGTGTTGCATAAAGAAAACAAAGATCCTATGCAGTGTAACAGCTACAGGCCTATATCGCTAATCAACAATGATATTAAACTGTACTCTAAGATTCTAGCAAATAGACTGGGCTGTTTACTGCCGTCTGTGATACATCTGGACCAGCTGGGCTTTATACCAGGTAGGGAGGCTCCTGACAATACAAGGCAAATTTTGAACCTAATGGACATAGCCTCCAATAAAAAGTTACCTCTAATGTCATTATCTTTAGATGCCGAGAAGGCATTCGATAGAATTGATTGGACATATATGAAAGAGATCTTACTACGATTTGGGTTAAGCGAAAATTTCATAAAAAGCATTATGACATTGTACTCGGCCACAAGTACATATGTATCATACCAGGGATACAAATCGCAACTATTTAATATAGCTAGAGGTGCAAGACAGGGGTGTCCACTATCTCCGTTACTTTTCACACTGTGTCTTGAACCTTTGGCGATAGCACAAAGGGAATCCCCAGATGTCAACATAATCAAACTAGGAGGTACAGATTATATCTTACTCACCATCACAGATCCGTTAATTAGCCTTCCTAGCTTATTTCATATACTGCATAAATTTAGTCAAATATCAGGTTTTAAAATAAACACAAATAAAAGTGAGGCGCTCAATATTTCCCTACCCAAACAGTTGGAAAGTCTATTGTCACAAAATTTTTCTTTTAAATGGTCCCCGAATAAAATTAAATATCTGGGGATTCATATCCCCAAAACCTCTAAGTTAATCTAAGATGCCAACTACCCGAACATTTTTAAAGAAATTTTAAAGAACTCCATACTTGATCCACACTTAAGATTTTGTGGTTTGGTAAAATCAATGCCGTTAAAATAAATACGCTCCCTAAATTATTGTATCTCTATCAGACTATTCCGACGGTAATTAAATTAAAAGACATAGCTGCCTTACAAAAGGCAATATCAAGTTTCATTTGGGGCAATAAGAAGCCTAGGATCAATAAAGCAACCATGTTGGCATCAAAAAGGGGAGGTGGGTTAGCCGTACCTGAGTTACTGGTATATTATAAAGTAGTAGGATTTGCCCAAATGACTAAGTGGTATATTAAAGATTCCCCACCAGTGTGGGTCAAAATAGAACAACGAGTGCTTCAGGAAAAAAAAATAATATTGACCTAATTGCCATGGCTCAGTTTACATCATGCAATTAGCATGATTTCATTACCTTTATGTATAAATCACTCCATTACCTTGTGGAAACAGATGAATAAAAGATTTAGATTGCTAGAGGACGGATCATGGCTATCACCATTATGGTTACCCTATAAAGACTCATCAATAAATAGAAATTCCCTATTAGCATGGTGGGTTGGGAACCGGTTTTAAAATTGTAGCAGATGTATTGTCGGTCTGCAAACATTGGTCCCCGCTAGAATTTTAGACACGTAACCAACTGCCGCACAAAGAATGGCTTAACTTGATGTTGATCAACACCAGAATAGGTCAAATAACAAAACACAATGAGTTAGCTAATAAAACTCCCTTCGAGCAATGCTGCTTGCATACCTCAAAAGGTAGGAGAAATATACCAATGCTTTACAAATACTTAAATGATAAGGTCACTCCCAACAAATTGTCCTACAGATCGTCTTGGGAAGAGGAGCTTAATATGGCCCTAGATGAGACGCAATGGGGAACAATTATGCAGCAAACTCCTCCTTAAATATTACACTTACGCCAGTCAGACTTAGACTCGTAAATCACTTAGCGGATGGACACTGTTTCAGAGGGTGTAACACAATAGGATCTCTGCCCCAAAATTAAGCACATTTGGTCTGCAACATATAACACATTAGAGACATTATGGGATATGAATATCCCTCAAAAACCAGGAGAGGTGCTACTAGGACTAACGATCCCAGAATTATCAAAATCTGCCCAGTTCTTATCTAATCAGATAGTCCTGGCAGCCAGAAGCATAATTGCAAAACAATTTAAAATTGTTCAAACATATGAGGAGGTCCTACGCAAAATCGACTTTATTCACTCAATGAGTGTCTTATCTGCCGAAATTGATGCAAGATACAGAAGATGGGCTACATGTTGGAAAATTTGGCCCCTGAGAGTTGATAGGTGATGGAGACAAGAGCCTATATCATTGGACTGGAACTTCCTTCCACTTCTTTCTCCTTCTTTCCTACATTTTTTTTTTGTTTGTTTGTTTTGTTTTGCCTTGTTTTTCCTTTTGAGTTAATACTAAAGCTCATGATCGGAAACACTATGTGAGGTCCATGTTAGCTTAAAATAAAACAAAAATTCACTGAGAAAGATCTGAAAAAAATATGTCTATGGCAGGTTACAATATTTCATTGTAATATATTTATTTTTGGTTTGTTGTTTTCTCAAAATGTACCCTGTTATGAAATAACCTCCTTTTCTCACAATAAAAAATCATAAAAAAAATAATAATAATAACACTCAATTAATAGGAGCTCGTCCAATGGGGGATTACCCATGACATTCGGTTTCAACCTTTTGTATGGACTTTCTTGGCTTATATACACATTGGCTAATATACACATCTGATTGGCTGAATTAGCACAATTAAGTGCTGCATACTTGCTAGTAAAAATGTTCGCTAGGCAAAAGTAGCTTTATTTGTAGTGTTCTTACATGGGTAATGAAATCAAAGTATACCAACCAAACTTTAAATAAACAATAATAAGACTAGGGGACTGGGAAGGATATGTGAGAATAAGATTGACGTTTTTTTTTTTTTCCTTTTTTACTTAAGTAAAGTTTTGAACATCTTTACAAAAACATTGTGGTATTTTTTTCCATATAGTATTTTGAGCAGCTACACCTGATAATGGGCAAACCTTTTACAAAGAAAAATATTGTTTAATAAGTCTGATTTAAATTATTAATAAAAAGTCGGCTATCTGCATCCCTTTAATGTATTTATTATGCAAGTTTTTTCATTAAAATAGGAAATATTATATCTTTCAAGTAGAGGTGGATAAAATTAATTACTACTATTTTTACTACTGCTGCAGTTTTATGAAATACTTTCCCAGAATATAAAGATGTCAGAGTGTTTTCCCTTTGGGCAGATATTTGTTATTCAGCAGTATGCTGAGAATTGGGTGCCCGGAAAGGTTAATAGGAAATGCTGTATGATTCTATTTTCTTGCAGCAAATAAAACAAATGCTCCATCAGTAAGAAAGGAACCTCCTTAAAAAGCAAAAGTCATTTCACCCTTAATAAAATATTATTGTCACATTTAAAAAGCTGACTTGGTACATAAATAAAAAATAGTGGCTGAATAATAGAATTACATTAACTGCTGTATCTTAACCTCTCACAGGGAACTCTGTATAATTATTGATAAAACATTTCAAATATTAAATTATACTGTATTATTCTTTGCAAAGAATTGACATTATAGGATTGAAAGCTGAATTATTATGATACTAGTAACAGTAAAGAATAATGCACAGTTTGACTCTGTATTGTGTTTATACATAAACTAAGCCTAGGGCCTAGGGTTTCTAATGTTAAGGGGCAGTCAGCAATCAGCTTTTTCTAGCCAAACATAAAAGAGGGCAGGTAAAATAGAAGCAAAAGAAAGCAGAAAGTAAATATAAGCAATAAAGAGAGTAAGAAAAGGGTGGTGTCAGGTAAGAGGAAGGACTGCAAGATACAATAAATAACTAGAGTTGGAATGAAGATGAGTGCATGTTAAATTGGCCAAGGGCGGATAATATTCCAAGTAATCTTTGGTTTAAAAAGGCAGACATTACACTTTACAACTTCATGAGGCACTGGTAGTGTGAATATGCACACAACTATTTCAATAAAGCAGCATACAAGGCAGGACAAGAAAATAAGTTTACATATTACTGATTGCAGACTGACATGTAGGCTCTAGGGTGGCTTTATAATAAACTGAAGTCTTGATTCAGACCTAGTTCCACAAGGAGTTGCTCCTCCTTAATTTGCCTCACCAATCCCCATGTGCCTTAATGTTCTCTGTAATCCTACAACCTCAGCCACATCCACAACCTGTGCCCAATCTGCTAATGTTTTTTCTCCCTCCTTCTGCCCATATACTGGGATAAAATCCAACTTGAGGTGAAACAACCTAGACACATGTTGCATATCCCTGAATGCTCATTTAATTTCTCTTTCCAACCCTGATGTAATGTAGCTTATTTTATCCTACTGTTCCTGATCTCTTGGCTTGATTTCTTGAGCCAAAATTACGGATGCATTTGCAAATCTAAACCTCCGTGACCTTATGGACCACAGCACGCCAGGCACATCTGTCACCTACTGGCCCTCACATTCATGGCTTCAATGACCTCATCTATCCAACTCCGTCTCTGTCGTCCCCTTCTTTGTATGCCTTATTTTTTTCCCCAGCTTTAGAGTCTTCTGTAGGGAACCCTATCTTCTCATGATAAGGCCAAATTATTTGAGCCTCTGAGTCATGATCAAACCTTCCAGTGAACAGTTTGACTTGTTTTCCTATAGTATGGGTTTATTGGATCTTCTTGCAGTTCAAGAGACTCTAAGCAGTTTTCTCCAAAACCACAATTCAAAGACATCAATTCTATGGTCCAGCTCTCACATCCGTATGATACTACTGGGATCACCATTGTTTTATCTATGAGGACCCTTGTTAATAGTGTCATATCTTTACCTTTTAATAGCTTATCCAGACTTGCCAAACCTCACTTTATGCTCAGCCTGTAATGTTTTGTTAACAAAATGGTATCCTATGTATCCCAAAACAATGATATACTCTTTTTATGACTACCCCTACTGTAGGGCACACTACAAGCAAACCACTGTAGTTCTCATACAATGGGGATTCACTTGTTTATTTAGTTACTGATGAGCAATAAAATCAGTACTTGTATGGAAAAAACACATAGATTTTACATCTTATAACTGAATTTCAGTATTTTTGACTTCAGTAGATCTGCTGCTCTCCACCCCTATCATGTGTCCATTGGAAGGGAAATTATCTGCCATGGGGACTGTTTTTATATACGTTTTTATATTTTGTCCTGATTATATTATTTACTTGCCTACTTCCCTGCAGTGGCTATTGTAAGCAAATCTACATCAGAAAACGTTTTGGATCAGATCTTCTTTCACGTCCTGGATACACAATAGGGGTGGATAGAGGTTGCTCTGCTAAAAACAAAAATGCTAAATTATGTTGGTTTCAAAATTAGGTTGATTTTTGTTTCCTTCTACAATGATGTTATTGCTAATCAATAATGAAATAAACAAATAAACCCTATGACTACTACAGTGGCCCTTTAAGTGTTCTTCATTTTTGGAGTGTAGTTTCTGCTAGATTTTGTTTCAATTTATGATTGCACATCATAAAGTTCCTAACCTGGTGTATCTTTAGTTTAATTTTCTAAATTTACTTTGTATACATTATATATAAAGCCTACTTGGCGCGTACATGCACACTTTTACATCTATTGTAATGGTAATTAATTGCAAGTGGTGCAATCCCATCTATCATTTTCTACGGTGAGACGATTGATAGAGACATAAACATAAGAGAATAATGCTTTTAGCTGCATGGCGCAGAAATAGGGCTCTCTGGAAGAATTTTAATATTTATAGATAACAGATACCAGGTTGGCAGCAATCCATTAGGAGAAAGATTTATTAAATTCCAGAGTAAAAGATTATAATCTGGGCGAGTTTTGTTAAGGATATTGATTGATGAAGGAGAGTGAATTAGTGCAGTAGTCAATCAATGCGGGAAATGAGTTTAAATCAGTACTTAGGTCATAAGTAAAATGAGTTATGTGTGACTAGAGGTACTTCCTAAAGTACATTTGTCAAAGTATTTAAAGCCATCAAACAGTTTGGCAAATGGATTGGGCTGTATTTAAGTTTCTTGGCAGAGCAGTAGCCTAGGTTTATACTTAGGTATTGTTTGTACAAGAATGGATATGGTAATGCAATTATTCAATGCATTTCTCTTTTGTTGTCACACTTTTATTACATTTATTATTACATTATGTCCCCACACTGTCCCTTCCCGGAGAGTAAAATCATAAAACATTAAGGATTGTAGAGAATAATGTGGGTATTGCATATTTTATCTCAGATGCATGGCTTATTATCCACATATCTTAGGAAAAACTTAAGGACCACTGCATGATGAAAAAATATATATCTTTAAAATATTTGAGTTTCAAGAGCATAATTAGGTAGGGCAATATAATAAAGTTAGTTTTTTTATCAGAAAAAAAATCTTTCAGTTGGAATACATCACATTATAAACATCAACCAGACCACTGAAAACTAAGTGAAAAGAAAGCTAAAATTATTATTCTACGTGGAGAGTATATAAGCATCTACAAGGAACTTATATTGCATTGTCCATTCAGGACATGAAAGCTGGTCCCCGCAAGCTTAATATATTGACCAGTACTGCTAAACTACACATAAAGGTAAGTAAATAATACGAGTGCTGTAAAAGCTAACAGTGTAGCATTTAAAAACAATTACAAACAATGAGAAGAGCTTGAAATGAAAATGTTTTTACAACTTCTCTACTTAATTCTGACAGCTCAACAAGATGGGGCAAAGGCGTTTTCATGTACAATTGAGCCTTGGCATAAACAGTAAATCTGTTGTTGTGGTTTAGTAATTCAGTTGTGTTCGACTATCCATTACTTTATGGACCGCAGCACGTCAGGTACATCGCTTAGTATCCACCCCTCTGAGCTCCATCAAGTTCATGTTCATTGCTTCAGTGACCTCATCTATCCATTTCCGCCTCTGCCTCCCCCGTCTTGTGCCTTCAATCTTCCCCAGCATCAGAGTCTTCTCAAGGGAATCCTGCTGTCTCATTATATGGCCAAAATATTTGAGCTTCAGCCTCATGATTATACCTTTCAGTGAACAGTTTGTCTTGATTTCCTGAATAACTGATTTATTGTATCTTCTTGCAGTCCAAGGGACTTTAAGTAGTTTTTGCCAACACCACAATTCAAAGGTGTCAATTCTCCTGTGCTCCGACTTCTTTATAGTCCAGCTCTCACATCTGTATGTTACTACTGGAAATACCATAGTTCTAACTATGCGCACCTTTGTTGATAGTTTAATATTTTTACTTTTTACTAGCTTTCCTCCACAGAAACAAATGTATTTTAATTTAAAGGCTACAGTCACCATCTGAATAGATTTTGACTCCCATAAAAATAAAATCTATCACTGCCTCCACTTATTCCTTGTCTATTTGCCAGTTAATGAGATTGATGTTTACCTTGATCTTCATATTTTTAACGTTGAAAAGCAGGCCAGCTGTTGAATTCTCTTATTTTACCCTCACCAACAGGTCCTTTAGTTCCTCCTCACTCCCAGCAAGCAAAGTAGTATCATCTGCATATCTGAGGTTGTTGATATTCCTTCCAGCAATATTGATTCTGGCTTTGGATTCAGTCAGTCCAGCCTTACGCATGATATGCTCTGCATATAAGTTAAATAAAAAAGGGGACAATATACAACCTTGTCGCACTTCTTTTCCAATCTTGAACCATTCTGTTGTCCCATATTCGGTTCTGACAGTGGCTTCCACATACAGATTCTTCAGAGATGAGATGATCTGGTACTCCCATCTCCTTAAGAACATGCCACATTTTATTGTGATCCACGTAGTCAAAGGCTTTAGAATAGTCTATGAACAGAAATAAATGTTTTTTTCTATAACTCTCTTGCTTTCTCTATTATCCATCAAACATTGGCAATTTAATCTCTTGTGCCTCTTCCTCTGCGGAACCCGCCTTGCACACTTGGTAGTTCCCAGTCCATGTATTGTTGGAGTCGAGCTTGTAGGATCTTAAGAATTACCCTGCTGGCATGTGAAATGAGTGCAATTGTTCAATAATTGGAGCACTCTTTGGCATTGCCTTTTTTGGGGATTGGGGTGTACATTGACCTTTTCCAGTCTATTGGCTATTGAGTTTTTCCAAATGTGTTGCTATAAGGCAAGCAACAATTTCATAGCATCACCTTGTAGAGTTTGGAATAGTTCAATTGGGATTCTATCCACTCCTGCAGCCTGCAGGGGCCCATCTCACTTCACTCTCCAAAATGCCTGGCTCCAGCTCATTGGACAAACTATTGAGGTCATCACTGCTGTTAAGATCCTTCCTGTATAGATCTTCACTGTATTCCTGCCACTTCTTCTTTATCTGATCTTCTTCTACCTACCCTAACATTTTTTTTATTATGCCCACTTTGGCATGAAATGTGCATTTGAGATTCCAATTTTCTTGAAAATCTCTTGAATTGTCCATTCTGTTATCTTCTTCAATCTCTTTATCACTCATTGTAGAATGTCTCCTTGTCTCTTTTTGCTATCCTCTGGAAATCTGTATTCAGCTGGACAAATCTTTTCCTATCTCCACTACCTTTCACTTTCCTTCTTTGCTGGACTGATTTGAAAGCGAGTTTGCCTTCTTAGTTTTCTTTCTTTTATGGATATTCTTTCTTGCTATTTCCTGGATAATGTTGCAAATTTTGGTCCAAAGGTTTACAGGCATTCTATCTTCCATGTCTAGTCCCTTATATCTATTCTTTACTTCCATTGCATATTCACAAAGGGGTATTATTTATTTTGTTGCTGCCTAGTGATGATTTTCCCTCTTTTCTTCAGTCTAATTCTGAACTTTGCAATAAGATGTTCATTGTCTGAGCTGCAGTCAGCTTCAGGTCTTGTTTTTGCTGATTGTATAGAGCTCCTCTATCTTTGGCTGCAAAGTATACAGTCAATCTGATTTCTATATTGTCCCTTTGGTGATGTCCATGAGTAGAGTCGTATCAGAGGCTGTTAGAAGAGGGCGTTTGCTACGACCAGATAATTCTCTTGACAGAATACCACAAATCTCTGCTTTATTTTGTACTGCTACGCCAAACTTGGCAGCTATTCCAGGTATATTTTGTTTCCCTATATCATTTAGCATTCCAATATCCTATGATGATAGTAACACATTTCCTTTGTGCTATATCTATGACATGTTGAATATCTTTGTAGAACTGTACAAATTCAGCCTCTTCAGCATCCATGGTTGGAGCATAGACTTGGATCACTGTGATGGTAAATGGCTTGCCATAAATTCAAATTGAAATCATTCAGTCATTTATTGGGTTGTAACCAAGCACTGCTGTGGCCACCCTTTCCATATTCCCTATTCCATTTTTTTTCCACAGTAGAAGATTGTCTGATGTGAAATGTGCCATTACAGTCATCTCGTTCTTGGCCACATCTAGTTTTCCTTGGTTCATAGTTCTAACATTCCAGGTTCCAACTTTGCAGCAGTCGACTTTCCTTTCCCCTGTCCTTTTGGCTTTGACCCAACCACTGCATTAGATCTGGTTCTACTTGTACTTGCCCTCTGCTCTTCCTCAGTAATATGGTAGGCAGCTTCTGACCTTAGGGGCTCATCTTCTGGTGCCATATCAGTATGTCTCTGGTTGTACCTGTCCATAAAGCTTAGCAACATTACTGGAGTGGATTGCAGGAAATGTTTCTATTACTTGATGTCCACATTACTTGTTATTGTGTGTTGCATCTGTGTGTTTCTGGTAGTGTATCTGCTCTGCCAACTTTCACTCACAACCTGCCCCACCTCTGATAATCTTACAGTTAACTCTCCAAGCAACATTAATTTGAGAAGTGCCATTAAAATCACCCGGACATTTATCTACTCAGTGTATAACCAAATACTGACACCAACCTAACCTTAAGGTATCATCTCTTTTAATGTTGTAAAGCTTATAAAGCTGAGTAAGCAAGTTATGTCCATTCTCAGGTTGGCACCTCTCACTGCTGTTTATCACAATGGGATCAATTGTAAGCCAGATGTGGGTAACTAGCTCACTGTGCCTAGGAGAGATCAATAGCACCTCAACAACATACATAAATTATACCTGAAATGTATGACCGAGTGTGCTGGTTCACCATGCAGATGGGATTTGCCTGCATTTTTTAGATCTTGGCTATTCTTAAGGGTAGGTTCAGTCTGACGTGCATTCAGGAAATTTCTCACCTCTAATGGTACATGTGAACAAAAGCTTGCCTTGGTATTCACCCCTCAATGCATTATATTACCTCAGTCCATTTCAACATTGCTGAAATTAACATCACATCAACCGAATCATTTCAGATTGTATTAAGAATAAGGATTATTCTACTATTCTATAAGATAAAATATACTGTCCCTTTAGCATCTATATATATATTGATAGTGGTTGAGTAAAAGATTAGTCCCTTATGTATCGCACAACAAGTAGTAACTCAACATTAATAAGTAGCCTCCCAGGTAAAAATATAGTAAAATCTAACTTTAATTCTAATTAGATAATGGACAAAATGAGACCCAATCAACAAACAACAAGGGAATGGGGAAAAAATAATGGATAATACAGCTGAAAGCATTCAAATAATTAAATGGAAGTGGAGAGAATATATTGACAATCAATAATAATAATAATGAAAAATATTTTCCACTGATAAAAACATCAAAAACTAGAGGCAAAAATTATTTTAAACTGCAATAAATAATATAAACAATATCTCATACATGTAAACACCTTACTTTTTTACCTGTTCCGGATGAAAAGTATATAACTGAAAGTGTGTATCTTAATAACAATGAATTTGTTAATTTATTAATAGTGAAACATGACTTCTGTACGGAAGATAAAAGATAAAATAAACCAGCTGAATGAGTTCCAAACGGTTATATTATCAGAGGTAAATTCAGGGACAGGAATTTGTGGTATAGTAACACAAAAGTCAAACATTGTAATAACTTAATACAACCCTATTTCAAATGTAGGTCACTGGAAATAGCAAATTTATTGGACCAAGGAGATATTCTTTATGGCATTTTTTCAGAATAAATAATGGTTGTTTTCCATGGAATTACTGACATAAAATCTTCAATTCTTCAAGGAGGAAATATGTTATGATCATTAATCACGTGTATCATAAAAGGCAGGTAACAGCTTTGATTTTTCACATATTTGAACATAAACAAATCAAAAGGGACCCATGTAGAGCAGCTCAAAATGACAAGAGACTTATAAATCATCATGTACAATAATAGTACTCCTGCATCATTCTGTCTAATGTGCTCACAAAGAAAAACTCTTTAGAAAGATGCCAAAGGGTAAGTTTATAGATCAGATAAGTTTGTTGCAGATTTATATGTAACACTTGCTCAATGTTTAAAGGGACATTGAAATGTTTGTTTGCTTTTTGCTATGTAATAAGGAGTATTTATAGGCCTCCATTCCATGGCTCCTGAAGAAATTGAGTTAAGTGAAGGTTACCCGTAAATCACCACTGAGCTATCAAATCACACACCTAAATATAAAAATATAACCTCTGAGAAATGCCCTCTGAGTGCTCCAAATGTCCCTAATATTGCAA
Organism: Discoglossus pictus; assembly: GCA_027410445.1. NCBI lineage: Eukaryota > Metazoa > Chordata > Amphibia > Anura > Alytidae > Discoglossus > Discoglossus pictus. The sequence goes on along the minus strand of CM050165.1, from coordinate 416,959,707 downwards.
ACCTTGAGTAGCTGTCCCATAACTAATTTTCAAAATCACTGTAACATGCCTCCCATGATATCTGATCTAATTGAGGTTTACTCTGAAGTCTTTCTGTGTGCCCCGAATTTTTAAAAAGCCTACAATACTTTCAACTCCTTGTAAAAATACAAGAAAATGCCTCTGATAAGCCTGGATTATTCCAATTTGAACAAACACCTTAATTGTGTCAGATTTAAACCTTGATTGCTCAAATCCAACACAAATAAGAGGTTAATACAGCTACCTACTATTAGCCAGGATATCCCAATGCTCACTACTCTCTAGTATCCCGGGGATCCGCCAGGATTCCTCATCACTACTACAAGCTACCCCTATGATCCAGGGGATCCACTGAATCTCCCTTCCAAAAGATAACCATGTGACCCCTTATGGACCTCTATGGCACCTAATGTTAACCCATAAACATAGGAGGCCCTGTGAACCCACATGGTAGTCTTAAGTAAAGGCATGGGGATCCATATGGACCCCCTTGGTACCTAATATTAATCCCTATACCAAAGACCCCCATGGCATTTAAGGTTAACCCCTCAAGAACCACCGTGGCACCTTCCATACTCCCGTAGATTGGACCTCCATTGACCCAAACTCTGCATGGGGGTCTATCAAGTCCCCCATAGTTCCTAACACTAAATAGAGCACTCAGACTTTGTCAGCAGCCATCCCCTTTCAGCATCCATTCCCCACAGCACCCATCCCATTTCAACATCCACCTCACATAGCACCCATATCTATCGCCTTTCTTTACCCTCACAGAACCCATCCCCCAGTGCTTTGCTGTCACTTTGCAGTCTTACTTTCTTACCTTCTTCCCTGATACACATTTTTACCATGCTGAACAGGTCCACACTGCCACCTCTTAAAGCATTAGTAGAAATGCCCTTTTTTGAACAGACACACACCAAATTCAAGCCAGGATGGGGGAGCCCCAGAGGGACCTACTTTAGAGAAAGAAAAAAAAAATCGAAGAAAATGACACTGCCTCTTCCCAGAAGAGGGCCCGCGTGCACCGCACCACTGGTAGATCCAACCCTCATTGGACAAAAGCAAAATGTGATTTTGTGTGGGAATTTTAACTTGATTTGGGGAATTTCATTTAGGTCACAAAAGATGCATTTATTAAGCTACTGTATGAAGAATGAGCCCTTATTTCCACAAAACAGTTGGTCAGAAGAAGTGGAGCAATGGTAAATTTATCAATATAACAAAGGTTTGAGTTGCAAGAATTGTGATGGAAGTGAGAAGCAAAGCTTTTGTTATGCAGATGAAAACCTATAAGATAGAGGTAGTCTTTTTTTTACAAAATTCACCAAGGTCTTAATCTTGTTTTAAAACTCTAGCCAAGTTCTTCTTGACCCTCCTATTCATTACTGTGTTCTAGTGAAGGTGGTAACTTGCGGCTTTCACTAGAACTCAGGACAAGCATCAACCAATCAAACTCAGTTAGCTCCTATATGTCCTCATAATGTCCTTATCACCACTGTTTTTTTGTTTTACTTCTAGGATGATGTACTACTCTTCTTTTATTTTTACTGGTACATCTTGATAAACTTCTCTTTCTTTATTTTTACTGATGCATTATTAATAAACAATTAGCCTGAAGTCTCTATGAACTTTGGTCACTGCCTATAAGAGCAGACAAGAGCCTACTATGGTCAGATTATTTGTGCTAAAATACGTACCCCTGCATTTGGTATTCAGTGGCCATAGCTTGTTGTGCCCATTATCTTTTTACCAAGAACCTGAATACACACATCCTATTAAGGACTTGTAATGTGTCTTGCATGATGAACAATGTGTATTGGCTATTCAGTACAGCTTGGTGATTGTGTACTTCTGCTCTTGCTGTGCTCACGCACAGTGTGCTTTCGGACTTACGATGTTCGGCACATCCTGTGTGCTTCTGGCCTGCTGTGGGCCCCAGCTTCTACCCATCACACTCTATGTGTTTTTCCTAATCTGTAGTGCCCTGTGGTGATTACAGGCTTTCAGTACCCTGAATACATTGTGATTGTGTGCTTCAAGGCCTTTGTGATCTATAAATTCACATTATAACAGGCTGACACTCTGTATGTGTGCCCCGGCACACCTCTGATGTGGGTCCTGTGTGCCTTGTGCACTGTGAATGTGTGCCCTATATGCTCTGCACTCCCTGGGATTGTGTGCTTCTATGCTTGCTGTGCATCTGCTCTCTGTGATTATGTACTTCAGTGCCTGCTGTGAGCTGCACTTGCAGTGATTGTAACATTTTGGGTCTACTAAACCCATAACACACAGTGTCTGCTTCTGGACCTTCTGTTTTGCATTGCCACTGCCTTCTATGGCCATAGTGTGTTTGTGTGGCTGCTGCCTATCTTTTGATTATGTAAATGGTATTCAGGTGTATGGCCACTGCCTTCTTTTTAGCACTCAGTATTTTTATGTGGTTGTTTTTTCTGTCTCTCAAGGTATCTGCGTGGCCGCTGCTGGTGGTGTGTGTAGCTGTATGGTTACTGCTACCTTTGGATATAGTGTGGCCATGTGGCCACTATCTGTTTTCAGACTTTATGTGACCACTGCCTGCCTTCTGGCACTGAGTGTGGTAATGTGGCAGCTGCCTTTTTTTGCTCTCAGTGTGGCCACTGTCAATAGGTGTCCTTGGGGAACAAGCCAGGGCAGTTGCCCCACTGGCTTGACATTATTGTCATCAGGTCTCAGTGAAGTTATTATTCTGCACTAGTAAATTGCCGGTCAAAAATGACTGTATCATTTTAAAATGTTCTCTCCCTCCTCCCCTCTCCCTCCCTTGTGTCTCTAGCCCTATTCCCTGTGTCTCTCCCCCCTTCCCTCACTTGTGTCTCCCCCTCCCCTGTGTCTCTCTTCCTTCCCTCCCATGTCTCCCCCCTCCTTCCCTCCCTTGTGTATCTCGCCCCCCCACCTCCCCTGTGTCTCTCCCCCATTCCTGCCCCTGTGTCTCTCCTTCTTACCTCCCCTGTGTCTCTTTCTCCCTCTCCCCTCCTGTGTGTTTCTTTCTCCCTCTCCCCTCCCATGTGTCTCTTCCCCCTTCCCTCCCCGGGTCTCTTCCCCCTCTCCTGTGTCTATCGGGACCCTCCCCTGTGTCTCTTCCTCTCCCCTGTGTCTTTCCCCCCTCTCCCCTGCCTTGTGTCTCCTCCCCTGTGTCTCTTCCCCCCTCTCCCATCCCCTGTGTCTCCCCCCCTCTCCCCTCCCCTGTGTCCTTTCCTCCCCTCTCACGTGTCCGCCCCCCTCGCCCCTTCTTCTAACGCTAGTGTTTATACTTTAACCGAGAAAGCTTACAGGCCCAGTTTATTCCATTTTACATAGAACTGGTTTGGATTCTCATTTTATAAGGTCATTCTGCCAAATGATATATTTACAATACATTGTAAAGCTTTAATTAAATACCCAGATAAACAATTCTGATTAGTCAGCAGATTCTGCAAGCAAATCCAATACTGTTCACAGAATGAAATATTTTTTGAGAAATTGTCCTATACTAGAGAAATTAGATTAATATGTTATCATTAAGTTATTCAATGGTAATGTTCTGTTTACTTTATTGGCACTGCTGAGAATGTTAATTTGGCCGATTGGGCATATTAATGTATTAATTTCCTTACTGAATTAAACCACTGCTAAATTAAATGTCTCACAAGTCAGTCTTATAATCAAAGGTATTTCTCTGGCAAAACTTCCATGTAAAGCTTTTAGTGATAATAAAATTAGATTTTTGCAAAGTTCAAATTGGAGATCCATCATGTATATATTTACAACAAAGCTAGGGATAGCAATGAACTGCTATTTTAATATGTTTAGGGGTTATGTTAGGGGTTATTGTCTGCAGGGGACACCATGGTCCCTATTCAACTGAGCAATTGTTGTTTAATGGAGCCTTTAATGTAGCCTGTAAACTAATTTGCTATTCAATTGACGTCTTTTAGTGAGCCATAAACGATCTACGGGTTACAGGATGAAAATCCCTGTGGTTCTCAAAATCGTAACTCCAATACATCTAAGCCTTTGATCTTAAAAGCACACAAAAGAAAATCCTACGGGTACCATATAGGACTCGCAAGGGAGTTTAACACGTGTGCATAGAACTGTAAATGCAAATAAAAAATCAATACTGCACTTTAAAAGACTGGGAAAGAGATGAAAGACATTAGAATTGATTGCATAAAAGTCTCAAGCTCACATATATGTATTAAAAAAAATGTTTATGTTTCCTTTCAGTGTCATATCAATCTTGGGAATCAATGAGTTAATACATATCAGGCCACCCACATGGACTAGAACAGTATCCAAATAAATTTTTAATAATTTGTACATTGCCGAATTACGTGTCGAATATGGGCTCTCTAAACGCAAATTGATAGAAATGTAACCTCCATTTTTTACTGACATAATGATGACAATCTCATTTACTATTGGCTGTTTCTAAATCGGTAGTTACGGCCTTGCTTAATTGATCATGATCATGCTCTGAAATGCTACTTATGATTGCATTTTGTACGGTTTCGGCTTTCGACCCGTAAATTGCAGTCTTGTTCAATTGAATCGCTTTGTAATTGTAGAAAATTTCAAGCCTGCAGACATACGGCCTATATAACAAAATCTGCAGGCTTGCAATTGAATAAGGCCCCAGGTGTCAAAAATGAAAAATGTGGTAAAACAGTTACAGGAAGCTCTAAGATTGCACCTCCTCCTAGGTATATGGAACAGTGGAAAAGGGACCTAAGCTAGAATTCGGGATCCATCAGAGTGGAAAAACCTTTGACCAAACACCTTCACCAACTCTATAGCACATAATTATCTGGCATTATTAGGGTAGTACATACAGTAGGTTCTATTTATACCCCAGCAACTATATATGTGGTTTCTAAATTAAAGTGATTCTTGATTCAGAGGCTACAGAGACGTAGGACATTTCCCTACGAGGGGTGTTTCGCTTGAGAACTCTCTGGGACCAATGACTTAAAATAGCCCTTGATGCCTTAGGCCTCTCTTTTAGCTTGAACCTATTGTTTGTTGAATGTTCATTGTGCAACCACCACAAGCTCAAAGAAAGATGTTTCAATTTATGATGCTAGGGGTCAAGAACCAAATGCCAAAAAACGGGAGATCTTACTTACTCTCTGTGCAAGACACTAAAGCCACTATTAATCATATTAGCATTTATTCTTTCATATACACTTCTTTGCCTCAGATATAAATGTGGTCCTAATCTTGAGAATAGGAAAGGAAAGTCCGCTGCTGCAAAGATCAATTCAGAATAGGAACCTGGAATGAACCAAGGCAAACTAGATAAGGTCAAGTATGAAATGACAAGGTTAAACATTGATATCCTGGGAATTAGTGTACTTAAATGGACTGGAATGAGACAACTACCAGATCTTCTGTGGTCAAGAATCCATCCTAGTCAAAGAGTGGCCAAAGCAATGCTTGGTTACAACCCAATAAATGACAGAATGATTTCAATTTTAATTCAAGGCAAGCCATTTAATATCACAGTGATCCAAGTCTATGCTCCAACCACGGATGCCGAAGAGGCTGAAGTTGTCCAGTTCTATGAGGACATTCAACACGTCATAGATATAACACCAAGAAAAGGTGTTACTATCATCATAGGAGATTAGAATGCTAAAGTGGGGAACCAAAGGACATCTGGAATAATTGGCAAATTTGGCCTTGGAGTGCAAAATGAAGCAGGTCAGAGATTAGTAGAATTTTGTCAAGATAATTCTCTGGTCATAGCAAACACCCTGTTCCAACAGCCTCTGAGACGACTCTACACATGGACATTCCCAGATGGACAACATATAAATCAAATTGACTATATACTTGGGAGCCAAAGCTGGATGAGCCCTTTACAGTGAGCAAAAACAAGACTTGGAGCTGACTGCAGCTCAGACCATGAGCTTCCTTTTGCAAAGTTGAAAATTAAACTGAAGAAAAGAGGGAAAACCCTCGGACCAAGTACATACAAAATAAATAATATCCCTTGTGAATAAGCAGTGGAAGTAAAGAATAGATTTAAGGGACTAGACATGGAACATAGAATACCTGAAGAACTTTGGACCAAAGTTTGCAACATAATCCAGGAAACAGCAACAAAGAATATCCCTAAAAGAAAGAAAAGTAAGCCGTCAAACTGTCTGTCTGATGAGGCTCTGAAAGTAGCCCAGGAAAGAAGGAAAGCGAAAGGTAGTGGAGATAAGAAAAGATTTGTCCAACTGAATGCAAAATTCCAGAGGATAGCAAGAAAAGAGAAGGAGACATTCTACAACGAGTGATGTAAAGGGGTTGAAGAAGATAACCGAATGGGTAAATCAAGAGATCTCTTCAAGAAAACTGGGAACCTAAAAGGCACCTTTCATGCAAAAGTGGAAGTGATAAAAGACAAAAATGCTAGGCACTTAACAATATATGCACCATGAACTACCAGATGTGCAAGTTGGGTTCCGCAGAGGAAGAGGCACAAGAGATAAAATTCCCAATGTCCGCTGGATAATAAAGAAAGCAAGAGAGTTCCAAAAAAAACATTTACTTCTGCTTCATAGACTAAAACAGCTTTTGACTGTGTGGATCACAACAAAATGTAACATGTCCTTAAAGAGATGGGAATACCAGATAATCTCATCCTCCTCCTAAAGAATCTGTATGTCAACCAAGAAGCCACAGTCAGAACCGAACATGGGAGAACAAAATGGTTCAAGATCGTAAAAGGCGTGCGACATGGTTGTATATTGTTACCTTATTTATTTAACTTATATGCAGAATACATCATGTGTAAGGCTGGGCTGGATGAATCCAAAGCCGGAATCAATATTGCTGGAAGGAATATCAACAACCTCATATTCGCCGACGATACTACTCTGATGGCTGAATGTGAGGAGGAACTAAAGGACTTATTGATGAGGGTAAAAGAAGAGAGTGCAAACGTTGGCCTGCTGCTCAACGTTAAAAAGAAGAAGATCATGGCAAACGGCAATCTAACTTCCTGGCAAATAGACGGGGAAGAAGTGGGAGACAGTGACAAATTTAATTTTCCTTGGATCCAAGATCTCTGCAGATGGTGACTGTAGTCATGAAATTAAAATATGTTTGCTTCTGGGGAGGAAAGCTATGGCAAGCTTGGACAGGCTAGTAAAAAGTAAAGATATTAAACTATCAACAAAGGTCTGCATAGTTCCTATCGTTCTTGAAAGTAATTTTAATATTTTCACTGAATATATATTTGATTAACGATCAATACCTAATTAAACTATCAACAAAGGTGGGCATAGTTCGAACTATGGTATTCCCAGTAGTAACATACGGACCACAGAGAAATCTGAGAGCTGTAGAATTGACTCCTTTGAATGAATAGTGGTGTTGGAGAAGACTGCTTAGAGTCCATTTAACTGCAAGAAGATCCTATAAATCAATACTTCAGGAAATCAAGACAAACTGTTCACTAGAAGTCATGATTATGAGGTTGAAGCTCAAATATTTTGGCCATATTATGAGACGGCAGGATTAACTAGTATAGACTCTGATGTTGGGAAAGATTGAAGGCACAAGAAGATTGGGATGACAGAGGCGGAGATGGATAAATGTAATCACTGAAGCAATGAACATGAACTTGATGGAGCTCAGAGGGGCAGTGCCTAAGAGATGTACCTGGCGTGCTGTGGACCATAGAGTCACGGAGAGTCGGCCTGGACTGAGCGACTAAACAGCAACAAATTCTTGAGAATTACCAGACATGCTTATTACCGTTTCATTACTAGACAGCTAAGTATATGATCAAAAAGAGAAAGGCCCAAATTCACTAGAACTACCTACTAATACTAATGTTGTGAAAGAGGTATAAAGTATCCCAGCATCTCCTATTCACCTCTTAAGTTATATAAATTAATATGTAATCAATTATATTTATTCATTTATAGTTGATGATAACATTGGCGTAGGGAGGGGCGTGGGATGTGGACCGCCCAGGGCTCTACCTCCTTGGGGGCTTGTGTATCTTTGTGTCCGTGTGTATAGTTTAGTGCATGTGTCTGCGAGTGCTTGTGTCTGTGTCAGTGTGTGCCTCTGTGTGTGTGTCTATGAGTGTCTGTGAGAAAGTGTGTGAATGAGTCTAAGTGTGTGTAAGTCTGTGAGTGAGTGTCTGTGAGTGTGTGTCTGTGATTGTGTGTGTCTGAGAGTGAGTGAGTGTGTGTGTGTCTGTAAGTGAGTGTTTGTCCGTTAATGTGTATCTGTGAGTGAGTGAGTGTGTGTGTCTGTGATTGAGTGTGTCTGTGAGAGTGTGTGTGTCCGTGATCGTGTGTGTCTGAGTGTAAGTGAGTGTCTAGGAGTGTGTGTGTGTGAGTGTGTCTGTGCGTGAGTGTCTGTGAGAAAGTGTGTGAATGAGTGTGTGTAAGTCTGTGAGTGAGGGTGTGTCTGTGCCAGGAGCCAGGTTGACATTCCACAAAATGCTTACTGTACGTGTCTGCAATTCACTTTTACCTGGAAGCAGACAAGCATGAGTGACTGAGCCAGTGCACTGTTGGCATTACATTGCCCGGGTTCAGCACCACTCTCTCAAGCCGAACGTACCTCTGTGTAAGTGAGGAGTGAAAGTTGCTGCTGCTAGGACAGCACTCACTGACAAAAATAATTAGCAGAGCATCCAATGTGCAGCTGATCTAGGCCTCTTTTAATAGTAACTCTCAAGCAACCGGAAACTACTGCATCTACCAATTCCCATGGGTACCGGTTAACTGAGACTCTATTGTATTATAATGAAGGATGCATAAAAATAGAGAATTACTGAATGATGAATGGTAATGATTTTTTTATATTTTTTTAATGGTAACAGTTTTAAAAATAACTGACGTTAGGAATATATGAAATACTCCAATGCACAGAGAGCACTCAAAATGACATAAGGTTTTTTCAAACTGAGGAAGCTACTAAGAAAGCAGTAAAACGCGTCTTTTTCTAGCAAAATTGTACTTTTTGTAAAATGTTAGCTTTCTTGTTTTGGTTCATCAATGAATTTTAACCAAATGTGGAATCAATAAATATTTATATTTTTCCCTAACACACGGATACATACTATTCTTGTTGGGTGTGCTGGTAGATTTCCAGAGTGTGCATACAAACATACACTGGTTGTATATATCTAGCAAACATGATTTCATAAAATAATGTTTACAAGTCGAAGGTACGAGAGTCTTCAATGGAATAAGAACTTCTGGAATAATTATCCATAAGCGTGTTATATACCTCATAAGCATTTGAGGTTAAAAAAGGTGAGAGTCACAGTTGATGTCTATATGATATGATTCTGATGACTAAAAGTGAACTGCACAAGGCTTCGGGCGCTGTCTCTCCCCCTATCCCGCTTCAGTTTTAAAAATAAGTTTTAAATAAATGAAGACATTTTAAATAGTAGTTTTGCTACAGTTTAACTTAAAATGTCTCCATTTAAAAGTTTCATCCATTTAGAAATGCTTTAATTTGTTCTCCTTTCATGTCATAATTGAATTTGTATACCTAATACAATATACAAGTTAGTACACAATTAATTATATATCTTTCACTTGAATGTCATTAAACCTGTAGATTAAAAAATGAACTAAGTTCTGCAGGGTTTAGAAATGGTTCACTAAGACATATGTGGAAGCAGGGGCGGATTTAAGAGTTGTGACGCCCTGGGCTAATATTCACTTTATATATATATATATATATATATATATATATATATATATATATATATATATATATATATATATATATATTTGCTAAACGCTCCCCCCTTGGAAATAGAGGGGTTAATTTTCATAATACACATAATAATAAGTGAATTCACTTACATCGTATGGATGGCATCATTATTCAATTATTATACTAAAACATGTTAAATCCAGTTTATCTGTATTTGTATAGTTTTATTGTCCTTCTCTGTACCTTTTCCAGCTCTAAAACGTCCTTTTTTTATGAGGTGGTGCTCAAAATTACTCCATATTCCAAATGAGGGCGTACTAGAGATTTGTACAGTAGCAGAATTATATTTGCTTCCCTTGCTTCAGACTGAATAAAAAGAACATCTGGTAGCATAAGATGCTGTATTGTCAAATGACACTAAAAAGACCACGGCTTGTTCTTTTGCAGAACACAACTGACAAAATTATTTTAGAGAGTAACAAAAAGAAATGCAAAATTTAAACTAACTATAAAATGTAATTTTGCTGTAGTTTCTTTTTGTCTGATTCTATAAGAAAGAGGGGATCTTGATATACACAGACAGACACACACAGACATACACACAGAAACACTGACACACACACACCATGACACATACACAGACACACACAACATTGACACAGACAACACACTAATAATACACACTGACACACACAGAGAGATATACACACAACTCACTAATACACACAGACTGACATACACACACATATACACAGAAACAATGACACACACACAGACAGACATACACAAAGAACACACAGAGATACACACCATGACACACACAGACATACACAACACTGACACACACAGATATACACAACACTGACACATATACACAGAAACACTGACACACACACAACACACTAAAACACACACAGACATACAGACACATATACACAGAAACACTGACACACACAATGACACACAACACTGACAAAGACAACACTGATACACACAGACACACACACACAAACAATAAACTAATACACACTGACACACACACAGGGATATACACACACAACACACAAATACACACAGACAGACACATATACACAGAAACACTGACACACACCATGACACACAACACTGACACAGACATACCATGACACACACGCACAGACATACACAACACATACACGCACACAGAAACACGGACGCACACTGACATATACACAGACAGACACACACAAACACTGATACACACAGACACACACCATGACACACACAGACATACACAACACTGGTACAGATAACACAGCCAGACACCATGACACACACACAGATGCACACCATGACACACACACAGACATACACACAGACATACAGTGCCTTGTAAAATTATTCACACCCCCTTGGCATTTCTCGTTTTTGTTGCCTCACAACCTGGAATTAACATGGATTGTTTGAGGATTTGCATCATTTAATTTACAGAACATGACCACAACTTTAAAAAAAAAATTATTTTTGATTGTGAAGCAAACAACAAATAGGACAAAATAACAGAAAAAGTCAATGTGCATAACTATTCACCCCCCTAAAGTCAATACTTTGTAGAGCCACCTTTTGCGGTAATCACAGCTCCAAGTCGCTTTGGATAAGTCTCTATGAGCTTGTTACATCTTACCACTGGGATTTTTGCCCATTCCTCCTTGCATAACTGCTCCAGCTCCTTCAAGTTGGATGGTTTGCGCTTGTGAACAGCAATCTTTAAGTCTGAGCACACATTTTCTATTGGATTGAGGTCCTGGCTTTGACTAGGCAATTCCAACACATTTACATGTTTCCCCTTAAACCACTCAAGTGTTGCTTTAGCAGTGTGTTTGTGGTCATTGTCCTGCTGGAAGGTGAACCTCTGTCCTAGCCTCAAATGGCGCACAGAGTGGTACAGGTTTTGCTCAAGAATATCCCTGTATTTAGCACCGTCCATCTTTCCCTCAACTCTGACCAGTTTTCCAGTCCCGGCTGCTGAAAAACATCCCCACAGCATGATGCTGCCACCACCATGTTTCACTGTTGGGATGTCGTTCTATGGGTGATGTGATGTATTGGGTTTGCGCCAGACATAGCGTTTTCGTTAATGGCCGATGAGGTTCAATTTTAGTCTCATCAGACCAGAGCATCTTCCTCCATACATTTGGGGAGTCTCCCACATGCCTTTTCACAAACTCAAAACGTGCCATTTTGTTTTTGTAATGGGTTTCTTCTGGCCACTCTGCCATAAAGCCCAACTCTATGGAGCGTATGGCTTATTGTCGTCCTATGTAGAGATACTCCAGTCTCTGCTGTGGAATTCTGCAGCTCCTCCAGGGTTACCTTAGGTCTCTGTGCTGCCTCTCTGATTAATGCCCTCCTTGCCCGGTCCGTGAGTTTTGGTGGGCGGCCGTCTCCTGGCAGGTTTGCTGTTGTGCCATGTTCTTTCCATTTGGTTATGATAGGTGCTTCTGGGGTAGATCAAATATTTGAATATTTTTTTATAACCTAACCCTGACTTGTACTTCTCAACAACATTGTCCCTTACTTGTTTGGAGAGTTCCTTAGTCTTCATGGCAGTGTTTGGTTAGTGGTGCCTCTTGCTTAGGTGTTGCTGCCTCTGGGGCCTTTCAAAAAAATGTGTGTATATGTAATGATAGATCATGTGACACTTAGATTGCACACAGGTGGACATAATTTCACTAATTATGTAACTACTGAAGGTAATTGGTTTCACCAGAGATTTTTATGGGCTTCATAACAAAGGGGGTGAATACATACGCACATGCCAATTTTCTGTTTTCTATTTCTAAAAAACAGTGTTATGTATATATTTTTCTCATTTCAATTTAGACTATTGTGTTGTGATCCATCACATAAAATTCAGATTAACAAAACATTGAACTTAAGTCTGTAATGTAACAAAATAGGTAAAAAGTCAAGGGGTGAATACTTTTACAAGGCACTGTACACCATGACACAAGCACAGACATACACCATGACACACACACATACACAATACTGGTACAGACAACACTGACACACACACAGATATACTCACGCACACACACTGACACAGACAGACATACACACCCAGGTATACACACACTGACACAGACAACACACTAATACACACAGATATACACTGACACTGGTGTCATCAGGCAGATCAATTCAAATTATCACACAAAAAAAAATCAGTTTATCTAAGATGGAGGATAGTTTAATAAAGACGCAATTTACCTGCCTCACTGTGTAGGGTCAGGTCCAGGTTGCCTCCACTTCACTGACCGGCGCAGCTCTGCAGGAGGAAGCAGAAAACAGAAGAGCTGAGGGAGGAGCCGGCTGCCTGCCAAGTGATCACTTGTGCTATAGGATATTCCCCTGCGCTGCTCAACCTGCCCTTACATGGGAAAGGAGGCTGTTATGAGGGGGGGATTAAATCACTGCCTGCTCCTTCCTCCTCCTAGCTCCTCTTCCCAGGCGGTTGACGGGGCTATGGAGCATTGCCTTTGTTTCATTGGGGCTGCAATTTGCCACCCTAAAAAAGTGCCGCCCTGGGCTGTAGCCTATTCAGCCCATAGGTTAATACGGGCCTGTGTGGAAGATTGTCTTTGCACCTTCAGGAAAGTACTATGAGGACCATGAGAAGTGTAGTAATATTTCTGTTTTGGCTGAATAATAAGTAATGTTATTTTCATGGAAAATATTGCGTCACAAAGCTGACAATATAAAACTCTGCAGAGAATTCCCAGAACCATTGCCTAGTGTCATATATATATACTGTATATATATATATATACCTTTATATATATATATATACCTTTAGCATTGGACAAACACTGAATGACAAGCGTTGTCCAATAAAATGGGTACCACTATGCGCTGCAATATTCATAATTCATCTAGACTACTCGACATTCACGGTCACCCTACTCTTATACACACAAATATATATATATATTTATATATGTATATATATATATATATATATATATATATATATATATATATATACTGGAGACTTGCCCGTCAAAAATGACAGCAATACAATTTCAAGCCTGGCAATGCAGTTTGCCCCAAAATGCGAGGATATGGACCCTTTGAGCACCTTCAGCGCTCATCGCGAGCCCTGCGCTGAGCGCCTTTGGCACTCATTGCAAGCCTCTTCCCCTGTCTTCTTTACAGGTCCCGCGATGAGCACCAATGGCGCTCATCGCGATCCCAGCAATGAGCGGCTTTGACGCTCATTGCCTTTTTTGCCAAGCCGCACCTTTCCTGATTTGCAATGATCCCCTTCCGCGCTCATTGCGACCCCCACGATGAGCACCTTTGTCGCTCATCGTGTGGCTTGCAATTAGAGTCTTCAGTGCTCATTGCGAGTCTCTCCCCCTTTGTACTTTATATGCGTGTGTAGTTTGCAACCTCAGTCACAGGCTCCCTGGCTCTCCCCGTGTGCTGTGTGTGAGTGTTTAAGTGAATTTGAGTCATCATTTGTGTGTTTGCATGTCTGGTGTGTCGGCCGTTAAAGTCGTATTTTTGCGAGCCCCGCAGTCCATCTACATGTTTCGGATTCTAAGTCATACGGCCTGTAATTTTAGTCCTGCGGGCCTCGCACGAGGCTCGCAGTGCAATGAGCTGCTTCAGCTTTAAGAGCCTACAAGTGTGGCAACCAAGAGTCTTAATTATAAAAAAGTACTGGACCTGGGCAGATTAACCCAGATTAAACCTTTGAACCTGACCAATTAATGATTCCCAAAATTGTGAGTCTGATTCTATAGACCAAATAAGGACCATATAAAAATATATATATAACTTTTCTAAAGTTGATGAAAAGGTAAAGTACAAAGATTAAAAAAATGTATTGATTGTAAAAACAATAGCATTCCTGTCATACTCCATAAGCCCTGGGCCACAGGGTCAGAGCAAATAGGAGTACACAGGTTTGAGGCAGGAATATATCAGATATGCAAATAGTTAACCAAAATGTAAATTTGTACATATTCTATAAGAGCACAATGTCTTATACAGTGGATCAGTCGTAATATTCTAGGTACTTCAATAAAGCATATGAGCAGCAGCCTCAATACCAGCATATACATAGATATACATTCAGCAAAAGTCGTGTACAGGGTAGCTGCTGTATTATGGTGTCAGCTGGGGATATATTTTGAAACGTGGTCCAAGGGGTGGGTAGGCTGTTTGGATGCAGAGGTGTGGGGGCCCGAAGGGATCCGTAGTGGGGGAAGGCCGAGTGGACCTGGAGGGGGAGGCTGAGTGGATCTGGAAGGGGGGAAGGCTGAGAGGATCCAGAAGGGGGCTGAGGGGATCCAGGTGGGGGGGAGGTTGTGTGGATCGGGGGGAGGCGGAGGGGGGAGGCGAAGTGGATCCGGAGGGAGGGGAGGCTGAGTGGATCTGGAGGGGGGAAAGATTGAGGGCATCCGGAGGGGGGGAAGGCTGAGGGGATCCAGAGGGGGGAGGCTATGGGGATCCGGAGGAGGGGGGAAGGCTGAGGGGCTCCGGAGGGGGAAGGCTGGGGGGCAGACAGGGGAAGGAGAGATGGGGCAAAGAGACAGGGGAGGGGGAGAGGGAGCAAAGAGAGACACCGGAGAGAGACAGGGGCAAAGAGAGACAGGGGAGGGAGGGAGAGGGGAGAAAAACACAGGGGAGGGAGAGGAGGGGAAAGGGACACAGGGGAGAGGGGGGATTTTTGGTAAAACAATCCATCATGCCATAATTGTTGACGGGCAAGTCGCTAGTATATATATATATATATATATATATATATATATATACTGTATATATATCACATATATAGTTGTGAGCATGCGAGCCTGCTCGAGCCGTTGCTCACGCTTGAGTGCTCGCTCCTTGCCAGCAACTGATGCCCTCGCGAAGCCGCCTGTGGGGCATACGCAGCCTGTGGGTTTTTTAATTTTTTTTTAAGATGCGGGTCTCATTGTGAGGAGAAAACCGGGTGGGGAGGGAGGCTAGGCAGATAGGAAGGAAAAATGAGTGGCAGCTGAGACTGGCCAATCACAGGCCGCCCTGCGAGAATGAGAGGCCAATAGCTGTGGAGGGATGGGATATGGGCAGGCTGCCGGTGCCAGGAGCGAGCGAGCTGTTAAGGCGGGCGGACAGACAGTACAGGTATGGCTCTGTATACTGAGGAGTAATGCTGGTCTTTATACTGGAGAGTAATGTGGGTCTGTATACTGAGGAGTAATGTGGGTCTGCATACTGAGGAGTTATGCGGGTCTGCATACTGAGGAGGAATGTGGATCTGTATACTGGAGAGTAATGTGGAACTGTATACTGAGGAGTAATGTGAGTCTGCATACTTAGGAGCAATGTGGGTCTGTATACTGAGGAGTAGTGATGTCGCAAACATCAAATTTTGGGTTCGCGAACAGCGAACGCGATTTCCATCAAATGTTCGCGAACGGCGAACATCGGCGAACCGCCATAGACTTCAATGGGCAGGCGAATTTCAATACACACAGGGACTCTTTCTGGCCACAATAGTGATGGAAAAGTTGTTTCAAGGGGACTAACACCTGGACTGTGGCATGCCGGAGGGGGATCCATGGCAAAACTCCCACGGAAAATTACATAGTTGATGCAGAGTCTGGTTTTAAGCCATAAAGGGCATAAATCACCTAACATTCCTAAATTGTTTGGAATAACATGCTTTAAAACATCAGGTACGATGTTGTATAGATCAGGTAGTGTGATGGTTACACCCGCTTCACAGTAACAGACCAATCTCCCCGTTTAATTCACCGCAAACAACCGCAAACAGTCCCTTTGCACAACCACAAACTCCCCAAGCTAGCCATGTCCCGTTCCTTGTCCTCACTGATGTCATTGAAGGTCTCTTCCTCCACCCAGCCACCAAGGGTCCCCGAAAGGTGACAACAAGCCCCCTGGGATGCCTGCTGTGTTTGGTCTTCCACCTCCTCAAAGCCACCTTCCTCCTCTGACTCCTCTTCTTCAGACTCCCAGAGTCTGGGGGCTTCCACTGCCCAGCATGGAATATTATACACAGGTCAGAGTCTGGGGGCTTCTACTGCCCAGCATGGAAGATTATACACAGGTCAGAGTCTGGGGGCTTCTACTGCCCAGCATGGAAGATTATACACAGGTCAGAGTCTGGGGGCTTCCACTGCACAGCATAGAATATTATACACAGGTCAGAGTCTGGGGGCTTCCACTGCCCAGCATGGAATATTATACACAGGTCAGAGTCTGGGGGCTTCCACTGCACAGCATAGAATATTATACACAGGTCAGAGTCTGGGGGCTTCCACTGCACAGCATGGAATATTATACACAGGTCAGAGTCTGGGGGCTTCCACTGCCCAGCATGGAATATTATACACAGGTCAGAGTCTGGGGGCTTCCACTGCACAGAATGGAATATTATACACAGGTCAGAGTCTGGGGGCTTCCACTGCACAGAATGGAAGATTATATGCGTTGCCTCTGTCTGCGTTATTATAAGGTGTGTACTGTTAAGTAGTACTATTCCTATCGGTTTAATCCCTGTTACGTCCACTCATCAGGGGACGTGTATATGGCATGGATTTTTGGAAGCGGGAGATGGAAAAAGATGCTTGGTCGGTCCTCCCACTTCAAATTTGGGGCACTGCGTGTGCAATCTAAGGTGCCACCAGATATGAGTGTCACTGTGCACTGTCAAAAGTTGGAAGAGTAGGCGCTGTAGGCCTCACACACACGCCTGTAGGCAGGCAACTGATATTCAATCGATTACAGTAAAAAAAGTGTTGTTTTATGTCACTGTACACTACGGTTGCACCAGATATGACGTATCACTGTGCACTGGCAAAAGTTGGCAGAGTAGATGCAATAGGCTTCACACACACGCCTGTAGGCAGGCAATTGCTATTCAATCTATTACAGTCAAAACAGTGTTGTTTTATGTCACTGTACACTACGGTTGCACCAGATATGACGTATCACTGTGCACTGGCAAAAGTTGGCAGAGTAGATGCAATAGGCTTCACACACACGCCTGTAGGCAGACAACTGATATTCAATCTATTACAGTCAGAAAAGTGTTGTTTTATTTCACTGAGCACAATATAAGCTGTTAGGTGTTAGCCTGTCAAACACACACGCTGGCAGGCAGGCATATGCAATTAGATTACACAGCAAAAAATTATAAAATAAAATAAATGATGTTCTAGCCCTAAAAATGGCTTCTTGGGTTGCTGTCCTTCAGATGGAAGGCTCTGGAAGGGAGTGTATGCTGCTGATTGGCTGGAATGTGTCTGCTGACTGTGAGGTGCAGGGTCAAAGTTTCCTCAATGATAAAGAATAGGGGGCGAACTCAAAAGCGCATGTGTTCGCCGTTCGCTGCGAACGCGAACATGCAAAAATCTCTGCGAATAGTCCGCCGGCGAACTGTTCGGGACATCACTACTGAGGAGTAATGTGGGTCCGTATACTGGTGAGTAGTGTGGGTCTGTATAGTGGAGAGTAATGTGCATCTGTATACTGGAGAGTAGTGTGGGTCTGTATACTGGAGAGTAATGTGGGTCTGTATACTGGAGAGTAATGCGGGTCTGTATACTGGAGAGTAATGTGGATCTGTATACTGAGGAGTAATGTGGATCTGTATACTGGAGAGTAATGTGGATCTGTATATTGAGGAATAATGTGGGCATGTGCATACATCTGTATATTGTAATGCATGTGTGTATATATCTGTATGTTAGGATGTATATATTTATATATATATATATATATATATATATATATATATGTGTATATTAGGATGTATGTGCATATATCTGTATATTGTGATGCATGTGTGTGTATATATCTGTATGTTATTATGTACTAGCGAATTGCCCGTCAAAAAATGACGGCAATGAAATTGTAAGGTAGCTAATGCTGTTTGGTGTATAATAATGAAATATATAATACATTAATAAATGAATATACTTTACCTATTTTGAAGCATTGTGTTGAAGAGCTGGCAATCTGTTTTGATGTTGCTGGAGCATTAGTGGTGTGGAGCTGCTGTGTAAGCATGATGAATGTGTGCAATGTGTGGTATGAATATCCGTAGGTCGTTTGGGGCGTTTTGCGAGTTTCTTGTGGTGTTTTGCAAGTTTAGAGTGCTGTAGCCTCGTTTTCGTTTTGTTCGGCGGCCATTTTTTCTCTTGCTTACAGTTTGTTTTAGTCTCTAAACTCTTTAATTTCGAGTAAAATGAAGGTCTAAGTTGCATTTTTGAGGTCCTGGGTGCTCCCTCTTGTTGTAGGTAAGGTTTTTATGTATGTGCTGTGTGTATGTATTGTGTTTTAAATTTTGTAATGTTCGCGAGTTGCGTCCGAGTGTTGCGAGGCCGTAATGTGTGTGAACGTGTGTCGTAATGTGTGTGTCGTGCTCTTTGGGTTGCGGCCCTCGCTTTGCGAGGTCCTCAGGTGCTGGCATGGAGCGCCTACGGCGCTCCATGCCAGCAACTGAGACCCTCGCCCAGTGCCCTCGCTACGTGAAGCCCGCAGCCCGCAGCGTTAGCAACAACTCGTACGCTCACAACTATATATGTGATGTGTATATATATATATATATATATATATAATCACATATATAGTTGTGAGCATACGACCCGTTGCTCACGCTTGCAGGCTCGCGTAGGGAGCCTGCGGCCCGCAGTTGCTGGCAAGGAGCGCCGCAGGCGCTCCTTGTCAGCAACTGAGGCCCTCGCGAAGCCGTCTGTGGGTTTTTATTTTTATTTTTTAAGATGCGGGTCTCATTGTGAGGAGAAAACCGGGTGGGGAGGGAGGCTAGGCAGATAGGAAGGAAAAATGAGTGGCAGCTGAGACTGGCCAATCACAGGCCGCCCTGCGAGAATGAGAGGCCAATAGCTGTGGAGGGATGGGATATGGGCAGGCTGCCGGTGCCAGGAGCGAGCGAGCTGTTAAGGCGGGCGGACAGACAGTACAGGTATGGGTCTGTATACTGAGGAGTAATGCTGGTATTTATACTGGAGAGTAATGTGGGTCTGTATACTGAGGAGTAATGTGGGTCTGCATACTGAGGAGTTATGCGGGTCTGCATACTGAGGAAGAATGTGGATCTGTATACTGGAGAGTAATGTGGAACTGTATACTGAGGAGTAATGTGAGTCTGCATACTTAGGAGCAATGTGGGTCTGTATACTGAGGAGTAGTGATGTCGCAAACATCAAATTTTGGGTTCGCGAACAGCGAACGCGATCTCCATCAAATGTTCGCAAACGGCGAACATCGGCGAACCGCCATAGACTTCAATGGGCAGGCGAATTTCAATACACACAGGGACTCTTTCTGGCCACAATAGTGATGGAAAAGTTGTTTCAAGGGGACTAACACCTGGACTGTGGCATGCCGAAGGGGGATCCATGGCAAAACTCCCACGAAAAATTACATAGTTGATGCAGAGTCTGGTTTTAAGCCATAAAGGGCATAAATCACCTAACATTCCTAAATTGTTTGGAATAACATGCTTTAAAACATCAGGTACGATGTTGTATCGATCAGGTAGTGTGATGGTTACACCCGCTTCACAGTAACAGACCAATCTCCCCGTTTAATTCACCGCAAACAACCGCAAACAGTCCCTTTGCACAACCACAAACTCCCCAAGCTAGCCATGTCCCGTTCCTTGTCCTCACTGATGTCATTGAAGGTCTCTTCCTCCACCCAGCCACCAAGGGTCCCCGAAAGGTGACAACAAGCCCCCTGGGATGCCTGCTGTGTTTGGTCTTCCACCTCCTCAAAGCCACCTTCCTCCTCTGACTCCTCTTCTTCAGACTCCCAGAGTCTGGGGGCTTCCACTGCCCAGCATGGAATATTATACACAGGTCAGAGTCTGGGGGCTTCTACTGCCCAGCATGGAAGATTATACACAGGTCAGAGTCTGGGGGCTTCCACTGCACAGCATGGAATATTATACACAGGTCAGAGTCTGGGGGCTTCCACTGCCCAGCATGGAATATTATACACAGGTCAGAGTCTGGGGGCTTCCACTGCACAGCATAGAATATTATACACAGGTCAGAGTCTGGGGGCTTCCACTGCCCAGCATGGAATATTATACACAGGTCAGAGTCTGGGGGCTTCCACTGCACAGAATGGAAGATTATATACGTTGCCTCTGTCTGCGTTATTATAAGGTGTGTACTGTTAAGTAGTACTATTCCTATCGGTTTAATCCCTGTTACGTCCACTCATCAGGGGACGTGTATATGGCATGGATTTTTGGAAGCGGGAGATGGAAAAAGATGCTTGGTCGGTCCTCCCACTTCAAATTTGGGGCACTGCGTGTGCAATCTAAGGTGCCACCAGATATGAGTGTCACTGTGCACTGTCAAAAGTTGGAAGAGTATTCGCTGTAGGCCTCACACACACGCCTGTAGGCAGGCAACTGATATTCAATCGATTACAGTCAAAAAAGTGTTGTTTTATGTCACTGTACACTACGGTTGCACCAGATATGACGTATCACTGTGCACTGGCAAAAGTTGGCAGAGTAGATGCAATAGGCTTCACACACACGCCTGTAGGCAGGCAATTGCTATTCAATCTATTACAGTCAAAACAGTGTTGTTTTATGTCACTGTACACTACGGTTGCACCAGATATGACGTATCACTATGCACTGGCAAAAGTTGGCAGAGTAGATGCAATAGGCTTCACACACACGCCTGTAGGCAGACAACTGATATTCAATCTATTACAGTCAGAAAAGTGTTGTTTTATTTCACTGAGCACAATATAAGCTGTTAGGTGTTAGCCTGTCAAACACACACGCTGGCAGGCAGGCATATGCAATTAGATTACACAGCAAAAAATTATAAAATAAAATAAATGATGTTCTAGCCCTAAAAATGGCTTCTTGGGTTGCTGTCCTTCAGATGGAAGGCTCTGGAAGGGAGTGTATGCTGCTGATTGGCTGGAATGTGTCTGCTGACTGTGAGGTGCAGGGTCAAAGTTTCCTCAATCATAAAGAATAGGGGGCTGTAGTGGATGGCACTGGGCTGTCCTGCAATTTACTGTGAATAAGCTGCATTCGCATAACTGTATGTTGTACTTGTGTTAAAAGAAATGTATGTTGGTTTATGCTCTGCAGAATATTTGCCAGACTATGGCAGACCTAGGCTAATAGATAATCCTGTTAAAGATAAGGAGGTCTATTCATTCTCAAACATAAGAACAAAGAAGGCTGATTTAATCATTGTCTGATTATATCAAGTTGCCTCAGGGAGGTGTGACTCACCTATTGTCCCTAAATGTGTATTGTATGGCCAACTATGGAGAATATGTGAAATGTCTGTGTGTTATGTGTAAAAGATACTTTTACTAACTTTTGAACCCCTGGTCTGATTCATGGCATTTTTTAATATGTTGTTCCCCTGGGGGAGAGCTATTGAACGGTGCTGGACTTAAAGGTGTACCCCCTGTTTTAGGGGTACATCCAGAATGTGGTTAAAATTGGGTCTGTTTTAATTGTGTTACCTGTTATCTGAGGGGAGGAGACGTGGGGGTAGAACCATGTATATAATTGGCTGTGATAATTATGTGGGTGTAGCCCTTCAGAGGGCACCATGGCATAAAAGGAGATTCCCTGTCATAAAATATATAGTTCTGCTCCTGAAACTGTGTGTCGTCCAGTGATTGGGATTGAGGTTGGGATATTGCTATTATTTTACCTGTTGGAAACCTTGCCTGTGGATTTACCATTTACTTGTTCCTGAGCCTCACTGGGATTATAAGTGGAGATAACCTGGGGAATATTGCCTCTCCGCTACAGGGGCAAACCCAAAAGCGCATGTGTTCGCCGTTCGCTGCAAACGCGAACATGCAAAAATCTCTGCGAATAGTCCGCCGGCGAACTGTATCGGGACATCACTACTGAGGAGTAATGTGGGTCTGTATACTGGAGAGTAGTGTGGGTCTGTATACTGGAGAGTAATGTGCATCTGTATACTGGAGAGTAGTGTGGGTCTGTATACTGGAGAGTAATGTGGGTCTGTATACTGGAGAGTAATGCGGATCTGTATACTGGAGAGTAATGTGGATCTGTATACTGAGGAGTAATGTGGATCTGTATACTGGAGAGTAATGTGGATCTGTATATTGAGGAATAATGTGGGCATGTGCATACATCTGTATATTGTAATGCATGTGTGTATATATCTGTATGTTAGGATGTATATATTTATATATATATATATATATATATATATATATATATATATATGTGTGTATATTAGGATGTATGTGCATATATCTGTATATTGTGATGCATGTGTGTGTATATATCTGTATGTTATTATGTACTAGCGAATTGCCCGTCAAAAAATGACGGCAATGAAATTGTAAGGTAGCTAATGCTGTTGGTGTATAATAATGAAATATATAATACATTAATAAATTAATATACTTTACCTATTTTGAAGCATTGTGTTGAAGAGCTGGCAATCTGTTTTGATGTTGCTGGAGCATTAGTGGTGTGGAGCTGCTGTGTAAGCATGATGAATGTGTGCAATGTGTGGTATGAATATCCGTAGGTCGTTTGGGGCGTTTTGCGAGTTTCTTGTGGTGTTTTGCGAGTTTAGAGTGCTGTAGCCTCGTTTTCGTTTTGTTCGGCGGCCATTTTTTCTCTCGCTTACAGTTTTTTTTAGTCTCTAAACTCTTTAATTTCGAGTAAAATGAAGGTCTAAGTTGCATTTTTGAGGTCCTGGGTGGTGTAGGTAAGGTTTTTATGTATGTGCTGTGTGTATGTATTGTGTTTTAAATTTTGTAATGTTCGCGAGTTGCGTCCAAGTGTTGCGAGGCCGTAATGTGTTTGAACGTGTGTCGTAATGTGTGTGTCGTGCTCTTTGGGTTGCGACGTGAACTTTGTGAGGGTCGCATTTGCTGGCATGGAGCGCCTTCGGCGCTCCATGCCAGCAACTGCGGCCCTAGCTTTGCGAGGTCCTCAGGTGCTGGCATGGAGCGCCTACGGCGCTCCATGCCAGCAACTGAGACCCTCGCCCAGTGCCCTCGCTACGCGAGGCCCGCGGCTCGCAGCCCGCAGCGTTAGCAACAACTCGTACGCTCACAACTATATATGTGATGTGTATATATATATATATATATATATAATCACATATATAGTTGTGAGCGTACGGGCCGTTGCTCACGCTTGCGGGCTCGCGTAGCGAGCCCGCGGCCCTCGCGTAGCGAGGGCTGCGGGCCTCAGTTGCTGGGATGGAGCGCCGAAGGCGCTCCATCCCAGCAACTGAGGCCCTTGCCCGCAGCGTACGGCCCGTTGCTCACGCTTGCGAGGGCCGCTGCTCGCGCAGCGAGCCGCGGCCCTCAGCTGCTGGAATGGAGCAGCCACCTCCTCCCCACAATGCCCCGCGCAGGGCCGCCCAGTCCCCGGTTCGGGTTCACCCCCGCACAGCAAAGCGAGGGCCGCTGCTCGCGCAGCGAGCCGCGGCCCTCAGTTGCTGGAATGGAGCAGCCACCTCCTCCCCACAATCCCCCGCGCAGGGCCGCCCAGTCCCCGGTTCGGGTTCACCCCCCGCACAGCAAAGCGAGGGCCGCTGCTCGCGCAGCGAGCTGCGGCCCTCAGTTGCTGGAATGGAGCAGCCACCTCCTCCCCATAATCCCCCGCGCAGGGCCGCCCAGTCCCCGGTTCGGGTTCACCCCCCGCACAGCAAAGCGAGGGCCGCTGCTCGCGCAGCGAGCTGCGGCCCTCAGTTGCTGGAATGGAGCAGCCACCTCCTCCCCACAATCCCCCGCGCAGGGCCGCCCAGTCCCCGGTTCGGGTTCACCCCCCGCACAGCAAAGCGAGGGCCGCAGGCAGGCATGGAGGTGCTCACCACCTCACTATAACTTCCCCCTACCCTCGGGCGGACCCCCCAGGAGCACAGCGAGCCACGGACATACACGGGACTCCCCCGGGCTGCACAGGTGAGTAGAGCCTAATAGGGCTTCATGTGGGGTGACAGGGCACATGATAGGGCCTGGGACCACAGGAGTTACTGTGTTTTTTTTAATATATATATATATATATAACACACAGTGGATGTATATATATATATATATATATATATATATATATATATATATATATATATATATATATAAAGAAACACACAGCATATGTATATGTATATATATATATATATAAAAACACACAGTATATGTATATGTATGTATATATATATATATATATATATATATATATATATATATATATATATTAAAAAAACACACAGTGGATGTATATATATATATATATATATATATATATATATATATTAAAAAAACACACAGTGGATGTATATATATATATATATATATATATATATATATATATATATATATATATATAAGAAACACACAGTATATGTATATATATATATATATATATATATATATATATAAAAACACACAGTATATGTGTATATATATATATATATATATATGTGTGTATATATATATATATATATATATATATATATAAAAACACACAGTATATGTGTATATATATATATATATATATATATATATATATATATATATATATAAAAACACACAGTATATGTGTGTGTATATATATATATATATATATATATATATATATAGCGAATATATAGTGTGTGTGTGTGTGTATATATATATATATGTATATAGTGTGTGTGTGTGTGTGTATATATATGTGTATATAGTGTGTGTATACAGTGTGTGTGTGTATATAGTGTGTGTGTACAGATATACAGTCAGTGCATACACCTATATGTGCATGTATAACATACCGTATATTGCACGGCACATTACAGTCAGTCATTGTATATGTGCCTCATCTCCATCTTATTGTGTGTGTTTATATATAAAATGTGTGTGTATATTGTGTGTGTATACACACATTATATATACACACACAATATATATATATATATATATATATACACACACACAACATATTGTGTGTATATATAATGTGTGTGTGTGTATATTGTGCGTGTGTGTATGTGTATATAATGTGTGTGTGTGTGTGTGTATCACATATATAGTTGTGAGCATGCGAGCCCGCTCGAGCCATTGCTCACGCTTGCGGGCCGCCGAACAAAACGAAAACGAGGCTACAACACACTAAACACGCAAAACACCCCAAGAAACACGCAAAACACCACAAAAGACCTACGGATATTCTGCTACAGACGCATACCACACATTACCCGCCATTTTAGAACAATGCGGAAGTACACGAGTACGCTAACGGTTTGGCCTCGCACACGCACACTATTACACTGCACACATTCACCACGCTTACACAGCTGCTCCACACCACTAATGCTGCAGCAACATCAAAACAGATTGCCAGCTCTTCAACACAATGCTTCAAAATAGGTAAAGTATATTACTTTATTAATCTATTAGTTATTTTATTAGTATACACCAAACAGCATTAGCTCACTTACAATTTCATTGCCGTCATTTTTTGACGGGCAATTCGCTAGTCACATATATAGTTGTGAGCATACGACCCGTTGCTCACGCTTGCAGGCTCGCGTAGGGAGCCTGCGGCCCGCAGTTGCTGGCAAGGAGCGCCGCAGGCGCTCCTTGTCAGCAACTGAGGCCCTCGCGAAGCCGTCTGTGGGTTTTTATTTTTATTTTTTAAGATGCGGGTCTCATTGTGAGGAGAAAACCGGGTGGGGAGGGAGGCTAGGCAGATAGGAAGGAAGAATGAGTGGCAGCTGAGACTGGCCAATCACAGGCTGCGCTGCGAGAATGAGGGGCCAATAGCTGTGGAGGGATGGGATATGGGCAGGCTACCGGTGCCAGGAGCGAGCAAGCTGTTAGAGCGGGCGGACAGACAGTACAGGTATGGCGGGACGTATAGGGACTAGCTGATATAAACCCACTCACTATATATATATATATATATATATATATATATATATATGTGAATAAAGAAGTATACTCTCAAAAGCTTATCATAATGAATGTTTGTCCAATAAAAGAGGTATCACCATATCCTGCAATACTCTGATTATTCAACTAATTACTGGAAGGCTACAGGAATCTAAACACGCAAAACACCACCAGAAACACGCAAAACACCAGAAAACAGCTACGGATATTCCACCACAGCCGCATACCACACATTAGCCGCCATTTTAGAACAATAACTTATACAATGCGGAAGTACACAACTACGCTAACGGATTTGTCTCGCGCACGCACACTATTACACTACACACATTCACCACGATTACACAGCAGCTCCACAGGACTGATGCTGCAGCAACATCAAAACAGATTGCCAGCTCTTCAACACAATGCTTCCTGCATATATTACTTCAAAATAGGTAAAGTATATTACTTTATTAATCTATTAGTTATTTTATTATTATACACCAAACAGCATTAGCTCACTTACAATTTGATTGCCATAATTTTTTGACGGGCAAGTCGCTAGTATATATATAAATATATACACGTGTGTGTATACATTGAAGGAGTGAATTGATGAGTATGACCTTGCAATTACATAGAATTTGATACATCTGGCACGGGCTGGCATGGATTACAATGGAGCTAGCTGTTCTTTATTTTATAGACGTATTGGATTGTTCATTCATCTTTAGTGTTTTAGGTTTATTTATAGATTTTTTAGACATCTCAGTTATGATCCTTCCATAATTTGCACAACCAGCTAACCGTACAATAATAAAATATGTATTTCTGTATGCCAACAAGGCCAGGCAAGCAGCGCATTTCTAGAGGACAACAGGCTGTTAAAAACCTGTGACTGTAGTGACATGATCCCATATGCAGGGAAATGTATATGTGCACTAAAATATAACTAAACATAGATACATTTCTGTACATAAATATGTGTTAAAACCATCACAATTCTAAAAATTGTAGCAGCAGCTTTTACAAGTGTCCGTTCCAAGTTTTCAGTAGTTGGTGCAGTGCTCCCCAGAACGTTATACACAGAATGATTCAGAGCAGATGGTGCTGATACAAATTAATAGTTCTGATGACTGGGACTGACTTAATTCAACAATTAACTTAATCTGTATTAAATGGAGTCAAACCCTAGTGATATATTTCTTGTGATGTTTTCTAGCTGATTAATTACCTTTTGTCAATGTTTTATCATGCTTTGCAAATACAAAAATAATGATGCAGACATTATCATTATGCTATCTTTATTTTCAGTTGTTTAACATCTCTAATGGCTAATATCATAATAACCCCATACACGACAACTTAACTATCATTTATAATGTACACACAACAGAGAGATAACAATGGTAATTATCCTATAATAAAGTTATATGGTTATAAACAAAACATTATCAGTTTGACTTATGGGAATGAACAGCATTTATCCCCCCCCCCCCCCAAAAAAAAAAACAGTTAATTTAGTAGATAATAAAATGCAGATTCTAAAGAAATATACAGCCAAGAAGACTGTATCTGCAGACTGTATTCTGCTGAATTATTTAGTTTTATAGGTACTCAACCTTTTGGTTTCTGCCAATGTGAGAGGATATGTTGTATAATGGGAATGTGGCAGCTAAAAATGCCACAACTTTCAATAAAAACAACAAATACTTAATTAGTTTAAAAGGAAAAAGTAGCAGATGCACCCTCCTGAGAAAATAAGCAGAATTAAACAGCTCAAAATAGAATATGGAACACAACAATAAATAAATATTTACATATAAAAATTAAAGCATTAAAGGAATATCCAAGATTCATGGATTAATACATTTCTGCACTCCTTAGGCAAAAAAAGCAGCCTATGTGTATGCAGTATATCTCATAAAACATTTTATTTTTATTAATATCTAAAAATCCCTCTAATGATTATGTTGACACATCCAGGGGTGTATAAACAGGCATGTGACCCCCACTAATTAGCATGCAGCATCAGGGGTTCAATGTTAACCCACTATTTACCTGCTGCTGCTTGCTCAGCCAATCTCCTTGAAGCTTCCTGTCTCTATGTCAGCAGCAATACATAGAACATATCAGTGATACACTACATATCCCAACACAATCAGTAACCCCAGAGTTAATTAAAAAGTTTCAGCTAACCTGACTGGCCAAAACAAAACATTTCAAATGTGATGCTAATTCTTGCTAGCATATGCCGTCCTTTGTAATAGTGTATTTTGTACCTCGTACGTTCCTGGGTGAAAGTGGTATGCGGTTGGCGGTGTTTTGCGCGGTCCAGGGTCGTGTAGCCTCATTTTCATTTTTTGGGGTCGCCATTTTTTTCTCACTTAGCCGATTTTCGAGTGGCTAAACTCTGCAAAATCAACTTAAATTTGCGTTCCACCATACTCCCAGACATCCTGGCTGTTCCCCCGTGCTGTGTGTGATGTTTTTTTTTGTATTTTGCTATTCAATCCACCATTCACCTGCAAAATTGCCCATGTGGCAATGTAATTCCCCTACCCATTTTCTGATGGGGTAGTCTGTTGGGCCAAAATCAAGGACCTGAAAGGGGGTCTGTGCCAAAATAATATATAACACATGATATACACTATAAACACCTTTTTTTTATTATTCTTTTTTATTTACAAAATCTTACAATATACAAACATAAAAAGGAACTTTTCATACATACAGTACATTCATACATACTTCCCGTACAACAGGAGATTTCTAAACATACTAAGTATATACTGTGACGAAGTGCCCTTCGCCACTTTGTCTTGGAGAGGACTTTTTGCCAGCCTCCTGCCCTGCGACTATGGCCCTGGGACATATTGCCCTTTAAACACAGTATTCGGCCATACCAGAGTGTATGTCACTCATTCTGGCCCTTTACATACAGGGGGGTCATTCGGTACTTGCCCTGTGGGAGCGGTGATACCCCAGATAGCTATGCCATGCAGCCCATTTATATAATGAAAGACTATGGGAAAGACTTTAGCTACATGGCAATTGAACTGTGTGAATAGGATCTGAGCGCTATTCTGTAGTTTTGTGCGCTCAGATCCCAGCTATCTGGGGATATGTGAAATGTGAGTAAATGTGAATTGCAGTAATGCTGATGGGTTGTCAAACTAGAGAATTGACCAACAAATACTTTTGTCCGGACATCCCCAGGCCGATCCGTTGGGATAAGACCGTGTATGCCGGCTTATGGTCACGGGGGAGGTGTGTAACGGAACCCATCACTGTTTTACCCTGTTTTATGATTATTATGGTTAAAATATGATCCTACTATTATACTGTATGTATGTTGGTTTATGCTCTGCAGAATATTAGCCCAGACTATTGCAGACCTTGGCATAAGAGATAATCCTATTACAGAGACTCCTCATAAGATAAGGAAGTCTATTGTATAAAGTGTTTTCATTCTCAGACATAAGAACAAAGAAGGATGATCTAATCCATGTCTGATTGTATCAAAGTTGCCAGGTAGCCTCAGGGAGGTGTGACCCACCTATTGTCCCTATATGTGTATTGTGTGGCCAACTATGGGGGATATGTGAAATGTCTGTGTGTTATGTGTAAAAGGTGACTTTATGTATTTTTAAGTGGTTTATGTCTTTTTGCAACCATGTGCTCAATGGAGTCTGCCTCTATCCCTGGATAATTGGATTACTTTCCCCATTGTCTCCAGTACAGAGGCCTCTGTAAAACCTGTTTGAGCCAGATTGCCATGCTGCCAGTCATAGCCCAAAAGATACTTTTACTAACGTTTGAACCCCTGGTCTGATTCATGCCATTTTTTAATATGTTGTTCCACAATTTATGTTGTTCATAAAAATGTAAGATTTATTTATGTACTATGTAAAATCATAAAGTTATAAAAATGTATAAAAATGTGTAGGTTTTAGCTGGGAGATAATTGAGTAGATACAGTAATAAACTCAATTATCTCCCAAAAAAAGGGGAGGTAAACTGTGGGCGTTACTACTGTGTTATTGATTGTTCTATACCTTCCCCCTGGGTGTGTTCTGTTTGTACCTGACTGTAATAAAAACCAGGCTGGGTGTGCCAGCAAGAGAGTTCTACTTGACCCTTCAAAACGTAGCCTCGTCTCGTTCTTACAGGGGATTGCTATATCACACTGAGGATTGCTATGCTTTGCATACTCCCTTGAGCTGTAACTACTGAACTCTTGTTCCTGATGTACTCTCCTTGGAGGAGAGGTCTTCCCCACACGGTCCTGGATGCTGGAGATTCATACAGGGGGGAAGGAAGACGGCGCGGCTCCAGTTAAGCTACGGCGGTTGTGGAGTCTGTGGTGGTTGTGATGTCCGGTGCAGTGCTTGTAGTCCTCGGCGCAAACTAGGACGCGTCCATCAACGGAGGTACCCAGTCGGGGTGCCAGTAGATCTTATCTTCACTAGTTAGTGGGTAACTATAGTAACTGCAAAATGACTATTGTGAATGCATTGTTGTTCTTTGAAGACAAGAGTGTGGAATGGAGGAAGAGGCCTCCACATTGTAATGTTCCTGCCCTAATTTTTTTTTAGCAAACCTCTACTCAGATGTTATTGTGCCACAAGTCATTTGTCACCTCCTAGTAGGGTCAGTCCCTACATTTTTAGATCAGAAGAGGCAATATACTAAAAAAAGAAAAAGGGAAATAATGGTTCGCTAATTACCCCCTACAGAGTATAGGAAGGAGGCAATAGAGCAAATGGTTCAGTCTCTTAGACTTTTCAGACTCTTAAGCCCAGGGAGATAATTAATAACTCTGACATTATACTACATCATGGAACAGTTAATACACTTTTGTTTTGGACAATGTTTGTTGCTGAAGGAAGGGGATGACGGTGGGGAACAAGTCTGTCAATCAAAATTACCTGGCAACATAGCTAATATGATAGGCTATTGGACTGTTTTAAATATGTGTGATGTGTGAAAATAAAGTCAGCCTGTCTGCACTAATAAACAGTGTGCTTCTTGAATAATGGGCTATCCTACATAAGGGGTTGTGGAAATTTGATTATTATTTTTTAATAAGCTAGTAAGAGTCTGCACCTGTGATTTCCTGAGTTCCTGCAAAATGGTCCTAAGGCATGCTGGGCACTGAGATTAAATACAATAAAACTTCACCGCTCAGGAGTGTCCTGTAAGCTGAAAGCAGGATGTATTGGGGTGTACCTGATCCCCTCATCTCTGGGTCGTGACACATATACTTAGTTGATGTAATAGTCCTGCCAGTACCATCAAAGTTTCAGTTAAAATTCTTGGAGAAACAGTTCAAAGTCATAGATCTCTGGCTAGTCTTTCTCCCACAATGGCTCATGGCATGGCTCAATCTAGTTCCTATTGAACAAAAAGGAACATATGCATATTGCAGTGGCAAAAAGCTCTGGCTGAAGTGCTCAAAGAGCAGCTGCATCACCACCAAAATGTTGTGGTGTAGCCAGGTGACTTATTTTAGCACAGTACTTGGTGAAGGCCAATGGATTCACCACAGGTGGAACTGGAAAAACTGTTGTTGTATCAGATTCTACCCACCTGCAGAAAATAGTAAAGGCATCCACCAAGCTTATTTTCAAAAGCTATTAGCCAAGCATCTTGCTTTACAGACCTGCTGGGATTTGAGATCCAGGCTAAGAGCCACTTGGTTATGTTGTTGCCGGAGATTTTCCATCCTCTAGTCCAAATTCCAATGGACCCCTTACTTCTTATTTGTAGCCTCTAGGTGATTGGTCAGAGACCCAAGCTGGCATCCCTGGTTCCAACAGTGAGGGAGAGACTTCATCGAGATCCATCTATCCTGTTGTAATTATCAGGGGGAGGCTAGTGTCTGGTTTAGATGTTAAGCGGTTATTGCTCTTTGCAGTTTTTCAATAGTTGGCAGAATCACAAGGCAGACCTGACTGTGAGGTAAAAGGAGACCTTTGATGCAGAGTACATAAAGACTGGAGTAATGAAAACTTTGGCATAAAGACAGCAATGATAATGCAGACTTTGGCATACAAATGAACATGGAATAGGTGCTAAACATGAGTACAGACAAAAATATTAGCTTAGACTATACTGGAATCCATGTCTGGACAAGAAGCAACAGTTAAGCAGAAACAAACACTGGAAGTTTGGTAACTAAAAAAACAGAAGCACAGAAGGCCTCAAAGAGCAGCTGAGATGTGGAGGCTTTCCACCTCATGGCACAATGTCTTATAACAGGCACTTTGAAATTGACTTGGCAGAAATATAGAGGCCCTGGAACTACATGGTTAGCTGTACCTATGCACTTTTGCTTACAATGGGTAGAATTATGAAAAGTGGATAGTACCAAGAAGCAAGGCTTGCACCAAACAAATAGCAAAACCACACCTGCCAGGACCCATGCAGGTGCAGATGGAGATCCATACATCTTAGGTTTAAACCGCAGTCTACTTAGTATGTGTAACTCGAGTGGGGGGGCTCCAGAGCCCCATCCATGGATATCCTCCCAGGCCTGTCCAAAAGCCCGACAGAACAAATACCCTTCCTGACAACATATAGAAAGAACAACATATAGAAAGAATAGGGCTATAGTGGACCTTTAAGATTTTGCAGTTTCGTACTTCAAATGATTGGCAGAAATAAAATCACAAGCAAGAGGAATATTGAATTTATTGTTGTTGTTGTTCAGTCCTTCAGTCGTGTCCAACTCTCTGTGACCATATGGATGTCTGTGTTTCTGGTTGTGCTTATCCATATGGTTTTCTTGGCAAAAATACTGGAGTAGGTTGCCAGTTCATTCTTCAGTGGACTGATATTTTTCTGACCCTTCTGCTATGACCTGCCCATCTTGGGTGACCCAACATGGTTTAGTTCACAGCTTCATTGAGATACACAAGCCCCTTCGCCACAACAAGATAGAGATCCAGAAGGGATTGAATGTATTACCTTGGCTTAAAAAAATGAAAAGAATGCTCAGGCCCTCAAGACAGTAATGTAACGTGTGCAGGGAATAAATGTCACAATCAAACTGAATTAAAACCTCTTATATTTTATTTTAACCTTTACTGTAGGATGACCAGCACTGCACCAGCAAACAGAAACATTATATACATTGATATCATGAGTGATTACTTTTCAGAGAACTCACTGATAAGAATCATGGATAACCTCGGGCATTTACTTATAGGATATAAGACAGGAAAACCAATTATATAAAGAACAAGTACTGAATATGGAACAAAGAGCTCCCTGAAGGGAAAGGGATACTGGTAAAATGAGATCTGATTTGTGAACTTGTCTCCATATAAATATCTTAATTTATGTGCAGCTGGATCTTACAGAAAAGAGCAGATGCCGAGATATACACAATCATCAGAAAGAGCAGAGACCCAAAAAGTGCTGAGCCAGACTTAGAAACACATGTGGGTCCTTGTAGTGCTTCTGTAATGTACAGTTGTGGCATGAGAGACAGAAATTGTTAAAAATAGTAAGACTGTAATTCTCTGACTGCAGTATAATTTTGTATTAGATAAACAACTTTGCAATTTACTTTGATTTTAAAAATTTAATTTTCCTAGATTTATATTTTTAAATTGCATCTTTGTATATCTTACCAGATGTCTGTCTCCTCACATGTTTGTAAAGTATTTAATAAACCGGCAACATTAGCAACTGTGTAAGCCAATAGCATAAAAGCATTTTAGAGAAAATGTTTGTTGCAGACTATGGCCCCTATTCAATTGTCCAAATCGCAATTACTTGAGCCCGTAATGGAGCCCGGAAATGTTATTGATATTTAATTGGCTACATTTTGCTACTCTCATTCCAATTGTAAGTTACAGGCTAAAAAGCACTGCGGTTGTCAAAAGCTTAACTCCGTCCTATCTCCTCCTTTGATGTTCCAAGCCCGTAAATGTTACCAGTGCTAAAGACCCGAAATGATATATTTAATTAAAACAATCCAACAAGCCCCCAATTGCCTTCAAACCCGTAAATGGCAAATGTATCAAAAAAATATACAAGTACTAGATAGGACTCGAAGGTGGGTTAAACACCTGTTCATATAACTGCAGCAGCAAATAAACACACAATGCTGTACTTAAACATATTGGGAAAGCAATGTAAGACATTAGAATTAATTGCACAACAGTCTCAAGCTTGCAAATCTGCAATAAAAAATGTTTTCATGTTTTATTGCCATGTTATATTGATCCTGGGAATCAAGGAGTTAATACATATCATGGAACCCGCATGGACTAGAACAGTTGACTTATTGATTTTTATTGATTTCTACATTTCTGGATTACCCTGAAATGCTACTTACCGGTTCATGGTTTGCGTGTTGGGGCTGTGAGCCTGTAATTACGGATTTGAGTCAATTACATACATCTATATATGTAAGAAATGTATAACCTGCAGACAAACCATCATTATGAAGGTAATTACGGGCATGGAATTAAATAGGGGCCTCTGTCTATAAAATTTTTCATTTTGTTTGGCTTGGGCACTTCCTGATTGCATGAGTTGATGTGCAAAACTTACCTATCAATGAGGGAGAAATGGGGATCAAAGGGAGATGGAAGGTGCTGTAATTTCAATAGATCTTTTAGTATGCAGCACTTAGTTCTTTCCTTCAAGAATTTTAAGGGAGAGAGAACGGAACAAGGGCCTGAGGCACCATTTCTAGCTGATACGCTGGCACAAAACAATTAAGTACCGGGGAGAAAGGGAGAATTGTAGCTCTGGGGAGAGAGAATGACCGGGGAAATAGGATGATAACTTTAGAGAAAAGCAGTATGGAAAGAAAGCTTGAGAGCAGGAGAGAGAGAAGTAACAGACAGAAAGAAAACGGGAGAATTGGGGAGACAGGAGAGGGTGATAGTTGCTTATGTCTGGTGGTATAGTGCCATAACATTCCCATAGGTGGTGGCTTCAGAGAATTGTGATTATTCCTAGCTGTAGATCTTTCCAGACTAAGTACTAGGCTAAGTACATTTTTTTAATAACTCACTTTTTTAAAATGAAATGGTTAAAAATAACATTTAAATATAGCACTTTATTTAGATAGAAAATTAAACCCAAACAAGTAGTAAATCAGTGTACTAGTCATTTTAGATAGAATAGGTAATTCTTGAGATATATACTGTTCCATGACAGGGTATGTCGATTTGTGTTATGTTGTACGAGACTATAGTAAGTGAAAGGAACTAATTAACGCACAGCTTTTATGGGTGCACCTACTACAGAATCAAGCAGTGCTTAAGACTTGTGGATTTATCAATCTACAATGGAGCTATGCTCCAGTACCATACTACCAAGACACGTTAAGCCACAGGCAAGGCAATTATAATGATAACGGCAGTGACGGAGGCCTCGAATACATGGTTCTCATAGGAAATCTCTTAAGGCTATCTTGACCCTACAAGAATTCTTATGAATTTACTGAGCTATTACATTGGTCCCCCAGCCAGTGGCCACAGGCCAGCTAATGTATAATATTATGTTTACGTAACCAGGGGATTTGTCAGAGCTGGTCAGAGGGCAAGGATGCCAGTAGAAGAGCCACAGGTGAAGGTCCACCAGCAGTGGTGGAATATAGCATGTGTGAGGAACTCCTGAGGGCCAGAATGCCAGTAGCCTCCTTTGTGAGAATAACTGCTTACTGGACACATACCAGCTTGAGAACCTGCAAGGTGAGTATGTGCACCACCAATCATTAATCATGTTCACAACATATACACTCCTACTCACTGATACAGCCTACATCATACAGCAATAGCACATACTGATTTTATGTCTCTAAATCATTATTGGCTCATACTGTTTTTATGTCTCCTAATCATTGTCTATGCAATGTACAATTAATAGCTGTAAATACAAACACTGACTGAAGTTATGCTTAGGAGAATAAGAAAATAAATACAGGTCAGGCACCGATTTTCCGGCATTGTCCGTTCCGGAGCTTTGCCGGAAAATCAATTTTGCCAGACCAGAAGGTTTCTCACAAAAACTGGTTCTTGGCAAGAATACTGCAGGTCTTTGTATATGAGATGCATGTATGTACTTATTATACACTATTATACACTTATTATACACAAGAAATCTTTAATAATGAATGAGACCAAGTACACAAGATGTTTAGAGAAACCAATTTACTGACTGAAAAAGATCACGGAAGCTTTGCAGAATGAAAAAGACCAGTGGAGCTTTCCATATTAAATAGGTGCACAGGGGCCTCTTTAACCATCTCTGTTTTACCGTGATAACTGCCTGTTTACTCTCTATAAAAAGATAGTTCTTTCTCTAACAACTTGTTGAGAAGTCCATGTGATGAATTTGGATGTTGACATTGAATAACACAGGCTTGTCAAGTTTTTAAAGAGAACATATTTCATTTTACAGTAAACATGCAACTATCAAAGTAAAACATAGATGGTTGAAAGCTCCACTGCTCCGTTTCATTCATTAATGCCCCAGTGCACCTTTTCATTCAATAAATACTTGTCTCTCTACTAACTTGTTGACAAGCCCATGTGACGAAGTTGGATGTAATAGTTCACCAAATGGTCTTGTCTTCAAGTTAGTAGAAGGAGAAGTATTTACTGAATGAAAAGAAGCAGTGGCGCTTGATGATCTACATGCTTTCCAAGAACATAGAGTAATACCAATATACATAAGACGACTCAAAGAGTTTACATATAGTGTATACTTTATGTTTATATCTCAATCAAGTAACCTATTTAGTAGTGGCTTTACAGTTCATAAATTAACTGAAACTGTTAAGCTAATCACTAAGCTCTTGGATTTGAGAGCTGTCCTGATTACTGTCTGTTTCGTAGTTGCATAGCTGGGATACTGCGTTTGGGATACTTGAAGATGAAGCCACTGGACACACAGTCTTCTTGGCAATCGTATTAAACTTCTAATCGAAATAAGGTTGCTTCATTTGTTTGGATGTTTCCTTGTGTAATTTTACATGCAACAAATGCAAACTCATTAGTTCTTGTGCAGTAAAGGAGCTATGTTGCTCGGGTCCTTTAATTACTTCGCTCACACGGTCAATTAACTTGTCATAGAAAAGTCGTTGACTACATCTCTTTCATCTTCATCACTGTCATCTTCATCACTCCCTATGTTTTTTGAATATTCAGAACCATGTCTATAATTTCAAAGTCTGTAAGATAATGCACAACAAGTGTTCCTTCATTTGCATTCATTGACTCTGCAAGATTTTCTTCATTAAGATTACTTGCTATAATATCCTTGGCAACAAGTTCTTTAGCAATTTTTTGCATACTCCAGCAATGAATGAACAACTTATTCTTGCCTTGATAAATACACAATGGTTTAATTTGTTGCCTCCTCCCCAACTCCTCCTCTGTGTCCTTTTTACATTAGCAGAGTATTGAGATGATTTGAAACAGATCAATTTGTCAGAGTGCATTCAACCTTTAATCAATGTGGGCCTATGTTGCACAATTTATACTTTGCAAACGTTAAATGTACACTATTAGCCTTATTAAATTGTGATTCGGTCAATGGAAAAGGGCTCTATATAACCACAGAGCAATTTTCTAGTTAGTGAACTTCTATCCAAAAGCAAGGTCTTCACTAACTAAAAACTTCTGTAAAAAAATATAAAATATAAAGCTAAAATGTAAAGGCTGCATTTATTTTTTTTAACTTTCTAAAAATATCATATCCATTATAAAGTGAAGTTACTCAGAACAGCATGACACTTCATTTGGTGGTCTACTCTTAACAATATGCAAATGGCCTCCCAGATCATACAAGATCAATTACAATATTTATTATTATGTTATCCTCCAAAACAAATATATTTTATAATCCCTAAGGAAGATTAAAAATGTATAATCTATTTATGGCTTAGGCATCTATCCAAAATAAAAATTCTGAAAACAAGTCTATTGGTCACTCTGTGCAGCAACTGATTGTCTACTCTTTAGACACAATGATTGTAGCACTTAGGTTCTGAGACAAAAGAGGAAAGACAGACAGGTGCCCCTTTGGTGACGTGCCCGTAGGCAGATGCCTAGCCTGACTATTGATAAATCCTGCCATAAAACTAGCTCCTATGTTTTGAATATTAAACACAAAAGTGAAAGATAAAAGGTTAATAAACTGAAGTAGCTTTATTCACAGCTCCCAGTCAAGCCATCAAAATGAGCCTTGGCATCCAATCAATGTAGCAACATTAATCCAATAGTCTCCAAGCTGCAGTTTGATATAACTGTAATTAAGTAGTTTAGGTTGTATGGATTGGCCTCAAACTTGAAAAACACCATGACTTTATTGAGCTGTTTGTTAACCCATTACGCACTGACTTTGCTCACTTCCTCCATTTAGTCTAGTAGATGTGTATATAAAAGGTTTAAATAAAATAGAAATAAATCAAATCAAATCGAAAATATAGAGTGCAGTAAATTTACTATAACTCTAGATTATAATATTCATATATAAATACAAGATACAAAATAATTGTCCTTTGTAACAATGTCAAGCAATAATACTTATCTGTTGTTTAAAGTAAAGCCATGTCCCAAAAGCTGTTATCACTTGCCATATTTCTGCATATTTCTTGAACACTTAACAGCTTGAGGATAGTTTTTATTTAAACCAGGCACGATGGAACAAAAACAGCCATACCTAGAGCTTCTAGTCAGACTTGGTGTACTCCCACCAGCTTTCTGGAGCTACCAGCAGATCTCAATAAATATCCTAAATATCCAGGATATACAACCCTCTTTAAAACAAGGGTTGTATCACTCAGTAAATAATCCTAAAATCATAGTACAGTTCTAAATATGTCTACTCAACCTACAATTACTTATTGAATGTTTCTGTACAGTGACACACAATAAAACATTTCCATACCCCTTACAGATAACACAAACCAACCAAGAGCCCAGCATTTAGCTCCATTTAA
The DNA here is from genome assembly GCA_027410445.1 of Discoglossus pictus. Taxonomy (NCBI): domain Eukaryota; kingdom Metazoa; phylum Chordata; class Amphibia; order Anura; family Alytidae; genus Discoglossus; species Discoglossus pictus. The sequence goes on along the minus strand of CM050165.1, from coordinate 416,920,073 downwards.
TACTAGCTAGTGAATTCTAACAGCAGCCCATAGGAAGCCCTTGGTGGGCTGGTGCCTGAGAGTCTTTACCACATGGACATGTGGGCGCTTTCCTTCTCCCAGACCCACCGAAAATACATTAAACAATGGTCTCTGGCAATCTCATAATATCCACTAATAAATTCTATTCAATTCATGCTAAAAATAGATTGAAAATCCTACAATTAACTGCTGACAGGAGGAGGCGGGTCTCACATTTGTCACACAGCTTCTTTTGGGGGAATGCTCACCCCCATATATTAGCCGGGAGCAATACAGAGAAACAGAGCAAAATTATTGCAACCATTTATTTAAAAGTAAGCTAGTAATCTTAGTCTAATAAATAAAAAAAACAAAAGATATGTATCTTAAAACTCAATTTTCAAGATATTCTTATCTTCCCCAGATTGGTCTATTGCATCTCACTCACTCTTCCAGCTCATGCATTCTAGCTCCACTCAAACAAATCCAAAATGCTTCTTCCAATATAATTTTCAATGTTCCCCACACAACTCACACCCTGATCCAACTCCAATGGCTTCCAGTTTGCTACCACTACTTTTTTTAGAGCCTAACCAATTCTACGTGGCTTTGCTCCTCCATACCTTGCCTCACTTATCTCATTCTATGTGTCACAACAATCTCTAAGATCTGAACACTTCTCATAACTGACAGCACTGTTCTAAACGTGTGCTTAGTTCCACTTCCAGTCATTCTCCCTCCTTGCATCCCTTCAGTCAAATCCACTGCCACATAAGACAGTCCACCCACCTACAAACATTTTGCAAATCACTAAAGACCTAGTTCATGTCTCCTTCCAACTGTGATACAACTTAAATTCCCCCACCCCACCTCTCTCGATCTCTCTGCTTGACCTTCTGCGTCCTTGATCACGATCTTGCATCTTGATGGTTATCTGCATTGAAGGTCCCCATCCCATATTTAAAAAAAACACATGGCTCTCAACACATCAGGATAAGTGCATAAACTATTTAAAAAAAATAAAACTTTTGTAGCTATTATTTGTTAACTTCAATATCATTTTTGGCTTTTATAAAGTCTATTTTATTGAAATATCACAATGTAAAAGCTGGACTTCTGTGTTCTTTTTATGTCCCGGAGGCTTTTCTTCTTTTTTGCTGTTTGATTAACAATTCAATATTTAAGACACATTTTCAAGAATTCAGTTCCCTTCCTTAGGCCAAGTAATATTGATTCACAATTTTTTTTTTTTACTTAGACTAAAACAATGAGAGAAGGGATGCTGAAGAAGAACAACTGATCAAATAGATAAAAAGAACAGTATGTAAGAACTGGCAGGCTTAAAGGAGCAGTGTTCACACAATAGGGTTTCATTTGCGTGTTTACTAACTGATCGGAAATAAATTAAATTTAAAAATGTATTTCTTTAAAAAAAAACTACTTATGAACTCATTGCTGCTGTCCACACTTATTAGGTGTCCAGAGGCAAGAACAAATCTGCCCAGTAGGCTATCCTAAACTTTTTCCTAGACTAAGGTCTAAGGTCAGATCATCTCCTCCCGCTATTGAAATTGGAGGTAAGCATATCTATCTAAATCTATAGATAACTTAGAGAAAAATATGATCAAATCTTAAGTATTATTAGAAAGTGTATTACAAAGTATAAAAAAACACTATATATAAGGCACATGTATCTATCAATTTACGACTTATGTATTCCTGTGCTCATATTGTCAAAAGTAAAAAGCATTGTGGGTAATACAATCCTGGGATATGCTTCTGATTGGATGAATTAGCAAATGACACTTTTTACATCAGGAAAGGGGAGGAGTATTTTTTTTTTCCTGGACAGCTTGTGTATGCCTGGCACATTTTCTAAAAAGTGTTTGGATATCTGCTACTCGGATTTATTCAGATGATCTAACAGGTTAAATCCCCCAAAAAATAAAGAGCCCTTTGAGGTCAAGAGCTTAAAATAAACCATGGCTTGGTAGTTTAAAGTAGGTAGGAATAAAGAAGATGTCTGGGTTACTCCTGGCTGTCACACTGAATATTGATCTTATTCTGTTTTCTGCAATTCTTCAACTTTTTGTTCTCAGAATCAGTCTAATTATATTAATAGTAATAGTGATCAACATATCAACTGAACTATTTCTCCCCATTAGGTGACCCTTCAAGGAGGAAAGATTTATTAGATTTTACAATAGTATGATACCAGCTAAGGATTTTGCCAACTTTGGCAAGTAAAACTAAATGTGCAGTACAAAAATTAGGTTAAATAACATTTTCAATTGATATTTTTAACTAGTAAATTATTTGTAATTATTCATATTTAAAATGTGTGTACAATGAAATGAATTATTAAAATGTTTTCATGAAAACCTTTTTTATATGCCCTTAAATATATTTTCCTATATAAGCCTTATCACTTAAACCTTGATGATTACATCATAGCAAAAATTATGTCACTCATTGTGTCATAATGATACTGGCTTCATATAGTTCTATTAAAGGGTCCCATTGCTTTGAATGTGTTTAAAGTTCCACAAAGCAGGTTGTATTGTCTGTGAGCATGAGAGTTAGGCAGATAAATAGACGTAATAAAAAGGCAAATGAACATCCCGAATTGTACAACAAGGTTGACCTGATTGCAATGGTAAGTACTATGCGTATCCTATTTCTTCGCCCATTATCAAAATACAAAAGACAACATAAATATGACCATTCAGTGACACATTCAGTACAGAAGGTGCCTATATTGTGCCTGCTAAATACATGTAATTCCATCTTTATCTCTATTAAGCTGACAAAGTATACTTTCAATAGGGAAGGGTGATGGAATTTATTATTGTGGGGTAATGAATTTTTGGGGTAATGTTTAGAAAATAATTTTGCAACCTTGTGATATTTACACATGAATTATACTATTGTTGCTTCAAGAGAGAAAATAAAAAAATATGTACCAAATGCTGGTCACTGTGAGAGCTTGCTGTTTGTTATAGCTGGTATTAATTTTGGAGTTTGTTTGACCCACAAACATTCATGTATCCAGATACAAGCATTGCTATTAGCTGATGCAGTGAACCCACATAAAATAATTTTAGTCCATTAAACAGATTGGATTGATTGATCAGATAATCTACCACCTGCCACATAAACAGAGAAATTAAAGGAAACATATAAATCCCATTAGAATGATATCAACAGAGATAAGTAAAAACTAAGATAAAAATAATGTGGTGCATTAAGGAGAGGTTTGGGTTTTTAGAGCACTGGGCTGACTTCTCACTTGGGTACAATCTCTATAGCAGGGATGGATTGCACCTTAATGATGACGGAGCTTGTGTGATATGGTATAGGATGGGGGAGTTTTTAAACTAGTAGATGGGGCGGAGGGACACGATCAAAGTAATGGGGTAGAAAGTGTAGAGGGGTAAGGAACAAATTGACTACTCATGGGGGAAGAGATGGGGAGGGTTAGTACAGTCAATAGGGAGGTAGTACTAAGTAACTCAAGTACAGTGGCAGGCACTTCAGAACTACAGACTCATAACATAAGGTATATGCTCGCTAATGCCAGAAGCTGGCCAGGAAAAATGGAAGAGTTAGAATTATTAGCAGTTAATGAGAAATGGGATTTAATAGGCATTACCGAAACATGGTAGGATGAATCTCTTGACTGGCCTGTTAATCTGGATGGTTATAACCTATTTAGGAAAGATAGGGGCAATGGTAAAAGAGGAGGAGGGATTCGTCTGTATGTTAAGCCTGAATTTAAGCCTACAGTCAGAGAAGATATTTATGGTGGAGCTGTAATGTTGAATGTTTGTGGGTAGAGTTAAATAGTGGAGCAGCAAATTCTAAAAGAATATTAGTAGGAGTATGCTATAAACAACCAAATATAATTGAAAGTGAGGAAATGCAATTATTGTTACGGATTGGAAATGCAGCTAAGCATGGACAAGTGCTAATAACGGGATATTTTAATTACCCTGAAATAAACTGGATAAATGAGACCAGCAGTTCAGCTAAGAGGAACAGGTTCTTGAGTACACTCAGGAATCATAATCTGGCCCAAGTTATACAAGAGCCTACTAGAAATGAGGCTATCTTAGATTTAGTCATCACAAATAATATTGATATATAGAGATGTCGCGAATAGTTCGCCGGCGGACTGTTCCCGGCAAACATAGCATGTTCGCATTCGCTGCGAACATATGCGATATTCGACCCGCCCCCTATACTTTATCATTGAGCAAACTTTGACCCTGCATGTCACAGTCAGCAGACACATTCCAGCCAATCAGCAGCATACACTCCCTTCCAGAGCCTTCTACCTCATGGACAGCAGCCATTTTGGAATCATAACTAACTTGCAGTCTTACTGAGAGGAGGCTGAGTGTAGGTGATACTGCATCAATAGGGAAAACCATAGCTAGGCTACTGTACACAGTGTGCAATACAGTCCTGAAGGACTCTTTTGATCTCTGCTGCAAGGACACCCCTGTGTCTCTTCTCCCCCTTATCATCATCCTCCCCTCACCTTAGCACCCAACCCTAACACCCCTCACACTTATCCATAACACCCATCAACCTAACAACTAACCCTAACACCCCTCACACTTATCCCTAAGACCTAACACCCCTCACACTTATCCTTAACACCCCTCACCCTAACCCTAACACCCCTCACACTTATCCCTAACACCCGTCACCCTAACACCCCTAACACCCCTCTCACTTATCCCTAACACCCCTCAGGAAAGAGACACAGGGGAGGATGATGAGGGAGAGGGGGAAGAGACACAGTGGAAGATGATGAGGGAGGGGGAAAAGAGACACAGGGGAGGATGATGAGGGAGGGGGAAAGAGACACAGGAGAGGATGATGATGGAGGGGGGAAGAGACACAGGGGAGGATGATGAGGTAGGGGGTAAAGAGATACAGGGGAGGATGATGAGGGAGGTGGGAGGATGATGAGGGAGGGGGGATGAGACACAGGGGAGGATGATGAGGAAGGGGGGAAAGAGACACAGGGGAGGATGATGAGGGAGGGGGTAAAGAGATACAGGGTTATTTATGCCCTTTATGGATTAAAACCAGACTCTGCATCAACTATGTAATTTTCCGTGGGAGTTTTGACATGGATCCCCCTCCGGCATGCCACAGTCCAGGTGTTAGTCCCCTTAAAACAACTTTTCCATCACTATTGTGGCCAGAGTCCCTGTGGGTTTTGAAATCCACCTGCCCATTGAAGTCTATGGCGGTTCGCCGGGTTCGCCGGTTCGCAAACATTTGCGGCGGTTCGCGTTCGCGGTTCGCGAACCGAAAATTTGATGTTCGCGACATCACTATTGATATAGTATCAAATGTTGAAATAGGTCAACCTTTGGGAAACAATGATCACAACACAATCTCATTTGAAATTTAATTAAAAAACAAAACTGTAGGGGGCTATCAAACTCTTGATTTCAAAAGGGCGGATTTTAACAGTCTAAGGGCAGCAATACAAGGTATAGACTGGGACAGAGAAGTGACAGGTAAAAATACTAATCATAAATAGACATTTAAATCCTTACTAAATAAACATACTTATCGCCATATGCCAAGTGGGAATAAAAGTAGTAGGAGTAAATCACAACCTACGTGGCTTAACAATGAATTCAAGATGAAGATGAGGAGTAAAAAACAAGCATTTCAATTATACAAACAAGAGGGGACAGAGACAGCTTTTCTTAAGTACAAGGAAATCAACAAGGCAGCAAAAGGGCTATTAGACTGGCTAAAATCGAAAATGAAAAGCTAGTTGCAAAGGAGAGTGAGACTAACCCTAAAATATTTTTTAAATATATTAATGGGCAGAAGGCATAGGAACATTACAATGTGACACAGTCCATCTGATAATTAGTGACCAGGAAAAGGCAGATGAGCTAAATATGTTCTTTTCTTTGGTAAACACAATTGAAGTACCAGTGGTTGGGTCACTGCAACATAATGGTTCTACACTACTATCCCTAAATAATTGGTTAACGCAGGAAGAAATCCAAAAGAGGTTGAAAATATTTTTTAAGTATATTAATAGGAAGAAGGCCAGGAAGGAAGCTTTAGGAACATTAGAATGTGACACAGGTCGCCTGATAATTACTGACCAGGAAAAGACGGATGAGCTAAATAGGTTCTATACTTCTGTATTCACAAGGGAGGTACCAGTGGTTGGGATACTGGTTGGGACACTACCTTTGCCACATAATTGGTTAACACAGGAAGTAATCCAAAAGAGGTTGGAAAAAATTAATGTTAATAAAGCCCCGGGTCCTGATGGAATACATCCAAAGGTATTGAGGGAACTGGGCACTGTAATAGCAAAACAATTATATCTAATTTTTCAAGATTCACTCAACACAGGGTCTCTACCAGATTACAATCTAATCTGTTAGGGTGACAGTGTCCCCTTAAGCTGAGTGTGTCCAATCTAAATGGAAAATATGCAATAATCTAGAAACTGTCATGCTCAATTTAGGCCCTGATGTTTGTAGCCATTGGCAAAGGATAGTTTTAAAAGAAGCAGCAAAGATGCCAATAAGTGCTTTTTGATCTCTCTTGAGAGACTTTTGGTCTTCCATTATGTGCATTCCAGATATACATGCCAATTTTGGAGTTGGTGTAAAAGAAAGTTTTGATTTTTGTTTACAAAATGTGTAAACTTTTTTCAGAATTGTATAATTATCTGGCATTCCTATTAATGGTAGAGATCATCATTTGGATAATGGCAATGTTGGAGTCAAATGATGTTGTCTTCCTGCCATTTATAGAATCTTTTCAGTAGTCATTTAATCTAAATCTAATCTAGCATTTTAGATACAATCACGGTAAACCTATGTAATATGTACAGTATATCTTTATTTATATGCTGTTATGAATAACCACTTACCTCTTTTCTTCTATCCACTCATGTCAACCCAAGGTTGAGAGGAAGCCATCAGAACGTCTCTTACAAGAGTCTCAAAGCAAGTGTTTCAGTATCGAGTTTTCAATATATTTATTGGAGAAAGAGACTGAGGTTGTGAAAACATTGGGCAACAAATGGCAAAAAATAGAGCTGGAAGAAGAATCTGCTGCAAGTCAAGTGTTCGCCAAACTGTGGATTAAAGTAAAGCAGATAACGGGCAAAGCTTGAATCTATCCAAAGCAACCTAATAATGAGATACAATAATTCTGTACCTTATTATAAACGGATGATAAATTATAATAAATAATGTTTTATCTCCTATATAGTCACTGAATATCAATTTTTAATTAATTGTACTAGCATTATTAAGATAACAATCCATGATATGTAAATAATTATGGTTAGTGCTCATTGTGGATCAACCTAGCTGAATCATCAAATATTTAGTTGTTAGGACTCAAACTGTAAGCATCTTAAATTTCGGGAAACACTCTATGCTCATTCAATTCAGATTGCATAATAATATATTAACTTAGGTGTGTTTCTACACAGGCGCACAACACCTAAGGCAGCACATCTTCAGGCGGCAGCCGACTATATGATAATGTCTGTACAGTCTCATGGAAAATAAATGTACATGCTGAGAAATCTCTATATGTAGTGGCATTTATTTTGTAAGTGTACCTGCCATTTTTTTAAATACTTACATAGACACACGTAACATTTGATATGGGATATAAAAAAATGGAAAGGAAGAGTTAGAACTGTGAGTCGCAAATCTGAATCTGTCTATGGAATCATAAAACCTAAACACACCCCTGATGCCCTGATGATTATTATTCAGTAATAAATAAATTCTCATAACTAAGGACCAGGCATGTTATGTACTCTGTCCTTTTGAGTATTAGTAAAGTATGTAAAAAAAAATAAAAAAAAAAATGTTTAATAAAAAAGGAAGGCAATGAATTCACAAAGATGGTGGAGCATGGTTGTAGGAACTGGGACGGGGGAGGCGAGGGGGACAAATCCCCCCAGATATTTCAATGTGTGTGTTTATGTGTAGATAAGCAGTTGTATGGTATTTTTATACTATATGCAGTTCACACCCCTGCCCCCCCCCCCCCCCCCCCCGCCCCCTAGATTTTCTTTGGCTCTTACAACCATGCGGTGGAGTCTAGACTTCAGTGAATAAAACAATTTTTTTGCACATAACAACCGAAAGTTACAGCTCGAACCCAAAGGGTACTTCACTAACTTAAAACTTCTGTAAAAAATATGCTCTGTGCTTATATAGAGCCTTATTTAATTGGCCAAATCGCAATTTAATAAGGCTGTAAACCAGTAGATAAAAACGACTTAGTTTGAAGAGTATTTATTTGAAGCTTATCAATAATTTTGATAAAATTGAGTGATTACTTGTAACTTAATTATATTTTTCACTTTTTTATAATTAGATATAAAATTGTTTAACTATACATAAATTAAAATTACTGTGATATCACATTGTGATAGGCAACACCACTGATTTCAATGGAGAGGAGATACAAACATGTTTTAGGCAATCAAAAAAGTTTAAGCATGGCATTTACTGACTTTACAGACTAGGCCTTGGTCAACAATGGATTCATGGAAGAAAAGCATTTGGGGATGATACAGATTATTCAACAGGAAGCTTCAAAGTACACCAAATAAATGAGATAAAGCAGGCACCTATGTTGTATTAAAAAAATCAGTATATAGATAAAGGTAAGAATATTTAGTTTCTCAATAATTCAACTCCAAAACTTCCCGTTAAGTGATTCAGTTTAACAAAAAGTGGGATTTGAAGGGAGAAAACAGTTGAAATAATTCCTGTGAACACTACATAGGCATGCATTAAAAATAGAATGCTAAATTACCATATATTGTAAAATAATCAATGTTGTAACCTCAAATACCTAGTTTTTAGGCCCTATTGTAGCACAACAATATCTCTCTTAATATTCATCAATAATCGCTTATTTTTTTATATTCCAATATACTATTATATACATGTTTGTGAAGGAATATATATATATATATATATATATATATATATATATATATATATATATAGCATATCTATAGTAGCGTTTTAACCCTGATGCTTGATATCTATAAATAGTACAAATTGAAGGTTGGATTAAAACTTAACTTTTATTAATTATAATTAAGATTACTTAACATTGTGAATAAAAAAATTAATGCATTAATATTAATTTTAGCTTAAGCTTGCCAACAATTATAGAGTTAAAAATAGAAATAATAAGTGTACCCTTGCAATATGCTGGCTAGGACCTCAATGCCACAGGGCAGCCTTCCAGGCAGGAGGTACCCATTGAAGTCCTAGCCAGCATATCACTAGGGTACATATTATTTCTATTTTTTAACCTTAATATTGTTTGCAACCTCAAAAAACTTTTTTTTTATTCACATTCTGTTTTCTGTATAAAAAAATTACCGTCTTTTTCAAGTCAGAAGTAAGTGCACTGTATATTATGACATTAAAGTTGTAAACTATAACACAATTGTATCAGTAAAATTATATAAAATAATTATGATAGTATTGATTATTAATGTAGACTAAGTAAAAGGGTTCCCTGGTGGTCCAGTGGTTAGGATTCGGTGCTTGTCTGCTGCAACCTAGGTTCACTTCCAGTCAGGGAACCAAGAGGTCACACCACCCTAAAGCCATGCAGTGTTGGGCCTGGTCAGTACTTGAATGAGAGACCACCTAGGAATACTAGGAGCTGCATGCTATGGCCCACATGAGAAGGAACTAACAACCCACTTGAGTATCTCTGCCATGAAAACCAAGTTGATCAGCATGACCATGGACATAAAGATGTACATGGTCTGCTATGGTCCATGAGGTCACTGAGAGTTGGGCACGACTGAACAATACTAAAAATCTAAATCTAAGTAACAGTAAATATGGCCGCAAGAAAGTATACATTAATTATTTTTAGATTTTAATATACACTTATTTACACGTACAGCCCATACTTTGTACATTCATAGTAAAATACAGAAAACAAGCAAACAACAACCATAGCTTATTCATGCCAATATAAAGTCAGAATTCAACGTTATTTCTATACTATGAATCATTTCAATAGTTTCCCATTTGTGTACAGCTGGAATATTTATAGACCTGCTTCAAATATAAGTTCCCTCATATTTCCAAGCTAACTGAAAATTAGACTCTTGTAGCCACATATTCTCTCCACCTCCCCCAGAGCTCTTCTGCAACTTTTTAATATAGTGCCTCCCCAACCTCCATACAAGGACAAAACATAATATTAGGGTTTAGAATTTAAGTGTCCGCTTTGGACAACCTCAAATCTGTGACCCTCCTCAGAATATTAAGTAACTAATCTCAGTGTCAACCAATGTAATTTAGGAGTTGTGTTTCGTTGCTGTCGATAATATTATTTTTACGAAAAGTAGGCTACAACTCCCGGGTATACTATGTAAAAAATATTTGATATTCCTGCCTCTAAGACACTTAGTACTGTTCCATATTTATTGTGCAAAAATAAAAAGCATTTAACAGATTGGTCTGTAGTGACATATGGTGCAAATACAGATAGGCACCCCTAGACAGGTGCCTACTCTGCCTAATGAAAATTTGAGCCATGATCTCAGGTACTTCTGTATTAAAGAGAAATGGCCATTCTTCCTGGGTACATAAAGAGTGATATCAACCATTGATAAAAGAGAAGTGAAATACCTAAAATAAAATGTAAAATGTGGATTTAGATCAGTGCAGTACATTTAAAGGGACCATATTAATTTTCCTTCTCTTTTTCTGTTTGTGTTTTCTGCATATTTCTTGGTACTTCAAAAAGTGCAAAACGAGGGGGAGGTTTCCAATGACTTAAATCTTTCACTTCTCTCTTTTCATCTTCCAGACGTTGCTTTTGCACCTTGATGCTATATGGAACACTAAAAATATAAGAAAAAAAGTTTGCAATAAATTTAAACTAGGAAAAAGAATTATTAACTTCACTTGTGTTAAAAGCAGACACTTTTAAAATAGAACATAGAACATAATTATTTTTTTCATGCATTTAAGAGATCTTGCTTTTAACATTACCAAAGTTTTGTTTTCCATGAAAAAATATTAAATAATACCTATTTAAACTTAATTGAATCGAACAGGAAATGGACAGCGCATGTGTATGTCTGTAAACTCATTGGCAGACAAATATGACCCATATATATATATTACTAGATGACATGTGTATGTATATATATATATATATATATATATATATATATATATGTATGTATATATACAGTGCCTTGCAAAAGTATTAACCAATACCCCCCCCCCCCCCCCCCCCCGCCCCCTTGGCATTTTTCGTGTTTTGTTGCCTCACAACCTGGAATTAACATGGATTGTTTGAGGATTTGCATAATTTAATTTACAGAACATGCCCACAACTTTGATGATGTTTTTTTTTATTGTGAAGCAAACAACAAATAGGACAAAATAACAGAAAAAGTCAGTGTGCATAACTAATCACCCCCCTAAAGTCAATACTTTGTAGAGCCATCTTTTGCGGCAATCACAGCTCCAAGTCGCTTTGGATAAGTCTCAATGAGCTTGCCACATCTCACCATGGGGATTTTTGTAAATTCCTCCTTGCAAAACTGCTCCAGCTCCTTCAAGGTGGATGGTTTGCGCTTGTGAACAGCAATCTTGTGTAAGTCTGACCACAGATTTTCCATTGGATTGAGGTCTGGGCTTTTACTAGGCCATTCCAACACATTTACATGTTTCCCCTTAAACCACTCAAGTGTTGCTTTAGCAGTGTGTTTGGGGTCATTGTCCTGCTGGAAGGTGAACCTCCGTCCTAGCCTCAAATCACGCATATAGAGTGGTATAGGTTTTGGCCAAGAATATCCCTGTATTTAGCACCATCCATCTTTCCCTCATCTCTGACCAGTTTCCCAGTCCCGACTGCTGAAAAATATCCCCACAGCATGATGCTGCCGCCACCATGTTTCACTGTGGGGATGGTGTTCTTTTGGCGATGTGATGTGTTGGGTTCGTGCCAGACATAGCGTTTTCTTTGATGGCCGAAAAGATAAATTTTAGTCTCATAAGACCAGAGCACCATCCTCCATACATTTTGGGAGTCTCCCACATGCCTTTTCGCAATCTCAAAACGTGTCATTTTGTTTTTTGCTGAAAGTAATGGCTTTCTTCTGGCCACTCTGCCATAAAGCCCAACTCTATGGAGTGTACAGCTTATTGTCATCCTATGTGCAGATATTCCAGTCTCTGCTGTGGAGCTCCTCCAGGGTTACTTTAGGTTTCTGTGCTGCCTCTCTGATTAATACCCTCCTTGCCCAGTCTGTGAGTTTTGGTGGGCGGCCGTCTCTTGGAAGGCTGTTGTGCCATGTTCTTTCCATTTGGTTATGATAGATTTGATGGTGCTCCTGGGGATCATCACAGATTTGGATAATTTTTATAACTTAACCCTGACTTGTACTTCTCAACAACATTGTCCCTTACTTGTTTGGATAGTTCCTTGGTCTTCATGGCAGTGTTTGGTAGGTGGTGCCTCTTGCTTTGGTGTTGCAGCCTCTGGGGCCTTTCCAAAAAAGGTGTGTATATGTAATGACAGAACATGTGATACTTAGATTGTAAACAGGTGAACATCATTTCACTAATTATGTGACTTCTGAAGGTAATTGGTTGCACCAGAGCTTTTTATGGGCTTAATAACAGAGGGGGTGAATACATATGCACATGCCTATTTTCTTTTTTTCAATTTAAAAAAATATATATATATATATATGTGTATGTGTGTATATATATATTTTTTATGTATTTATATATATATATATATATATATATATATACACATATATACATATATATATATATATATATATATATATATATATATATATATTTATATACATATATATATATATATATATATATATATATATATATAAATATATATATATATATAGGGGCGGATCTACCGCTGGTGCACTAAGTGCAAAGCACCAAGGACCTACTCTGGGGTGTGACACAGTGCTGCAGCCACATGACTGGGGACATCTCTGCCGCCCCCCACCCCTTTTGGCCTCCACCAGGGCCCCCCATGGTCTTAACCCGGGCCCCTTATATACTGTAGCATATACATGTATATATATTTATATATATATATATATAATTGAAGAGTAAAGCAGCTGTGAATGTCCAGTAATCCAGTAATCCAGCAATTATTAATCCATATATATAGATCAATAATGAGCATTGCAGTATATCATGATAGCTTTTGTATTCGGCGTGCTTTCGAGAGGTTTAAACTCTCTTTATCCCCATATATGTATTTACCTGATGATGTCATATGCTGTCTCCCACTCTCTCTGCATCTGCTGTTATTATTCAAATAGGGTTCCAACTCATGGTAGTATTGCTTCAGACTTGATAAAGAGAAGTTAAACCTCTCGAAAGCTCGTCAATATAAATAAGGCGTTTGTCCAATACAAAAGGTATCATAATATACTGCAATACTCATTATTAATCTATATATATCTGGATTCATAATAGCTGAATTACTATATATATATATATATATATATATATATATATATATATATATATATATTCATACTAATTAACTATGTACAAAACAAATACATTGAAACTTTTATTATCATACCTACCAAGTGTGTTTTGGGAGTTTTTGAAGAGGTATGAAAGTATCCGCTTTAACTTTGTAAAATTCCCTGTAAAAGAGCCAAATATCCTAGATTAATATATTATTTTCTGTAAATGAAGAGACTGACATTCATTGCTCAATTAGGTTAATGAAAAACATTCACCATCAAATTCCTTTTCATTTAAAATAATTCTGGCCATATTGTTTAGCAACTCACACTTCTGCACTGTTAGCATTTCCATAATAAAAGTTCGGCTCCTTCTTTTCACCTAATAGAAAATTGTGATGCTGCTGAGACTGAACATAAGTTTAGTGCTGATACAGGTAAATAACTGATTTTATATACTGTGTGGAAGGTCAGGAGCTGCTGCATGTTATATCAAAGCAGCAGTAATTGGAATAACTTTTTTTTCCTTTATATAAGTATGAGAAAAAATATAGAATGTAATTTAAATACCTCATCAATAAACGTAGTACCTAGAAACTGCTGTCTATACAAAAACATAACTTTACATAACAGGAGGAAATGAATCCCAGTGGAACGCCTCTGATTGATTGCACAAGTATTTGGCAGCAAATATCATGTTAGACAAAAGAGACTGGACTGCAAGATTGTTTCATATTAACTGTGAATAAAGCAACCCTAGGCAAATACAGCTCTAGGTTGGTGCTCAAGGTGCATCACACACAGCCCCACTCTTTAGATTAGCCCCGAAGTGTTGTACCAACTATCATAATAGTAGGTTGTAGTAAAGAGTATATATATATATATATATATATATATATATATAATTTTTTTAACTTGTTTAAACCATTCAAATGTGAACACAAATGTACTATTTATTTACTTTATATATCACATATTATAATTGTCAAACTGCGAGTTGTCGTCATGCTTTGCGGCCCTCGGAAAGCGAGGGCCGCAGCTGACAACAACTCGCAGTTTCACAAATCCCTCTGCCGTGGCTCCCATCAGCCCTGCAGCCTCTCTGCTCTGGTGGCGTGCACGGGTAGCCGGGAAGACAAGCGTGCGCGCACGCACACGCAAAGACGTCGCGTGCACGGGTAGCCGTGCAGAAAAGCGTGCGCTCCTGCAAGCGCAGACGCCTCATAAGCGTACGCGCGCGTCTACAGCATTGAGGTGAGGGAGAGAGACACGGGGGAAGATAGACACTGGGGGAGAGGAGGGGGAAGAGAGACACGGGGGGAGAGGAGGGGGAGAGGAGGGGGAAGAGAGACACGGGGGGAGAGGAGGGGGAAGAGAGACACGGGGGGAGAAGTGGGGAAGAGATACATGAGGGAGGGAGGAGGAGGAGGGGGAATAGAGACACGAGAGGAGGGGGGAAGAGAGACACAGGGGACAGGGGAAGTGATATACAGGGGAGGGGAAGAGAGACACAGGGAAGGGGGAAGAGAGGCACAGGGGAGCGAGAGGTGGAGGGGAAGAGAGACACAGGGGAGGAAGAGGAGGGGGAAGAGAGACACAGGGGAGAGAGGAGGGGGAAGAGAGACACAGGGGAGAGAGAGGAGGGGGAAGAGAGACACAGGAGAGAGAGAGGAGGGGGAAGAGAGACTCAGGGGAGAGAGAGGAGGGGGAAGAGAGACAGGGGAGAGAGAGGAGGGGGAAGAGAGACACAGGGGAGAGAGAGGGGTGAGAGACACAGGGGAGGGGGAAGAGAGACACAGGGGATGGAGGGGAGGAAGAGAAACAGGGGAGGTAGAGGAGGGGATGGACAGGATGGGGGAGGAGACACAGCGGAGGGGGGAAGAGATGAGGGTCAGGGGGTGGAGAGACACAGGTCAGGGATGAGGGGGCAGAGACACAGGGGAGGGATGAGGGGGCAGAGACACAGGGAAGGGAGACGGGGTGAAGAGACACAGGGGAGGGAGAAAGACACAGGAGTGGGAGAGGGGTAAGAGACACAGGGGAGGGAGAGGGGGAAGGAGAAACAAGGGAGGGAGAGGGGGGGAAAGAGACACAGGGGAGGGAGAGGGGGGGAGACACAGGGGAGGGAGAGGGGGGAAGAGACACGGGAGGGAGACGGGGTGAAGAGACACAGGGGAGGGAGAGGGGGAAGGAGAAACAAGGGAGGGAGAGGGGGGAAAGAGACACAGGGGAGGGAGAGGGGGAAAGAGAAACAAGGGAGGGAGAGGGGGGAAAGAGACACAGGGGAGGGAGAGGGGGGAAGGAGAAACAAAGGAGGGAGAACGGGGAAAGAGACACAGGGGAGGGAGAGGAGGGGAAAAGACAGAGGGGAGGAAGTAGAGGGCGGGACAGGCTCACAATGAGTGCCAAAGCCACTCATTGCAAGGCCAGAGATGAGCGCTGAAGGAGCTTATTGCAAGGCCAGTAAAGTAGAGGGGGGAGAGGTTCGCAAAGATCCCCTCCCGTCAAGTAGAGGGGTAGAGAGGCTCGCAATGAGCTCCAAAGGCGCTCATTGCGAGGCCCGTGATTAGCGCTGAAGGCGCTCATTGCGAGGCCAATAAAGTAGAGGGGGAGAGGCTCGCAATGTGTGCCAAACACTATTGCCAGGCTTCAATTTTTATTGCCGTCATTTTTGACGGGCAAGTCGCTAGTATAATATAATACAATATAATAAATATATATATATATATATATATATATATATATATAAAATAAATATAAACATATATATATCTACAATTGAATATATATTTTTTTATGTATATATATATATATATATATATTTATATATATATATATATAAAATTTAGAACACAGTCATGCTCTAATATTTAAGGCTCTCTCAAACATTCCATTATAATCTATATGTTCATGAGCCTTTAACTTTACATTGGTTTGACGTATCTGTTTGAAATGTTGTACTTTCGAAAGGATTGGGGATCTGTTTTTTTTAGCCAATTTTCATGAAATTCGACCTAGCCGGAAAAAAAAAGTTGTTTTATGTTGAATTTTGGGGTGATAACATGCTTTTTTTCCATAGGAATTTCTTAAAATGTTTGCTCTTTTATAGGAAAAAAATGCTTTATGTATTTCTTTGAAATTTGGCAATGTAATAGTGAGCTAAAAGTATACATGCCTTTTTTGAGATTTTATTGTTTAAAATTGTAATGTCCGATGCTAAGTAGAGACTTGTGCACGTGAGCTACTGTCAGATTGGTCAGGTATGGTCAGGTGATGGTTTTAGTGGTTGTCATAACTAGATGGACAGCTGGACATGGTGCTCATAGTACTCTCACGGGTTCTGGGTTAACATGTATGTATTGTTATTGATGTACTGTGATTAACCATTTTGTTTAGCTGGGGCCATGTTGACTGGTTCTTGATCCCAAATGACATAAACTCCCCAGATGTCTTGACAACAAGAATTACTAACACTCCTGTCACTTCCCCCCTCCCGACCTGAGCAGAGCAGGTCACATAGTGTAAACACAGGCTCTTGCAACAGATCGACGCATAATACATTTCCAGAGCCCCTCTATCTGGTCTAAGAGGGTTTCTAAAAGGGAATCAGCCCCCTAACAATTACCCCCTCCCCAAGCCTGAGACAGCTGGCGCGAGTAAAGATATGTTAGCCAGGAAAAAGACGCCTGCCTATCAGGGGATGGGAGGCATGGGTCTGATAGGAGTTAGCCTGGGCGTGGGGTTTACAATGCATATTAACTCTATATTACAGGGCTGTGATTTAATACTTGGAGATGAGAGCAGAGATATAAAAGGGTGCATTTTTGCTAAGGGCGTTATAAATTAGGGTAATAATCTTAAATTTTAATCTGGAGACTATGGGAAGCCAGGGGAGTGACTGAGAGAGACGTGCTGCAGACACTGAAGGTTGAGTTTGGTAGATGAGTTTAGCGGACGGGTTCGTAATGGATTGGAGTGGAGAAAGATGGGTGATGGGGAGGCCATCAAGAAAATATGTATCCCTTATTTTGCACAATAGTCTTCCATGTGGCACTGTATCAAAAGCCTTTGCAAAATCCAAAAAACTACATCTACTAAGTTGCCTTGATCCAAGTTCCTACTAACCTCCTCAAAGAAACTAATTAGATTTTTTTGACATTATCTATCCTTCATAAATACATGTTGACTCCTAGTTACAATCCTGTTCAAATAGATATATTCTTGTATACTATCCCTTATTAACCCGTCTAAACGCTTTCCCACTACAAAAAGGGAGGCTTCTAGGTCTATAATTCTCTGGATTTGCTCTTGCTCTCTTCTGAAATATAGTGGTACATTGGTTCTTGTCATCCTCAGAACTTGACGATTTTGGAACTCAAATTCTTGAAAAGTATAAAGACTCACCTGCAATAGAGGGCAGTGTATGATAGTTAATGACATGTGAACATATTTGTTTGTTCAGGAGAGGGGAGAGAGTCGTTCATTTAGAGTCGAGTGAATATTGTTACAACTTTATATTTCAAATCTCAATTGTATTGATGTAAATAAGCATGCACATATTGCTTTAAATAATATTACATTTTAGTTACTATAAATTAGCATTCACTTGCCATTACAAGTGAGCAAATGTATATATTATCTTCGAATATCAAACACCTTTCTATAATGTAACAGGAAAAATATCATACACATAAATAAGGAATATAGGAATAAAAAAAAGTATTTATTTGGTAGCTGAAACATATGGTGCTAATGTGGCAAAGCACTACTTTATAAAACAGTAGTACATAACTGCTGCAGCTTTCCAGTGCATGTGGTAAGGTCAAACACATTTATGGGATTTAAGGCTGCCTGGCACAAGGTTATCATCATTAATCAAACTGCACACACCAGATGGGCATTTTGCTTCTTGTCTGCAGGAAAATTTATTTTTCTGTGTTAAACTAGATATACACATTCCTTATGTAGCAGTCACCACCAATCAATTTTGAGGGGACAAGAAGATTTATTACAGCATTTATTTTCAACAAGCTAGCTAAATAACACATTTTACTTTTATAACAATACATATTACTTAATTCTTACAATTACACAATTTATCTTTGACAGTATGATTCTTTCATCAGAAATGATGTCATCAGATTTTTTTTTTTACAGTGGGGAGAGATGTTAGAGTTGCATGCATAACTTCTCATTAACTATACTTTAATGGAATTCTGAACTGGAAGCAGGTTTTTTTTAACTTGTTTTAGACATTCAAATGTGAACACAGATGTACTATTTATTTATTTACTATATATATATTGATTTTTTTACAGACTCACATTATACTTTAGAATTGTTTGCTTAAAACTAATCTGTCTAAGCTATGTCAATGGCATCTTTGACTGCAAAAAGAAACAGCTTAGTTTAAAAGACCATTGCCAATAACAAAACACCCCAAACTATACACAATAGCCTCAATTTATTTAATCCATTTATAAATTGCAAAAAACATCCTCCTGGTCAGATCTTATCCGCACCTGGACAACTAACAGGCTTGGAGAAAAGCAGTTGTGCCTGAACCTACAACATTAAAGTTCAAATGTAGGTTTTAAGAAAAAACTTAATAAGTTATATTATATTAAAAGTTATAATATCTTAAATATGTCTAAAATTTCTAGTTTACAGACTATTTAATCATAAAAAGATGGCAACCTTATATACAAGATTACTAGATAAGAAGGAATTAATACTCACCGAAAATTCACAACTGGCCTTGTGGATCCAAATTTATGGAAGTTGGGACTGTATTCAGGAGATGGAAATGGTTTGTCACCAGGCTTGGCTGAAGGGATTCCATTTCTAGTGTCACAGACTAAAAGATAGATAGAAAAATGTTAAGTCTATAATGATATAATTTTGTATACTTAACAACTTAAAAAGTGTTATGCCTGTATCACTTTAAAGAGCCTCTGAAATATCATATGTACAGTGGATATAAAAAGTCTACACAACCCTGTTAAAATGTCAGGTTTCTGTGCTGTAAAAAAAATGAGACAAAGATAAATAATTTCAGAACTTTTTCCACCTTTAATGTGACCTATAAACTGTACAACTCAATTGAAAAACAAACTGAAATATTTTAGGTGGAGGGAAGAAAAAAAAAAAGAAAAATAATGTGGTTGCTTAAGTCTGTTCAGAATTAAGCAATCACATTCCAAATCATGTTAAATAGGAGTCAGCATACACCTACCATCATTTAAAGTGCCTCTGATTAACCCCAAATAAAGTTCAGCTGCTCTAGTTGCTTTTTCTTGAAATTTTCTTAGTCGCATCCCAGAGCAAAAGCCATGGTCCACAGAGAGCTTCAAAAGCATCAGAGGGATCTCATTGTTAAAAGGTATCAGTCAGGAGAAGGGTACAAAAGAATTTCCAAGGCATTAGATATACCATGGAACACAGTGAAGACAGTCATCATCAAGTGGAGAAAATATGGCACAACAGTGACATTACCAAGAACTGGAGCTCCCTCCAAAATTGATGAAAAGATGAGAAGAAAACTGGTCTGGGAGGCTACCAAGAGGCCTATAGCAACATTAAAGGAGCTGCAGGAATATCTGACAAGTACTGGCTGTGTGGTACATGTGACAACAATCTCCCGTATTCTTCATACGTCTGGGCTATGGGGTAGAGTGGCAAGACAAAAGCCTTTTCTTACGAAGAATAACATCCAAGCCAGGCTACATTTTGCAAAACCACATCTGAAGTCTCCCAAAAGCGTGTGGGAAAAGGTGTTATGGTCTGATGAAACCAAGGTTGAACTTTTTGGCCATAATTCCAAAAGATATGTTTGGTGCAAAAACAACACTGCACATCACCAAAAGAACACCATGCCCACAGTGAAGCATGGTGGTGGCAGCATCATGCTTTGGGGCTGTTTTTCTTCAGCTGGAACTGGAGCCTTAGTTAAGATAAAGGGAATTATGAACATTTCCAAATACCAGTCAATATTTGCACAAAACCTTCAGGCTTCTGCTAGAAAGCTGAACATGAAGAGGAACTTTATCTTTCAGCATGACAACGACCCAAAGTATACATCCTAATGAACAAAGGAATGGCTTCACCAGAAGAAGATTAAAGTTTTGGACTGGCCCAGCCAGAGCCCAGACCTAAATCCGATTGAAAATCTGTGGGGTGATCTGAAGAGGGCTGTGCACAGGAATTGCCCTCGCAATCTGACAGATTTAGAGTGTTTTTGCAAAGAAGAGTGGGTAAATCTTGCCAAGTCAAAATGTGCCACGCTGATAGACTCATAGCCAAAAAGATTGACTGCTGTAATAAAATCAAAAGGTGCTTCAACAAAGTGTTAGTTTAAGGGTGTGCATACTTATGCAACCACATTATTTTATTTATATATTTTTTCTTCAGCCTCTGTCAATCAAAAGTTGAAAGTGCCCATAACACTAGATGAGCCTGGCAAATTTAAGTTGTGCTCTAAAAATATTTTATGCTCAGAACTTATGCGAATACTGTTTTTTATATGCAATTAAGTTAATTTATGGTGTCCACACAGTGTATATGACAAATCTAAAATATCTAGGACATGGATGATAGGTGCGTCTATATGGAAAGGTTCAAACAAACTTTTTGGTCTCTAGTGAGAAATAAATATTTTATATAAATATTATTTATATATATATATATATATATATATATATATATATATATATATATATATATATATATATATATATACACTGCTCAAAAAAATAAAGGGAACACTAAAATAACACATCCTAGATCTGAATGAATTAAATATTCTATGAAATACTTTGTTCTTTACATAGTTGAATGTGCTGACAACAAAATCACACAAAAATTAAAAAATGGAAATCACATTTTTCAACCCATGGAGGTCTGGATTTGGAGTCACCCCCATTATGAAAGTGGAAAAACACACTACAGGCTGATCCAATTTTGATGTAATGTCCTTAAAACAAGTCAACATAAGGCTCAGTAGTGTGTGTGGCCTCCACGTGCCTGTATGACCTCCCTACAATGCCTGGGCATGCTCCTGATGTGGTGGCGGATGGTCTCCTGAGGGATCTCCTCCAAGACCTGGACTAAAGCATCTGCCAACTCCTGGACAGTCTGTGGTGCAACGTGACGTTGGTGGATGGAACGAGACATGACGTCCCAGATGTGCTCAATTGGATTCAAGTCTGGGGAACGGATGGGCCAGTCCATAGCATCAATGCCTTTGTCTTGCAGGAACTGCTGATACACTCCAGCCACATGAGGTCTAGCATTGTCTTGCATTAGGAGGAACCCAGGGCCAACCACACTAGCATATGGTCTCACAAGGGGTCTGAGGATCTCATCTCGGTACCTATTGGCAGTCAGGCTACCTCTGGCGAGCACATGGAGGGCTGTGTGGCCCCCAAAGAAATGCCACCCCACACCATTACTGATCCACTGCCAAACAGGTCATGCTGGATGATGTTGCAGGCAGCAGAACGTTCTCCACAGCGTCTCCAGACCCTGTCACGTCTGTCACATGTGCTCAGTGTGAACCTGCTTTCATCTGTGAAGAGCACAGGGCGCCAGTGGCAAATTTGCCAATCTTGGTGTTCTCTAGCAAATGCCAAACATACTGCACGGTGTTGGGCTGTAAGCACAACCCCCACCGGTGGATGTCGGGCCCTCATACCACCCTCATGGAGTCTGTTTCTGACCATTTGAGCAGACACATGCACATTTGTGACCTGCTGGAGGTCATTTTGCAGCGCTCTGGCAGTGCTCTTCCTGTTCCTCCTTGCACAAAGGCGGAGGTAGCGTTCCTGATGCTGGGTTGTTGCCCTCATACGGCCTCCTCCACATCTCCTGATGTACTGGCCTGTCTCCTGGTAGCGCCTCCATGCTCTGGACACTACGCTGACAGACACAGCAAACCTTCTTGCCACAGCTCGTATTGATGTGCTATCCTGGATGAGCTGCACTACCTGAGCCACTTGTGTGGGTTGTAGACTCTGTCTCATGCTACCACTAGAGTGAAAGCACCACCAGCATTAAAAAGTGACCAAAACATCAGCCAGAAAGCATAGGAACTGAGAAGTGGTCTGTGGTCACCACCTGCAGAATCACTCCTTTATTGGGGGTGTCTTGCTAATTGCCCATAATTTCCACCTGTTGTCTATCCCATTTGCATAACAGCATGTGAAATTGATTGTCACTCAGTGTTGCTTCCTAAGTGGACAGTTTGATTTTACAGAAGTGTGATTGACTTGGAGTTACATTGTGTTGTTTAAGTGCTCCCTTTATTTTTTTGAGCAGTGTATATATATATATATATATATATATATATATATATATATATATATATGTGTGTGTATATATATATATATATATATATATATATATGTACACAGTATATATAGAGCGATTACCAAACAATAAGGAGTTCCATAAGGAGTAATATACAGGTTTTAGCAACCTAGACGTGTGCCGAGCAAGCATTGAGTGCTGAAGCATTTTTCCTTGTCGAAATGCATTGAATACCAAATTCAACGAGTTTTGAAGTCAATACTGCAGCAGAGCATGATCCCCTCCCTTCAGAGACTGGGCCGCAGGGCAGTACTCCAAAGTGATAACGACCCCAAACATACCTCCAAGATGACCACTGCCTTGCAAAAGAAGCTGAAGGTCAAGGTGATGGACTGGCCAAGCATGTCACCAGACCTAAACCCTATTGAGCATCTGTGGGGCATCCTCAAATGGAAGGTGGGGGGAGTGCAAGGTCTCTAACATCCACCAGCTCCATGATGTCATCATGGAGGAGTGGAAGAGGACTCCAGTGGTAACTTGTGAAGCTCTGGTGAACTCCATGCCCATGACGGCTAAGGCAGTGCTGGAAAATAATGGTGGCCACAGAAAATATTGACACTTTGGGCCTAATTTAGACATTTCCACTTAGGGGTATACTCACTTTTGTTGCCAACAGTTCAGACATTAGTGGCTGTGTGTTGAGTTATTTTGAGGGGACAGCAAATTTACACTGTTATACAGGCTGTACACTCACTACTTTACATTGTAGCAGAGTGTCATTTCTTCAGTGTTGTCACATGAAAATATATAATGAAATATTTACAAAAATTTAAGGGGTGTACTCACTTTTGTAAGATACTGTATATATATATATATATATATATATATATATATATATATATATATATATATATATATATATATATATATTGTAAAACTAGGACATTGTGAGAATATCAGCCTTTGTAAATCAAACCTTTTATGAAAGCTTTCATGAAAATATGCAATCCTACAAACCTATTTTTAGTCTTGCAACAGAGAGATGAATTGAGGTGAAGTTGAAAAATACAAAAATGAATTGAAATGAATTAATTTGATGCAAAAATATTTTTGCAGTGCCAAAAATGATTTTTTTATTACTGCACGTAATAATAAACCAAAAAGTGTCAAATTATAGATTACATTATAGTATTAAAATACATTGGTCCTCCGAATATTGATCTTCATCACAGTTTACGCAAGGGCTCCCTCTGCTGGACAATTAATCATATCCTACTGTTTGTAGACTGACAGTAAGTAGTGGATTTTCTCCGTAATTATTTGAAAAAAAAAGTATTATTTGGGGAGTATAGTATTGTAAGAAAGATTTTTATTTGCTACACTATAAGGTTAAGCATCACAAATGTCAAACTGCGATTTGTCGTCACACTTGCAAGCCTCGCACAGCGAGGCAAGCAGTTGAGACATTAATGCCTTCCAAGCCCGCAGGACTTAGGATATAAGCGCTGAGGGCGCTTATTGCAGCCAGCAGTCTCGTCACACATGTGAGTTCAGGAAAAAAAGTACGACCTCGGAAAAATACAAATTTAACGGCCCACCCACGGAAAACGAAAAACACGAAAAACAAGAAAAATAATAAATAAAAACACATTCACGCACAGCACAGAGGGAGAGCCAGGAAGCCTGGGAGTGAGGTTGCAAGCGATTTTTAGCCTTATTTTATGTGTTTCGTCACTCGAAAATTGGCTAAGTGAGAAAAAAATTGGAGACGAAAAACGTAAAAAAATCTGAAACTGGATGAAAACGAGGCTGAGCAAAGCCAGACATGCGGGACTTAGAAAATACACAATGGCAAAGACAGTAACATTTACACGAACAATGCCAGGCACGCGGGACTTAGAAAATACACGATGGCAAAGACACTAACACACCAACAAAATACGACCGCGGAAATCCCAAATCCCGAAAACCACATAAAATGATAAAAAAACATAAAAACACACTCACACACAGCACAGGGGGAGATCCAGAAAGCATGGGAGTGAGCCTTATTTGATTTGTTTCATCACTCGAAAATCAGCTAAGCAAGAAAAAAAATGGTGGACAAAAAAATGTCTGAAACTAAATGAAAACGAGGCTGAGCACAGCCTGGCACGCGGGACTTAGAAAATGCACAACGGCAAAGACAGTAACACACGAATAATGCCAGGCACGCAGGACTTCGAAAATAGCCGATGACAAAGACACTAACACTTACACCAACAACGCCAGGCACGCGGGAAATTAAAACAAACATCAGTCAGCGCCCCTTACACAAACAGTCCGCAGACAAACAGAAGAGAAACACACAGGGAAGGGGGGGGGATGCTGGAAAGAGACACATGGCATTCCCAAGCACAAAACTTGCAGGTTAATAAACCTTGCAATGAGCAGCCCGTACAGTAGGCGGGAGAAAAGGCTCGCGATGAGCGCCGAAGGTGATCAGAGAAGCAAAAGCCTCACATTGTGTGGCAAACAGCATTGCCTGGCTTACAATTTTTGACGGGCCATTTGCTAGTTATGTTATAATGTTTTACTCAGCTCAAATGCAACTACAATACTTTGTATTTCCAATAAGTAATTCAAAAGTAGGGTATTTTACAGGGAATAATTTCAACATGTTCTTATTTATCTATTAAACTATTCAATCATTAACATACAATAAATTGAATAAAAGCCACCAATAGAACAATTTTTTTCTGTTTCTTCTAATTTGAAAAATTATAACATTGAACACTTTTCGTTTTAAATGTGTATATATACAGGTACAACATCGATAATCTGGCATCGTCCGTTCCGTGTTTCCAGATTAGTGATTTTGCCGGACCCACTGTGGTTTAAATTTTTTAAATTAATACTGCAGTTTTATCTATTTATGTAAGGTAGTGATAATGAAGATAATTACATTTAATGTTTGATGAAAGCTTCATCTATTTACAAAACTGGCTTTCTTTTTAGAAAGCGATGAAGCTAAACAACTTATTCATTACTGTTACTATTTTTATGAGTGTTTAGTTAAAAAGTAAAATTACAATTCATAAAATAGAGTTACAAAAAAGTTATTTAATTTTTTTAATGCTAATAATATCATATTTTATTTTTAGATGAATATTGTTAAAGTGAGGCCATCCGTATTACAGAACAGCACTTAAAGGATCATTGTAGATTGGGAAAATATTAAATATTTATAATAAGTTAATTACCAACACTAGCATTGTAAGCCTATTGGTATAAAAGCATTTTTAGGTAATATCTATTTTAGGCGACACTGCGTGTATATGAAGGATGCCATATTTGTGTCTTCCACAGTCCCTGTGGCTTGGAGTGGAGGTGTTTTAACAACTGTTATTAAGAGTGGAAAGGGAGCCGGGCGGATTTGTTTATTCATTGGTAAGTTCAGATAAGATTTGAACACAGACATTTCTTTCTCCATCCCATATGCTCAGTAGAGGCAGTGTCTGAGTATACTTGCAAGCCTTGCTTGACCAGCTCTATTATTGCAACTAAAAAATGAGATTTTCTCTGAAAATGCTTTTATGCCCATGCATACATGCTATTCTTGTTTATTTCTTGCAAACCAATTTTGCTGTACATTTTGCTAAAGATCAGTTGAAAATTGACCTCAGTGCCTTGCATATATCTTCAAACCTTTTTACTTTTCCACATTTTGCAGTATTACACTCTTGGAATTGTAGCTGATTTCAATGGGATTTTATGTAATTGATTATTAAATGGAAAAAAAATCGACATATTTTTTCAAAAAAAGCACTTGTGGAATAAATACACCTGTTTCTGGAAGACCTCAGAATTTGTTAGAGAGCATATTTAAACAAACAACATCATGAAACCCAAAGAGCAATCAAAATAAGCCTGGAATAAACTTCTTGGGAAACACCAATCATGGTTGGGTTTTAAAAAAGATATGCAAAAAATCATGTGGAAAACCATTAAAGAATATAGCAAAACCAAGCCTCTGCTAAGAGAACGTCGTTCACCAAAACTCGGTATCTGGTGAAGGCATGCATTAGTCAGAGGGACAATGGTAATTATGAAGGAACTGGAGAGATCCACAGTTAAGATCGGCAAACCCCATCTTTGGATAACTATAACCTGGGCTAGGCATTATGTAGAGTGGAGAGAAGAAAGCCATTGCATAAACGAATATCAAATCCAATTTGGAGTTTGGTAAAAAGCATGTAGAAGACACAACAAATATGGAAAGGTAATCCATTCTGATGAGACCAACATTTCAATTATTGGAGTTCGTGCAAAACTATATGTGTGGCCACCGCTGCCCTTCACCCTGAGAGCATCACCCCCATGTTGAAGCATGATGGTGGTAGCATCATGTTATGGGGATACTTTTCAAAAACAGGGACTGTAAAACTTATCAGAATTGAGGGCAAGATCAATGGAGATAAATATGATGCAATTCTAGAGGAAAATCTGTTTAGTATGCAAGAGACATGGGACTGGGATGGAGGTTCGCCTTACTACACAAACAGGTCAATGGTGCCTAACTACATTGGAAGGAACCCTCTCAAAGTCCTCCTTCTGATTGAGATTCTGTGACAATAGTTAAAAACTGCTCTTCACCATTAGTCCCCTTCCAATTTGACACAGCTTGGGCAGTTTTACCAGAATGGCCAAAATGAAAGGATCCAGATGTGTAAAGCTGGAAGAGACTTACCCTAAAACACACACAGCTGTAATTGCAACCAAAGATGGTTCTACCAAGTAGTGAGAAAATGTCTGTTCTTTATTTAATTTCTTTTCTGTTAAAATAAAAATGTTTGCATCTTCAAAATGTTAAGTATTTTGTCTAAATCAGATGGTAAAAATTCCAGTCAAATATATTATGCAGTAAATGAAAAGTTGCTTATATTGATCTTGAAAGTTATGGCCTTATGATGAGCAAAATCAACAAAGGTCTGCATATTTAAAACTATGGTATTCCCAATAGTAACATACGGATATGAGAGCTAGGTCTTCCATTGGACTGCAAGAAGATGCTTAAAAATCAATACTTGAGGAAATCAAGCCAAATGTATGATCCTGAGGCTAAAGTTCAAATATTTTGGCCAGATCATGAGAAGACAGGATTCCTTAGAGAAGACTCTGATGCTGGGAAAGATTGAAGACACTCAAATAAGGGGATGACACAGGCGGAGATGGATAGATGAGGCAATTGAAGCAACGAACATGAGCTTGACAGAGCTCAGAGGCTCAGTGGCTGACAGATGTTGCTAAACAACAAAAGAGCTTGTGTGAAATATATACATGGTTTACTATGACACTAGTATCCTAAATATTTTAAAATAATGAAAAATGGAACTATATTACATGGCTCACCTTACTATTAGATATGCAGAGAAATTTAGTCCTCAACTTAAAATATAACTTTATACATGTATTTAAAACTTTATATACATTTCTATAAAAGTTATATTTTAAGTTGTTAGATATAACATATTTTTCAGAAAATCTTATTTTTTGCAGATACTGTTTAAAGACAGTTACATGTTGTCTAGCATGTACTTTCTAATACTTAGTGAAGGAAGGGGTGAGGGGAAGGGATTTGTTATAGCATTAAATCTTTCAGTATTTGACACCTCCCTCTTCCCCTGGACATGCTTAGAAGCAGGCAGTAACAAGGATAACGGCAATCCTTTCACACATACAAGCTTCAATAACATTTCATGTATGCCTCCATCGACCAGTAGAGACCTAATAAGTATTTTTATAATTAAAAAATAACTTTATGAATATTTTTCTTGCCTAATTATGGCATTGGTCATGACTCTGACATTTTCAAATATATGTATGTTATGCATATATGTTATGGGTACATTACACATCTATATTACCCTTTTTCTTTCTTCCCAGAGATGATGCCAAGGTATTGACATTTAGTGATGCCCAGTTGCGCATCTGTAAACCATCAAAAACACAACGCTTCCCAGTATGATACGTGAAGGGGATTCCATAATTTGGATAAAAAGTCCACTCAGCACCTTCATCTTGGCCATTTCCTAAAAGAATCACACAAACACAGATTTCATGGCAGATAAAAACCAAACATGTCCATCAATTCCTCCCACTCTATGTAAATGTTTGGCTTGATTTAACTTCAGAACGGCCTTATGCTTAAATTCCTTAATTGTGTTGGGCACTATTATTTTCCTGGAAAGGCCGCTTTTTTTAAAGTACTACTTTACACATTACCCCTAAATTTTCCACTTTCCAACTTCAAATCATGCCCTGTTGTTCTTGCATTACTTTTTTTTCCTGCAAGACACTTCCTTCTCGAGCCTTATTAAATCATTAAATCATTAAATATATTTGAAGGTTTTAATCACAGCACCCTTTACCTCTTCTGTCCACTAAGCTTTATATTAAGGGATTTCTTTATAGGTTTTGCCACTTTGGCTTCTTAAAGTCAACCTACACTGAAGTTTGCATATTTTAGCATTTCTGGCCTACCCAACAAGCATAGTCTGTTATTTTATTTTATGGGTGATTGTTGTCAAATTGCTAATTACCCCCTGTAATGTCCCAGTCCGATCTCAAAGCTCAAACCCATAGAAAACTATCAAATGACCTAAATATGGCTGTTCACAGGAGATCCATGGCAATCTGAAGGAGTTTCAACTTTTTTTGCCAAAAAAAGTGAGATTAAATAGCAAACTTGAGGTGTGCAAAGTTGATAGAAACTTATTCTCACTGACTTATTAATTAATAATTGCAAATGTGCTTCCACAAATAATTAGTTGTTGGTGCACCAGATCGATCCCCCTCTCTTCTAACACACGTCTCCAACTGCCTCTCTAGTATATCCTCTTGGATATCCGCCCACCATCTAAACCTCAACATGTCTAAGACCGAACTCTTAATCTTCTCACGCTCTACTACAGCTTCAATTCCTCACATCTCTCTCACTGTCAACAATGCCATCATCCCTTCCACCTCCAAAGGCCGTTGTCTTGGAGTTCTACTGGACCCTACCCTTTCTTTCATCCCTCACATACAGTCACTAACTAAATCTTGCCTTCTCCATATAAAAAACATATCCAAAATAATTACCTCACACAAGACACTACTAAGATTCTAATACACTCTCTCATCATTTCTCATCTCGACTATTGCAACTCGTTCCTTGTTGGCCTGAACACCACTTGCCTCTCCCCACTTCAATCCATAATAAATGCCTCAGCCTGACTCATCTTCAGTACACACCGTTTAGTGTCGGCAGCACCTCTCTGTCAATCACTCCACTGGCTTCCCTTAACCTCCAGAATAATATTTAAAATCTTGACCCTAACTTATAAAGCCCTCAACAACAGTGCACCCCAATACATCTCTGCTCTCATCTCCAAATACTCCCCACACACCTTCTTCCTTCTGCTAACGACCTTCTTCTTTCTACCACTCTTGTCACCTCCTCTCACTCCCGCCTCCAGGACTTTTCTTGCGCTGACCCTATTCTCTGGAACTCCTTGCCTTGCTTTACCAGACTATCCTCCTGCCTCAAATCCTTGAAAACTTCAATAAAAACACACCTCTTTAAAGAAGCTTATAACCTTCCACCCTAACATCCTCAGCACTACTCTCTCCCTACTGTACCACATACACACTTCAACCTTTAGATTGTAAGTCTGCGAGTTTCAATCCTGCGCAGTGCTTTAGGGAAAGCGCTATGGACACTGGATTCCAAGCTCAAAGACAGGGCCCTCTATTCATTGCAATATGTGAATCTTGAACTTGTCTTTGCCTGTAACTTAACTTATGTATAGCGCTACGGAATATGTTGGTGTGTTACAAATAAACAATAATAATAATAATAATAATAATAATACACTTATGCAACCAAGGCATGGAGTTTTTTTAACTTCAATTATTTTCCTAATAATGTTTTTCCATTAAATTGTATTGGTTGCCAGGTCACATTGAAGATGGAAAAATGTCTGACATGATTTATGGCATCATAAAAACCTTCAGTTTCATTAAGGGTGTGTAGACTTTTTACATCAGCTGGGCCATAAACTTGTAGAAATACATGATTGTAGAAGTATGAATCCCTTTATACTGGAGAGTATTAAGTTCCTCAGAATAATACTTTGTACTTTATATATGCTTATGCAGATGTTGTTTATGCTACTTACTTGGGGCAGATCTGAGAAGACGAATTCTATCAGGAAATTTACAATCTTTTATATGAGGAAACGGAGCATCGGAATATCGAGGGGAAGGGATCCACTGTGCGGTGGGCTTCCAATCCAGATCACAGCTGTGGAATAAATATAATTATAATATTAATGAATATTATAAAATAAAATTTACATAGAACATATACAATAGCCACACTGTCTTTTTAAATAAAAGTTGTTTTTTAAAGAGCATTACAAACTGACTGTAAACTCTACAAACAATTGTTTTTAAATTAAATTATCAGTGTATTATATAGTATTTTTTGCACATGCTTCCCTGTAATAATGTGTGGATCATTATGCTAACGCAGTGTACATGAAGTAACCCAAATTAATGATATCACAGAAGATCCTTTTTATCACACATAAATAAAGTAAACCTGAAACTTCAACTGCTCATAACCCAATTAATTTAAATGCAATTTTAAAAAGGAAAGTATTTTTCCTCACAATATATGGTGCCTTCAGTGTTCCTTTAAAGTAGGTCTGACAATGCTGCAATTCTGTGTTGTGCTAGTTTAAGAATTTCCAAAAAATGCCACTTGTGTAATTTAAATAGATAACTGTGCCAACTATGATCCATTGATATGTCTGTGAACAAGGTAGCATATGAAATGTTTATTAATTAGCATAACCCTACATTATAACCCTCTGTACCACTAGTTGAATTGATTCCTTAAGTCTATAATGGCTGTGGTTGGCATTAGCAGTAATGGCAGTAACTACTATCATTTGAATCATATGCATTCTAATGTTCAAGAGGCAGTGCAAGACTGGAGCACCATAGCAAAGTTGATAGAAACAACGTTAGCAAGAAGCTGATCATTTCAAGGGCCAAATTCTCAATTTTGCTTATTTTATGGACCAGATTGCTTAAGTTGTCTTAACCAGCATTGCTATGGTTGTCCACTCTGGATCAATAAGAAGGCAACATGGTGGGGTGTGGGTGGAGAGCTGGAAGCTCTTACTCAGTGTAATCATTATTGCATAGTGTCTCCACACAGTCCGACTCCTTAAGTAAACCATGCACTTGGAATGATGTAAGCAGAGGATCTCATGATATTGAAAATATTTGCTTTTATAATAAGGAAAAGCACATGTGTAGGAAGGGTTTATACTATATTTACATAAAAATCCAACAGTAAAAACAATAATGCTGAGAAAAAATATTTTTCTCATGTATAGATAATTTTACTACTAACTCACTTGGGGTGTGCAGGCAAGGAACAATGAATCAATGGTAGGTAGTTTACATATTCTTCAGGAGGATTATAGTACCAGTCTTGTAACTGTCTGGAGGAACTAGAAGCACAGCCATGATGAAGGAGACCACTGCTATCTTCCTCAGGTCCTGCAACACAGTTAAGAGACAAATGTCTGCATTATAAAATCTACATCTCATCACCTGACTTATATTCTTTCTTATTAACTAATGTCACCACCTATCTATTCAACATCTTCTCCCACAAGATAAAAAACAAACATGTCAATCCGACCTTCCTCCCATCCCCATCACTGGACATCACCATTACAGTCATCATCTGCTCCAACACATCTACACCACAAGTTCCCTGCTGTTTTTCACATTTCTTCTCTCCCCATATCCAAAACCTGTCATACAAGAAACAACCAAAATCCTAATTCACTCACTTATCATTTCCCATATTGACTATGGCAACTCACTCCTAACTGGTCCACCCTTTAGTAGACTCTCCCCACTCAAAACTGTCTTAAATGCCTCTGCTAGGCTCACCAGCCATTTCTCATCTACTGCCCATTCTGCCAATCCCTTGGCTTACCATGTCTGTTAGAATAAAAATGTCGGATCTAAACACCCAACCACCCTTTCCACTTTAACCATCACAAACACCATTATTCACTTCTGAGCAGATCCTTGCACTTTTGTTTTCTATACCTCTCCAGTGCTACGCCAACTCCGTGGAATTATCTACCCCACGCTATTAAACTCTCCCCCACTCTTTAAGGCTTCAAATGATCTCGGATGAACCCACTTAGATTGTAAGCTCTTTCAAGAGAAGTGGCCTCAGTATATACTCAGTATATACCAGTATGTATTTTGGTCATTTTTGTCTCATGTAATCACTGTATCACCTGCACTTAGAGCTATGGAATATGTTGGTCCCACACAATAAACAAAATTGAAAACTTCATTGTAACAACTAGGGGTACATGCTGTTCTTTTTTTTAGTTATTTTTGTGTGTGTGGTTCCACCTGCACATAGAAGAGTAATATCACTATAATGAAGTGGATGGGGCAGAATTGGTTTTATGTGGCGCACAAGATACACTGCACCTGGTCCCACATATTTAAGCAGACCCGCACTGTGCTACCTTCCAATAGCATAGTTCTATCAATATTGTCTTTGTAAGGCTTTGAACCCTCCAAGTAGGCACCATTAGATGTTTTTTTAACAACTGACGGGCCATAAATGTATTATATGCAGCCAGTCCTGCAAGCCCTTAGGGCAATCAAGTAACCTATGCTTTGGGCACCACAAAGGTCATTTTAGTTCTAATTATAATAGCAGGTTTTCCTGTTTCCTTTAACTGCACACATAGAAACAAAGAAATTGCCCAACAACAGACAGGACTATGCAAGACATGAATGGTCAAATGTTAGAATGTAATATAATGCTATTAACTGGTCTCTAACCTTGTAGATAATGGTTTGCGCCATCATGTAGCGCAGTCAAAATCAAGTGGAGAATCAGTAAAAGCTTTTTTTTTCAACGGTTTTCACTGTTGCAATGTTAGCTTTTAAAGCTCTGAAAGAGTTTACGTAGCTTGAGTGTTATCTATAGTGCAGCTGTACAGGCTCATATATTGATCTTATGGGGATATAGATCAATAAAGGCCTCAGGGCCTGAAGTGGCCATAAATTACATATTCCCTCTAAATGTATACTAACTCTCTGGACGACAATAAGAATCTGCTGGATAAATAATTGGATTATATAAAAACTCTCATAAAACAGTGAAATGTGCATTGGTCTTAAGAATTGAAAAAAAAAATTTCCACTTGGTTTTCATGCGCCATGTTTGATGATGTAGATCTGTACGTATACATCCAATGTCCCTTTAACATAGGAAATTAAACAGTAATTACTACCTTGTAACAGCAATGGCAAAGGAAGACAATTCTCTGATATTAAAGTAATGAACCATACTTTATGAATATGCTCTGTCTATATTGCAAGGAAAACATTGTAACGGCTAATACTATCACCACGAGCTGAAGAACTTATTGGAGATTTTTAATAAAATGCTTGGTCTGACAATATTTTTCGCAACCTTGCATTTTTTTCCCAGTTCAGAAACTGAATCAGCAAATTAAAATCTTTTCAAACTACCACACCATGAAGCTTAAAGCTAAAGTTCATTCTCAATGAAACGAGTAATGAAAAATGAAAATATAGAATTAGCTCAGTGAGGTCAGCAGTGTGATTGTGATAAACTAATGTACAAAACCAAAGAGATAGCACATAGAAAATGCAATAAGAGATAAGTAAGATGAATTAATTTAATTCCTGCATTGAGCATATAAAATAAAACAAGTCTTAACATTTATTAAAGAAAATATAAATGTATTAAAAGAAAGAATTTAGATTAGGAAAAATTTCACATGTTTGTGAACTGTGCAACATGCTATCAGCAGTCATGGATATAAAAGCATTTTCAGAGAACATCTCTGCTCGTGTATAGAAGCTGCCATGACAGGAATCAATTGCCCCACCATCCTCCTCCCACCTATTCACCTGCAAAATAGATAGTAAAATAGTAAAACACACCCCCTTAAATTACAGGCCAGCAGGAAGTGTGAAATATACAAATATGAAATTCAGTGCACAAGTAAAATAAAGGTTTTGCCTAAAATAGCTGTTTTTATGTTAAATACTTCACAAGCATATAATATTTTTACAAAACTGGTCCTTTAACCCCATCATAATGCTCAGTAGCTCTACAGTATGATTTAGACCTTCCCAGAATTAAACAACTTTGAATTAAAATATGCTTTCTTGTCAAAGCAACTTTTTGTAAAATTACTATTATTAATCTTTTTTATAAAGCACCAGCAGTTTCCTTGGCACTATTTACAAAGTAGAATAAAATAGAGTCGGTATAATCAGCAAATTACAAAGCTATAGGTAAATGCCAAGGTAAGTATAAATACAAGTATAGGTGCAATATAATAAAAATATTAGAAGAGTGGGTCAGCAGACAGTTTGGTGCAACAGAAGTGAGGTCCCTACTCCAAAGAGCTTACAATCTAGAATCTAAGTATGGGGTGACAGATTCAAGATGGCAGGGGTCAAGACAGTAGGCTGATGTAAGTGGAGGTGTTTGAGTAGTATAATATAGGTTGTTGGTTAGCAATGGTAGAGTGTGCAGTTGTACATGTTTATTGTAAAGGGTTATAAGCTTCTTTAAATGTATGACTTTAGTGAGTTTTTAAAGGTTTTGAGGTGGGAGGATCATCTGTGGAGTGGGGTAATGAGTTCCAGACAATAGGGCCAGCATGAGAAAAGTCCTTAAGGCAGCAATGAGAGGAGCTGACGAGAGGAGGAAAGAAGAAGATCATTAACAGAGCAAAGAGGGTGGTTGGGGGAGTATTTGGAGATGAGGAAAGAGATATAAGGGGATGCATTGTTATTAAGAGTATTAGATGTAATGATTTTAAATTATATTCTGGGATGTCATTGAAATGAATGACAGAGATGGCAGTTGGCCACATGTGCGGCAGAGAGTGTTATAGCTCTGGTACTAAGAGATTGATTTGACTGTCATCCTCAGTTAGATTTTACTGAAATGTAAAAGATTTTATTAGTGTTCCCAGAGAGAATGTATTGAAAAGTGGAG
Source organism: Discoglossus pictus (assembly GCA_027410445.1). Classification (NCBI taxonomy): domain Eukaryota; kingdom Metazoa; phylum Chordata; class Amphibia; order Anura; family Alytidae; genus Discoglossus; species Discoglossus pictus. Next base: position 416,884,098 of record CM050165.1, on the reverse strand, counting down.
GGGCCTAGGACTGAACACTGGAGTACTCCAACAGTCAAGGGAGTAGAAAAGAAGAGGAGCCAGAGAAGGAGACACTAAATGTTAAATTTTATAGATAGGACGCAAACTATGAGAGAGCTGTGTCACAGATGACAGGGTTTCTTACTTAATTAAAGCATGTATTAAAGATGATGGAAACTTGTTTGTGTGTAGGGGGAGGTTAAATAGATGTGTGATCTTGGATAAATGTGGTAAAGAGGGGAGGGATTAGATATGATGGAATAGGATCAAGTGGGCAAGTTGTAAAATATAGGGTTAGTAGAAGACCAGAGACTTATTCAACAAGAAAAGGGTCAAAGAAGCCCATTGTAGATGTGGGACTGGGAAAGGGCAAAGGCTGGGTATTATCGGTTTGTTAAGAAGTGGGTGTGTTTGAGCCACATTGAGAGGAGAGTTTGTTTTGAATGTTATCAATGTTTTTTTATAAGTGGCTCACAAAGGGCCTAATTCAATTCAGGGCTACTACTTGCAAGTCATTTCCCAATTTGCTACTTTTGGCTTGCTTGCTCCAGTAGCTCTACTTTAACTTACCTATTCAATTGGCCTGGCGCGTAAGTTAGTCCCAATCGCAAACCATGTTATCAGCAGTAAACATTCGCGGGCTTGAAAATGATCGCGGCTGCAAGCCCGTAACTCGTGTTTCAAGCTTGCAAACTCGGAGCACTGTAAATGCAAATATAAATTCAATCCAGCATTGTAAGTGATGGGGGACACAGTGTGTGACATTAGCACTAAAAGCACAACATTCTCAAGCTTGCACATCGCTAAAATCAAATACTTTATTTCATGTTTAATTTCCATCCAAAGTCCGACGGGCTTGAATGACCTCCAAGAGAATGTTGTGCTATTAACTCCAGACCAAACATCGCTTTCACAGGATTGTGTTTTTATTTGCTTAATTAGTGCTACTTTTTTAAGTAAGACATTTGTGAGACCTCCTTGGTACCAGTAACCTGTTGTTCTCGTTTAGCCGTTTACGGGCTTGACGAAAGGGTGAATCGGAGCAATTGAATAGCAAAGTGGGATTTTGTTGCGGCCATCAAAGGCTTTGAGGCAATTAACTTGTGATTCTGAGTAAAGTAAGGGAAAGTAGCTTGCAGTAAGTAACCCGATCGGGGGAACTCGAGTAGGAGGCAATTAAATAGCAAAGTGACTTGCGAGATCCACTTACTGCTACGTTTTGCAGTAAGTGTCAATTGAATGATGCCTAAAGTCTTTAGCTGAGAGACAGAAAGAGGTAGAAGGTAGGGTGGGCAGAAAAGAGAGTTCGAAGGTAGAGAATAGAAGTTTGGGGTTGGAGGATAGAGTTGATATTAACAATGAAAAGTAGTGTTTTTTATGGATATTGAGGGCAGAGAGTTAGGAACACAGTTATGGAAGCAACTGTGTCAAGGGTTGAAGTTGTTATGTTGTCGTACTGTGAGGTATCAGTATCAGGGCAGGCTATGGTGGTGATGGGGCTTAGAAGCAGCCGCGGAGCTACCATCGGTGCAGGCGGTGCAAAGCACCGAGGTTCTGCTCTGGAGTGGGGGAGGGGCAGTGCTGTCTAAACATGTATATAGTTTTTCTATCTTCCATTTTTTTTTTTTTTGTGTAGCGAGGGGCACCATGGAGCCCCCGACCCTTGCCCATCCGACCATGCTCCCTCCGGGCCCCCTCAGAACCCTCAGCTGAACTCTACCTCCCCCCTAGAATGGAATGGACTGCTCTGAACATGCGATCGCGTTTGTCTTAGCGATTGCGCATGCGCAAATTAGCCGGGCAGAGACACTAGGCAGAGGCAGGCCAGCAGAGCCCAGATGCAGACAGAGGGAGGTAAAGCAAGGAAATCTAGCCATATAAATTTAACAATCACTGACATTATGATGGGCATTGCATATGTACAGTATGTGTCCAGTGTGTGTGCTTTATATATTCTTTGATAATGTACTTTCTAACTAAAGATGTATGTATATATGTGTGTTTAAATGTAAATATAACAGCCCTCACTCACTGAGTTGGGGGGCACAGCCCAAAGAACAAAAAGTTGCCTCACGCTTGGATGGGGTGGGGGGGATGCAAAAATGTTTTTTGCACCAGGGCCCTCCATTCACTAGCTCTGCCTTCTTAGAAGGGGTTGAAAAAGTGATTGGCGGCTTCTCTAGGAGAGGGTTGATGAAGGGCAATGGAAGGTAGACGTGGTGGCGAGATAGAGGAAGTGGTGAGATGACAAGAGTGCAGATTGATAAAGATATGGTCAAGTTTAGAATACAATTTATGACTAATATTTTACTTTATTGTAAACTTACAGTACAATCAAGTAGTCTTATATTGTTCTTACCCGCCATGTATAAGGGCTTCATTATTATTATTATTATTATTATTATCTTTTATTTGTAACGCGCCAACATATTCCGTAGCGCTATACATAAATTAAGTTACAGGCAATGACAAGTTCAAGATTTACACATTGCAATGAATGGAGGGCCCTGTCTTTGAGCTAGGAATCCTTGCAGGATTGAAACTCGCAGACTTACAATATAAAGGTTGAAGTTTGTATGTGGTACAGTAGGGAGAGAATAGTGCTGAGCATGTTAGGGAGGAAGGTTATAGGCTTCTTTAAAGAGGTGCGTTTTATTGAAGTTTTGAAGGATTTAAGGCAGGAGGATAGTCTGGTTTGGATGCAATGCATCTAAAGATGTAACGAGCATAGCTTGCTACACTCCTTCACACCTAGCCACAAACATGTAGGGAATGGAGTGATGGAGAACAAAATGGAGTACCCCTAGGGGCAAGCAGTTTGCATAAAATGTAGACACTTTTTTTTCCAGAAATTACATGCTTCTAACTAGTTTAAGCATAAATGTATTATTTTATATAGCCCTACAGACTCTTGTTAATGCTCCTCGCCTTAAAGCATGTTGGATTTGTAAGCAGTACAGACTGGTAGTAGAGGGCATATCAACATATCTCAGCCACATTTAAGGTCGTGTTTGGATAACTCTTTCAGGTTTACAGAGAATCTGTCTGATAATGACAATATGAACTCTCATAATACAAGTATATCTACCAGGATGTAATATGGATTACTTTATAGGGGCAAAGTATTACGGGTTCCACAAATGAGCAGATGACTATCTACTTGATGAAAAGCATCATGGGGCCATTCCATCTCACACTGGGCCATATCCACTGAGATTCTAGAGCATCCAATGCTCCCCGGCTTCATTGGATGTTTTTGTTCCTCTTCCCATATAGGCTACCATTGCAGCCCCAGTGAAACCCATCGCAGCCTCCAAGAACCAACTTAATTTGGCCATTGACATTGTACATAGATACAAACTTGTTGAGAGTTGTTTTTAGGAATAAAATAACCGATATATCCATCCTCTCAGCTAGTGGTCCTATCACCAGCAATTAATTATGATTAGCAGTGAGGTATAATAAATAACAAGAGCATGCCCAATTGAAGTAATGGCAACAGTGACACAGACATTTAACAATGAAACAATTATATTTAATTGGAAAGGGGAAGATTTAGGGATAATGTACTAAAGTACTACTTCACTGACAAATTAGTATATAACTGGAAAGTACTTCCAGTGGAAGTGGTAGGGTCAAACATACTTAAGGAAATTAAGTATGTCTTGTATAAGGTTAAGGCTTTCCTGAGGCATCATGAAGCCAAGCTTTTAGGAAGATAGAATTGGCAGACAAGATGGGCTATTTATCTGCCCTCAAATCTATGTTTTTTTAATTCTACTTTATGTTTTTAGTAGTGTAATGGGTGCTTAACACCCCTACAGCTTTAGCACATTGACACAAATATATTTTACACTACCTAGATGAGCACCATAGAATACACACAACAAAAAATCAAAAAATGACGGCAATAAAATTGTAAGGCAGGTAATGCTTTTTGCCACACAATGAAATGCTTTTACTCCTCCTTTTGGTCATCTGAGCACCTTCGGCACTCATTGCAAGCCCTTCGCCGAGCACCTTTGGCGCTTATCGCAAGGGTTGCAATGAGCGCCTTTGGCGCTCATTGCGTGCCTCTCCCCTCGTGTACTTTTGCTCCTCTAAGCACCCTGGCCGTTCATTGTAAGCTCCGTGCTGAATGCCTTTGGCAAAGCGAGTCTCTCCTCTGCTCTGTTTTTTTTTATATAACTATATTTGTTTATAATAATTAATTAATTAATTAATAAATTAATATACTTTACCTATTTGTAAAGAATATTTCCAGGAATCAATATGCTGAAGAGCTAACAATCGCTGTTGTTTTTCTGCAGCATACAATGTACATTTGGACTGTTGGTGATCTGAGGAGAAAGTGCCAGCAATGTGGCAAGAGTGCAGTGTAAATAGGCTGCGTGCGCGAGGGCAAATCGTTTGTCTAGTTGTGTAATGCAGTATTTTAGAATGGTAATGTTATTAGTTTCAAGTTAATGTTGTAAAATGGCGGCAGGCGTGTATGTGTTACGAGGGTCTCGCGCATTTTCCGTTCTTCCTAATAGTGTATTTTGCACCTTGGACCTTCCTGCCTAAAAGTCGTAAGTGCCTGGCGGTGTTTTGCGTGTTTAGGGTTCGTGTTGCCTCGCTTAGGCAATTTTCGAGTGGAGAAACTGTGCGAATTCGACTTAAATTTGCGTGCAACCTCACTCCCAGACATCCTGGCTGTCCCCCGTGCTGTGTGTGATGTTTTTAGTATGTTTTATTTTTTGTATTTGTTGTGCTTTTTGTGTTTTTGGATGTGTGCGGTTCGGCCGTTACGTTCGTATTTTTTGCGGGTCGTATATTATTTTCTCTAAGTGGCGGTTTCCTTTTCAAAGTGTTACCGGCCGTAATTTTTTCAGGCGATTGTGAATTGTGTATTTGAGTTTTCTGTTGTTCTGTGGTACCGCAGGTCGTAGGTATGATGATTATGGCGCTCATCTCCACCTACGCAGTGAACGCCTTTGGCGCTCCCTGCCAAAGTTGTGCAGGGTCGTAGGGATCCACCAGCGCAAAGAGTGCCTTTTGCACTCCCGCCTAAGCTTTGCGAGGTCTACGGTCGGAGGGGCTCGCTTTGCGAGTCCGCAGTTTTAACGTTGCGTTACCAACGTATTTTGGCAAGCCCGCGCTGCTGAGAACTATATATGTGATATATAAGCAATAGGATTCCTAATTAAAGAATATAGTACATAATTTAAATATAATAAAAACCCATATACTTTTCAAAGGGAAAAAAATATAAAAATACTTACTAAGATTAATGGTAATAAAGTGCTATTTGTGCAAAGTGTGCAAAACACAGTTCTATGTAAAAATAGAATATCTTGGTGCATATGAATTAGTGTAAACAATGACCCATAAAGTGCAATAGTACAACATGAAAACATAAGTGCTATGATGTAATATTTTACTTACTGTATATAATTAAATATTTAAAGTGCTTCTGTGGACATGGACTGAGCCTCTGAGGTAGCTGGCATATCTAGTGAAACCGGTCAGGCGGACATCTGTACTGAGCACAAGTGGGCAAGCATCAGATGAGCACCCCAAAGGGATTTTGCCTTATATATGTTTTTTCCTCATATGATCATGAGGTCCCGTTTGGGGTCCCCATTCATTACAGTGAAGGAGAATATTAACTGTAATGTGAGGTGGTAGAAATTGTTTAATTACAAATGATAGGGTTATCCAATAATTGTCACTTGTACTATTTATTTTAACAGTTGTTTATTTTAACAGTTGTTTTTTTTAACTACTATTTTATGAGGGTTCTTTATTATTTTCCATGAGCATGAGTAATTAGGAAATTCATTTAAACCTGAAATACATATTCTTATGAAAACATGGATATATTAACACAATGGCACGTAGAACGCATTTTTTAGATACCCACATATTTAGGGAGATTTAAAAGATTGACATAATATAGGGATTAAAAAATTATATCTATATCTATATATGTATGGATAAATAATTGTTGCTATACATATTTATAAAGAGATTAAATCACATAGAGATAACACTTAAAAAATTGGAACGTTAATACCTTAAGCACTTTATTATATTTGCATTTTATTGCCTTACGTACTTTATCATAATTGGACTTTTTTTAGAGTAACAATATATTTGTAGTATTGGAAATAAAACTAGACCACAGAAATATTTAATATATAAGTAAAATATTACATCATAGCATGTATTTTTTCATATTGTACTATTGCACTTTATGAGTCATTGTTTACACTAATTCATATGCACCAACACATTCTATTTTTACATAGAACTGTGTTTTGCACGCTTTGCACAAATAGCACTTTATTACCATTAATCTTTGTAAATATTTTTATATTTTTTCCCCTTTGAAAAGTACCTGGGTTTTTTATTATATTTTAATTATGTACTATATTGCTTATATATACTTTTATAATCTATGGCTTTAATAATAAAGATTTGTTGTGTGTATTCTATGGTGCTAATCTAGGTAAAAATATATTTTTCATTCTAAATCAATTTTAAGGTACTTCTACATTCATTTAAAAAAATTGCAGTTAAGTTTATATTCATGTGGCCTTTTTTGCTGGGAGCTTTTCAGTATCTCTTTGAACTGCCTCATTACCTTCTTAATATGAAACTCTTCTACCTCTAATTAGGTATGACATATAAATCACAAAATACAGAAAACACTATTATTTTCAAAGTAAGCCCTCCTTACAAATATAGATTTGGTAGCTGATAAGACCCAATAGGCCAAGTGGAGTTATAAAACCAATGGCCCCAGTTCAAAATAATTTGGGGGGCCCTTGCAACTTCTCTTTACAAGGTAGGTGCATATAAGAGTCAGTTACTTCAGGTAGCCCCTACCCAGTGCTTAATACCTGCTGTACTGGCAGAAGCTCCACCACTGATAGGCCCATCTAGTCATCTTATTCTGTCTACCTAAAATGTATTGCCTTAATTGAACCCTCAGTGCAGCCTTATGTTAACCTCAGCCATATATAGTTTAAACTCATTGCTCATTAAATTAGGTGATTTCCTTACCCTTACCTTTCTGCCATGCATGGTGGTCCATATTGGCCATGACTTGACCACAATGCTTATCTCCAACACCTCCTCCACATGGAATGGCTGGCAGGTTGGTTGCCCTTACAGCACTCCTGATTACAGACCTGCCATTGTTTGCTACTTGTTGTTGTAAACAGACCAGCCATTCAGCCCTGACAACTACTGACTTACATGAACAATAGAGCTGTATCTCCAAGGAGACTGGACAAACTGCAGCATACTGTAATATTAGTACTATACAGTGGCAGAGCAAGTGCCGGTGCAGCAGGTGCAAAGCACAACAGGGTCGGGCCACTTGTGAAAGAAGATCGTTAATGTATTAGGGGAGAGTGGCAGATAATTACCCGATGGATGATCTGACCACCTCCGTATATTTTGGGATTTTTATTGACTCTTACCTTGGGCATCATTAAAATGTGATTTGGCCAATTGAATAGGGCTCTATATAAGCACATATTTTTTTACAGAAGATTTTAGTTAGTGAAGTCCTTGGATAGAAGTTCACTAACTGAAAACTTCTGTAAAAAATATATGCTATGTCCTTATATAGAGCCCTATTCAATTGGCCAAATCACAATGGAATGAGTCCCTAAATATTTACAGCCTTTTTCAATTGCGATTTGGCCAATTGAATAGGGCTCTACATAAGCACAGAGCATATTTTTTTACAAAAGTTTTTAATAAAACAAATATGCTGTGTGCTTTTATAGAGCCCTATTCAGTTGGCCGAATCTCAATTTAATAAGGCTGTTAACTTTTGCATTCAATTATTCTTTACTGCAAAGCTCCATTTCCTTTACTGTTACTTTCAGGGTATGTTTTTGTAATCAAATAAACTTTACATTACTCCTGTTGAAAGCACTTTCCATTGGCACAGAGAGAAACTTCCTCTGCATTAAAAATCCCCTAGCATCTGTGGAAGTAGATCAGTAAAAATCAAAAAAACTGCTGCATAATTGCGTATAAATGTAATAAATGAATGGTTTGATTATTATGAAGTGTAGTTCTTTAAACATAATATATATATATATATATATATATATATATATATATATATATATATATATATATATATTGTTAATCTAATTCCTCATCTGTGAAGGCACCTTGCATACAGATAATGGATGATCTCTTTTCAGTTCTGTTGAAAGTCTTTGCTGCTCTGACATGCAAGCATTCATAAGAAACAATAGCAATCTTATCTGTGTCCTTTCCTCCTCCCCACAACCAGACTGATAACAAGCATAGTCGTGTTAAATCCCCATACAGTGTAATTACATCCAATATCTAATAAATAAAGGGTTATATGTATTTTACTTCTACAAGCATATTGCCCTTTATTAAGACTAGTTAATAACAAACACGTGTAATAATAAAATGTACTGGCCCTTTAAAGGGCTACAGTAGTCCAAAAAATTAGATGTTACATGTATTTAAAAGACCATATTATAAACTTTACAAAATATATTTTTTGTGTGAAAAATCTGTGTGTCTAGGGCAAAGAAATGCATTGAAGTGAAACACAGTGGGATTGTTTTATCCTCCATAGTACTGACATGTTACAGGAAACAGTGAGTCTTATGGATGTCTGAACAATAACAAAGTGTGCCTGCATTCCCATTCAATTAAATACAGATCATATAAGAAAATACAGTAGGCAGGCTCCCAGTGGGTCTTTGTTTAAACTACCTATCAATTGCCTGGTAGGATAAACACAATGGGCCCGATTCAATTGCAAGCCTTAACTCAATCGTAGTAGGCCGTATGTCTGCGGGTGTGTTGCAGGCTTCTGTTCGTCTCCGATTACCATGCTATTCAATTGCTCAAGCCCGCAAGTTACTGTCCCAAAGCCGAAACCATGCACTGGTTCGCAGCAGTTCAGGGAGGGAACATGATCAACTAAGCAAGCCCTTAACCTCCCATTTCAAATCAGCCAATAGAAAACGAGACTGTCCTTAATACGGCAGTAAAACACGAAGGTTACATGTCAATCAATTCGGTTCAGGGGGTCCAATATGCAATCAGACTTGCAAACCCTCAAAAAACAGAATTATGAAAATGAATGCCAATACTGTTCTAGTCCATATGGGTGGCCTGATATGTAATAACTCATTGATACCCGAGATCGATATAACCCTGAAATGAAACATAAAAATAAAATTACATTTCCTGCTGATTTGCGGGCTTCAGCCTGTTGTGCAATTAATTCTTATGTCTGTCCTCGCTTTCCCTGTGTTTTAGTGCAGTATTGTTTTGTTATTTGCATTTACAGTGCTACGGATCGGTGTTTAACCCCCATGCGGGTCCTCTCTAGCACTCGTAAGATTTTTTCCATCGTAACTCTTGCGAAAGTGAGAGATCAAAGGCTTCTGGAGGCTGTAAGTTACGGGTTTAACCATCGCAATTTTTTCAAGGCCGTAACTCGTAACCCGTTTGGAGCCCGCAAAAAGATGCCAATTGAATAGCAAATTAACTTGCAACCTTACTTACGGGCTACCGGATTGAGAAAGAGCTCAAGTTAATCCGGCTCAATGTTTTTATCTGTTTCTGTGGTCACTTTCTTAAATTAATATAATTTATTTAACTAGAGGAAAGTTTGAAGACTGGGGGAACATCGTCCAAATGATGTTTGTTTATGTCTTTGAATGGTTATTCTGTACCCTGCAATTAAAATTAAAGGGGAAATTGCCATTAGCAAAAGAAAATGTTAATTATAGGGAACACAAGTTATGTTTTTTTATAGTAGATTCAGTACTATATTTAAGAACTGGTTAGACTAGGGTTGTCCAGGGGTCACAATAAGCTATATACTATACCAGGGGTTAGATTTATGGATGTAGGAGCCAAAGAAAATCTGTGGGAGATACATCATATAGTATACCACACAACTGCTTCTCTACACATAAACATACACATTGAAAAATTGGGGGAGGCTTTGTCCCACTCGTCCCCCCCAGTCCTACACCCATAGTTACATCCTATACACTAGTGCTTGAGGCTGCACCTTAAGTGATATTGAGTGGCACTTGGCTGAGGAGCCAGGGCTGCTAACTAAGGCCTCTATTTAATTGCATACAGGCCGTAAGTCTGCGTGCTTGAAATTTGCTATAGTTGCAGAGTGATTCAATTGATCAAGCCCGCAGCTACCTGCCCGAAAGACTAAACTGTAAACCATGTACCCGTAAGTAGCATTTCAGACCATGATCAATAAAACAAGGCCGTAACTACCGATTTAGAAACAGCCAATAGTAAATGAGACCGTCTTCATGACGTCAGTAAAACATGGAGGTTATACGTCATTTAATTAGCGTTATGCGGTCAGACTCGCAATCCGGCAATGTACAAAATAATAAAAATGAACAACGTTACTGTTTTGGTCATGTGGGTGGCCTGAGATGTATTAACTCCTTGATTACCAAGACTGATATAACACGGAAAAGAAACCTTAAAAAAAAACTATTTTTTTATTGCAGATTTGCGAGCTTGAGACTGTTCATTTAATTCTAATGTCTGTCATCGCTTTCCACGTCTTTTCGAGTGCGGTATGAATTAATTATTTGCATTTACAGTGCTACAATCAGGTGTTTAAAACCCTTGCAAGTCCTATCTGGTACCCGTAGGATTTTCTTTTACATTTGCCATTTACGGGTGTGAAAACATTTATGGGCTTGAGGAATTGTAGCAATTGAATATCGATTTGCGATTGTAACATTTAAGGGCTTGAAAGATCAAAGGCTTAGATGGGTCGGAGTTACAGTGGATATAAAAAGTCTACACACCCAGGTTAAAATATCAGGTTTCTGTCCCGTAAAAAAATGAGACAAAGATAAATAATTTCAGAACTTTTTCCACCTTTAATGTGACCTATAAACTGTACAACTCAATTGAAAAACAAACTGAAATCTTTTAGGTAGAGGGAAGGAAAAATAAAAAAATTAAATAATATGGTTGCATAAGTATGCACACCCTTAAAATAATACTTTGTTGAAGCACCTTTTGATTTTATTACAACACTCAGTCTTTTTGGGTATGAGTCTATCAGCATGGCACATTTTGACTTGGCAAGATTTGCCCACTCTTCTTTGCAAAAACACTCCAAATCTGTCAGATTTCGAGGGCATCTCCTGTGCACAGCCCTCTTCAGATCACCCTACAGATTTTCAATTGGATTCAGGTCTGGGCTCTGGCAGGGCCATTCCAAAACTTTAATCTTCTTCTGGTGAAGCCATTCCTTTGTTGATTTGGATGTATGCTTTGGGTCGGTGTCATGCTGAAAGATGAAGTTCCTCTTCATGTTCAGCTTTCTAGCAGAAGCTTGAAGGTTTTGTGCCAATATTGACTGGTATTTGGAACTGTTCATAATTCCCTCTATCTTAACTAAGGCCCCAGTTCCAGCTGAAGAAATACAGCCCCAAAGCATGATGCTGCCACCACCATGCTTCACTGTGGGTATGGTGTTCTTTTGGTGATGCGCATTGTTGTTTTTGCGCCGAACATATCTTTTGGAATTATGGCCAAAAAGTTCAACCTTAGTTTCATCGGACCATAACACCTGTTCCAACGTGCTTTTGGGAGACTTTAGATGTGTTTTTGCAAAATGTAGCCTGGCTTGGATGTTTTTCTTTGTAAGAAAAGGCTTTCGTATTGCCACTCTACCCCATAGCCCAGACATATGAAGAATATGGGAGATTGTTGTCACATGTACCACACAGCCAGTACTTGCCAGATATTCCTGCAGCTCCTTTAATGTTGCGGTAGGCCTCTTGGTAACCTCCCAGACCAGTTTTCTTCTCGTCTTTTCATCAATTTTGGAGGGAGCTCAAGTTCTTGGTAATGTCACTGTTGTGCCATATTTTCTCCACTTGATGATGATTGTCTTCACTGTGTTCCATGGTATATCTAATGCCTTGGAAATTCTTTTGTACCCTTCTCCTGACTGATACCTTTTAACAATGAGATCCCTTTGATGCTTTGGAAGCTCTCTGTGGACCATGGCTTTTGCTGTGGGAATGCGACTAAGAACATTTCAGGAAAGACCAACTAGAGCAGCTGAACTTTATTTGGGGTTAATCAGCGGCACTTTAAATAATGGCAGGTGTATGCTGACTCCTATTTAACACGATTTGAAATGTGATTGCTTAATTCTAAACACAGCTACATCCCCAGTTATAAGAGGGTGTGCAGACTTATGCAACCACATTATTTTTCTTTTTTTTGTTTCTTCCCTCCACCTAAAAGATTTCAGTTTGTTTTTCAATTGAGTTGTACAGTTTATAGGTCACATTAAAGGTGGAAAAAGTTCTGAAATTATTTATCTTTGTCTCATTTTTTACAGCACAGAAACCGGACATTTTAACAGGGGTGGGTAGACTTTTTATATCCACTGTACGATTTTGACAACCGCAGAGATTTTCAGCCTGTAACCCGCAGATCGTTTGCGGGTAGCTAAAAGACGCCAATTGAATAGCAAATTAGTTTACGGGCTACATTACGGGCTCCAGTAACCAACAATTGCTCAATTGAATAGGGGCCTAAGGATAGGGTGATGGGGTTGATCGTTTGAATGCTATTTAATACATTTTGGTAATGAAGGTAATTTACATGTTATACTGTCCTTGATCATTCGGATTTGTGTGCCCCCAACACCCCCCTTGCAGCTCCTCTTTTCCTCTTTCTATATCTCTGATCATAACTTTATGTGCGTTTTTATATAAATATAGGGTATATTGCGTCTCATCAGGGTGGGGCTGGTTCCTTAGCTTGTGTTGTGGACCTTAGTAGGTAGTTCACCACAACAATCATTTAATTTATGGTGGGTAAAAAAGTGATAGAAGCCCTCCACCATACAGTATATAAATAGTTTATTTCTAATCACAATTGAAAGTCTAAAACAAGTTAAAAAAAACTTTTCATGCCCAGAATTGCGAGAAATACAGTTATTACACTGCACTCTGGGAACCCTGGCAGGGACATTCAAATATATATATACATACACACACATATGCATCTATATATATATATATATATATATATATATATATATATATATACACACCTATAGAAAACGAATAATACATTAATAAGCCCATTTGCATGTCTAAAAGGCGGGGACATGCAAATGAGAATAGAATGTACCTCACCCTTTTAATCCAAAAATGGATTAAAAGGGTGAGGTACATTGTAATCTAATTTGCATGTCCCCGCCTTTAGACATGCAAATGGGCTTATTAATGTATTATTCGTTTTCTGTACTTTGTACAGTGGAGAGCTTCTCACTCTAGTGCTCACCATACACTAAATGATTGTTGTGGTATACACCTATATAAATACTTTCTTACCTGCCTGATGCTGCATTCCACTTAGTTGAGTGATGCCACGGCAGGCCATGGGGTCACAGAGGTCCGAAGGGGCGCAGAGGTCTGTGGGGGGCCACCGGGCCTGCAAGGACCGAGGGGGCTAAGGGAGGCCACAGGGGGCTAAGGGGAACACAGGGGGCCGTGGGGGGCCACTATGGGCCTTAAGGAGCTGCAAGGGCCACAGGGGACCCTCAGGAGACCGTGGAGGCCGTATATGGCCGTGGGGGCCACAGGGGGCACGCATGGCCACAGATTACCTGCTGGGGCCACAGGAGATTTGCGGGGGTCATAGAAGACCCGCCGGGGCCACAGAGGATCCGCAGGGACATTAAAGTATCCTCACTGAAGGAGGCCCCTCAGAGGCCAGGGGCCTTGGTGCTTTGCACCGGTTACACTGGTGGTAGCTACGCCTCTGGGTATGTCAGAAAGTTTCAAGTACACTTCCAGAAATATCACTCCATATATAAACATATTTCACTATATTGCACTGCATCTTCACGCAGCCTGCTGCCCTCTGAAAATGAGCTGCCATAAGGCCGGGCATTGTGTGTTTAAGCAGAAACATGTTCCTGACCTCACTTCTAGAAAGTTGCCTACTGCTGCACTGTTGTCTAGTTGTTCAATCGTGTTCGACTCTCCATGACCCCATGGACCGCAGCACGCCAGGCACATCTTGTGTCTGGTTGTGCTCATTCATAAGGTGTTCTTGGTAAAGATACTGGAGTGGGTTGCCAGTTCCTTCTACAGTGGACCACAACTTCTCTGACCTCTCTGGTATGACCTCCCCGTCTTGGGTATACATGGTATAGCTCAAGCCCCTTCACCATGACAAGGTAGTGATCCTGAGGGAGTAATAAAGTAGAAGAGCAAAAATTGCTAATGGTGAGAGATATTTAACAGTTAAAGGCATATCCAAGTTTCATGGATTAATACATTTCTGTAATCCTTAGGCAAAAAGCAGCCTATTTGTATGCAGCACATCTCATAAAACATTTTATTTTTATTAATATCTAAAAGGAGGTGTCTACACAGTCATCTGATCCCCACCCATTCAGCATGCAGCATCAGGGGAGAAATATTAACCCACTATTTACCTGCTGTTGCTTACTCAGCCAATCTCCTTACAATTTATAGCACATATCAGTGATACACTACATATCCCAGAATGCTTTGCAGCACGAACAGGAACCCCGAGTTTAAATCAAAAGTTTCAGCTAGCCTGATTGGCTAAAACAAATCATTTTAAATTTGATGCCACTTTAGCCTGGGTTTGGAGGGTGTTAACCCTAATGTTCAACTGTCAGAAATTACAATACATTTTGCTGATTTTTTCATCCAAAAAAATGTTTGCATACACTGCTAATTCTACTCTATCAGATGCATTCACAATCCAGCAAACCTAGATATGCCTTTATATTTAATTGTCTGTCACGGTTTTTCAACGGAACATGATATAATTTTTGTATCTCTACTACTAATCTGAGTTAATTTCTGTTGATAAAGCAATTAAATCAGAGCACAGATCTTTCGGTTAATTTATACATAAAATAAGGTACTTCCACTAAGAATGTTTGATTACAACTCATTGTAATTAGGTGTATTTTATTTTGTTTGCTATCTTATTTTTATTTTAATTTCTGCAATTACTGGGACATCTTTAAAATTTACACACAGGCACTTCACGTCAGACAAAAAATTAAAATGTAGCAAAAAAATATATAATTCAGGGTTAAATCTCTTTAGTTTGCAAGCATTTGCATTTGTTGGTTAACATCCCTGGATATCCCTGCTAAAATTAGCATAAAATTCAGAATTTGCTTTGGCTAATCACAGGAAGCTTTACATTTTAATACATTGTAGCAATCTGTAATGGCAGCTTGTGCAGGAAGGAATCATGGGACATGTAGTCATCTACAGCATATAGCAGAAGAGTCAGACACTGATCTGAAAATATCTGCATTGAGTTGCTGCTGGCTTGAAGGTTAGTAAATAGTTAAAATCCGTACCCAAATGCAGTGTTTCTATTGGTAGGTACACTGTGCCTATGTAAGAAGCTCTAGGGGTGTGGAAAACAAGTTTTATTTTTAAATAAAATAAATCTGTATGTGTATAGAATGACTCTGTGTAATATGTGTGTCTGATATAAGCAGCTGTTGTTAGATTAGATAAAAGTAAGAACAGGGACACTTAGATATACCTTTAAAAAAATGCTTTTTTTGGACTATAAACTAACATTCAAGATTGCTATTTTGTGCTCTGTAATCCACCCAAAATTTCTCATTAACTCTCTCATTAACAAAATGCTAAGAAACAAATTTGTTTGCGGATTAGAAAGGCTGACGGACAGCTCAAAATGACAAATGTCAATGTTAGTTTACCTTAGAAAACATTTTCAGATAACATTCAGTTGATGCAGTTCTTGTAGTCATAAATAATAACATATTTGGAACCTGTACTGTGTCACTTTGATTAGTAAAGAATAATATAAACAAGTGTTAATTTTATTGTTGTTCAAAAAGTGGATATTTTGCAAGAAAAGTGACACTGAAGAAGATCCAATCAATCAGTACTATGGGAAATTAAGCCAAACTGTTCACTGGAAGGTTTGATCATGAGGCTGAAGCTCAAATATTTTGGCCAAATCACGATAAGGCAGGATTCACTAGAAAAGAATCTGATGCTGGGAAAGAATGAAGGCATTCGAAGAAGGGGACGGCAGAGGCAGAGATGGATAGATGACGTCACTAAAGCAATGAACATGAGCTTGAGGGAGCTCAGAGCAGCAGTGGCTGATAGATGTGCCTGGCGTGCTCTAGTTCATCAGGTTACAGAGAGTTGGGCATGACTGAACAGCTAAACAATAACATAAAAAAAGTAAAATGTCTGTAGACCCATATTGTTAAAAAATAAATACAACTTTTAATATTAATTTGTACAATAATGATAATAATGAAATTATTCTTTACTTTTTGTTGTTTAGTCGTTCAGTCGCGTCCGACTCTCAGTGACTCTAGGACCACGCCAGGTGCTTCTCTCAGTCGCTGCCCCTTTGAGCTCCATCAAGTTCACGTTCATTGTTTCAGTGACCTTATCTATCCATCCATTTTGAGCTGTCAGTCACCCTTTCTGATCCACCCCAAAAAAGAGAGCTGAAGAGCTATGTTAATGAGAGCTGATTGATTTGAACTGTTGATAAGCCATAGATGCTTTTACCTCGGTTTAGATATGCAACCTGGTGGTCCAGTGGTTAGGTTTCTGTGCTTTCACCGCTGTGACCTGGGTTTGTTTTCAATCAGGGAACCAAGAGGTCAAACTACCCTGAAGCGAAACAGGGGTGGGCCTGGTCAGTACTTGGATGGGAAAGCACAAAGGAATACAAGAGAGGCCGAAAGGTACGTCTGGGGTTTGCTATTTCTCCAGTTCAGGGTAGTATTGCCTGGTATTTCAAGTGAGTGAGACCAGACTGATATACTACAGGATATTTCTCTCTGTGAAGGGCACAAGTGAGCTAAAATAGGTTGCTCTCAGAGTAGGTCACCAGACTTCAGGTATTGTGCGTTCTCAGATGAGCGCCTCTACTCTATTTTTTTAGTTTTTCCCTACAGTCTGTCATAATTTTGTACTAGTCTCTGAAAAAAACACATTATTGTCCACTAGAGGGAGACAAAATATTACATTTCTAAGGATGGAGCTGTGCTAGGCTCTTATAATGATCTGCATCACTAAGCTATTTATCTAGACTAGAGTCAAGCAATAAATCTTTATTACCATACACAGTCATTAGTACGTAAGATATGAGACAATACATATTGATATGCATCAACACAAAATCACTTGGTTACTCTGCTTTGTTGTTGTTCAGTTGTTCCTCTCGTGTCCAACTCTCCGTGACTCTATGGACCTCAGGTACTGTCCCTCTGAGCTCCCTCAAGCTCATGGTCATTACCTCATCTATCCATTTTTGCCTCTGTCGTTCCCTTCCTCATGCGCTTTCAATTTTTCCCAGCAGCAGAGTCTTTTCTAGGGAATCCTGTCAAAATATGTAAGCTTTAGCCTCATTATTACCATACTGTAAATGGTAAAGGTTTCAAGAAAAGTTTAGTTTAGATAAATCAAAACTAGTCTAATTCCTGGCCGCCACCTGGTGGTGCAACAAATGTACTGCATGCAAAAAACTATTTCCACCTCCGATGTAGCAAAACTCGAATGGTGCAGAGTCAACATCGAGGCCATCGCTATGTTCGGCACGGGCACTTGGCCCCCAGGGCCTCGGGCGCGCTTCTCATAACTCAAGGCCTCTTCTTATGAGCCAGATCGGAGGCGGAAATAGTTATCGGCCTGCAGTACATTTTTTGCACCACCTGGTGGTGCTGTGGCGCAGCGCTCAACCCCACTTTTCTGACGGGATGCGGCACCGAAATAGAAAAGGACCAAGCCATTTAGTGCTAAAGGACCACTGCAGTATAATATTTATAGTTTGCTCTTTTGAAGAACTTGACTGAACAACATGTTTTGCACAGTTTAACATAAATTACCGCCTTTAATTTTTAACTATTGTGTTCAGGTTTGCTTTAATGATGATGAAATTGGTGTCTTTGTTTGTAAAATGATTAGAAACATGGGAGGAATGGGAGAAACAGTGGATGCAGATAAGACCTGTATTTACTTCTGTTACAAAATGTAATTTCAAATAACCTATCGACGGTAGTAGTCTATGGCAGAAAAGACTCCCCCACCTCCTCAAGTTAAGACAATTAATCTAAGATGCAATCCAATCAGAATCATTAAAATATAAGATTTTCCCATTATGTTCCTATATTGCATACCTGCCAATGTTCTTATTTTGTTACATCCTTCACAATCATGTGACGTTTTTACCAGACTACAATGCTCCTTTAAATTGACTTAGCTGTCCAAGCCTCATGTGTCAACCGCTTGCAGGCCAGGGTGATTCCGCGTTTAGGAAGTGCTTTGTGGCTAAGTCCAGCGTGTTTCATTGCCTCTTCATGTTTGTGCTGATAGTTGTAGTGTGTTGTAGTGCCTTAATGGCTCGCCTTCCTACGCGAGGCTCGCAGGCGACGAGCACCTTTGGCGCTCATCGCCTAAGTGCTACGTGTTAACGACTCGCTTCGTGAGGCTCGCATTGATGAGCGCCTTTGGCGATCATAGCCTAATTCGTACGCACCACTCAAAGTGTCTCGCAGTTTGATAACTATTATATGATTATATGTGATATATATACAGTGGATATAAAAAGTCTACACACCCCTGATAAAATGTCATGTTTCTGTGCTGTAAAAAAATTAGACAAAAATAAATCATTTCAGAACTTTTTCCACCTTTAATGTGACCTATAAACTGTACAACTCAATTGAAAAACAAACTGAAATATTTTAGGTGGAGGGAAGAAGAATAAAAAATAAAAATAATGTGGTTGCATAAGTCTGCACACCCTCTTATAACTGGGGATGTAGCTGTGTTCAGAATTAAGTAATCACATTCCAAATCGTGTTAAATAGGAGTCATTGTTAAAAGGTATCAGTCAGGAGAAGGGTACAAAAGAATTTCCAAGGCATTAGATATACCATGGAACACAGTGAAGACAGTCATCATCAAGTGGAGAAAATATGGCACAACAGTGACATTACCAAGAACTGAAGCTCCCTCCAAAATTGATGAAAATACGAGAAGAAAACTGGTCTGGGAGGCTACCAAGAGGCCTACCGCAACATTAAAGGAGCTGCAGGAACATCTGGCAAGTACTGGCTGTGTGGTAAATGTGACAACAATCTCCCGTATTCTTCATATGTCTGGGCTATGGAGTAGAGTGGCAAGACGAAAGCCTTTTCTTACGAAGAAAAACATCCAAGCCAGGCTACATTTTGCAAAAATACATCTGAAGTCTCCCAAAAGCATGTGGGAAAAAATGTTATGGTCTGATGAAACCAAGGTTGAACTTTTTAGCCATAATTCCAAAAGATATGTTTGGCACAAAAACAACACTGCACATCACCAAAAGAACACCATACCCACAGCGAAGCATGGTGGTGGCAGCATCATGCTTTGGGGCTATTTTTTTTTTCAGCTGGAACTGGGACCTTAGTTAAGATAGAGGGAATTATGAACAGTTCCAAATACCAGTCAATATTGGCACAAAACCTTCAGGCTTCTGCTAGAAAGCTGAACATGAAGAGGAACTTCATCTTTCAGCATGACAACAACCCAAAGCATACATCCAAATCAACAAAGGAATGGCTTCACCAGAAGAAGATTAAAGTTTTGGAATGGCCCAGCCAGAGCCCAGACCTGAATCCGATTGAAAATCTGTAATTATTTTGTGATCTGAAGAGGGCTGTGCACAGGAGATGCCCTCGCAATCTGACAGATTTGGAGTGTTTTTGCAAAGAAGAGTGGGCAAATCTTGCCAAGTCAAAATGTGCCATGCTGATAGACTCTTACCCAAAAAGACAGAGTGCTGTAATAAAATCAAAAGGTGCTTCAACAAAGTATTAGTTTAAGGGTGTGCATACTTATGCAACCATATTATTGTATTTTTAGATTTTATCTTATCCTCCTCCCTCCTTCCCCTCCCCCTTCCTCCTCCCCCTTATCTCCTCCTACCTCCTTCCCCCTTTATCTTCATCCTCCCTTTCCCCTTATCCTCCTCCTCCTATATATATATATTTATATCAATAAAGATGCGTCCATGATTCCTGTCCTGGGAGTAGAGTTGAATTATCCCCACCAGATTTTTGAGGGGCTCCTACACCCATGCTTGTTAGTCCTGTTTTATGGGCAAAAATAGCATTGCTTTATAAATAGAAAGTGATACTTATTAATTTACCATTTAAAAGATGACCCTGCACATGTTATCTCCCCCCTTTGTCAAGTCTTGAGTAATAATCCCACACATGTTAAAAAAAATCCAAGAATACCTAAATAAAAGTTATTAAATCATAACCTTATGACACAATAAAACATAAAGCAGCTCGTCAACTTGACAGAATATGATAGTCAGATGTAAAGCTGTCTACCAAGGTGTGAAAACAATATATCATAGTTATTATGCACACAAAGGAACCTGTTGTCCAAGTCATTCAAAATAGAACAAAAGGATTTACAAGATAGCATCAGAATATAAAAACATCAGTCACTATTATGAGCTATATTAAACAGATCCACCTGGAAGTCCTTCACAAAATTCCAATTTAATAGACAAATGATCTATAATATGTAGACAGTTGATCCACAGAATAATATGATTGCACAATTGTAGGTCCTGGAAATAATGTATATGCCCTCCATTCTTTTCTTTTTTTTTTTTTTCATTGTGTTAATATTGTTTTGACTTGAATTTAACCCTGTATAGCGCTACGGAATATGTTGGCACGTTACAAATAAAGGTAATAATAATAACATGACAGAAAGTGAAAGTTATCAATGGGGTTTTGCATTCCTAGCCTAGATTAGCACATTGAATGACGAAGCAAAGGTGAATTACGATTTAAAATGGGGTTTTACATTTTAAATGTATTCAGCAAGAGGAGTATTTTTGTGATCCCAATCAAAGTGTTAAATTGATTCAACATTATGCAAAGGGACATAAGTAATGTCAAATTGTCATAGCAGAATTCAAGGACAGTGTTGTGAGCAATTTGAGAATGAGACAGTTTGGAAACGGGACAAGATCCTCCCAGAGATCCACAATAGATTGTTGTCATTGTGGATGAATTTTCACCTTTTGGAGAAAAGTTAATTTTTGGCATGGAAATAAATTGGGAATAAAGTTAATTTAAAATCCCCAATTAATCCTTTGGGGGGGGAGTAGAGTAAAATGTATATATTAGAGATTACTTGAAGCAATGATCATTATTGCAAAGAAATTGGTCATGAAAAAATGTATAGTAAGAAAGTATCTTAGTTGCCTAGTTTTGCGAGCTATAGATTAGTAGAATTTGGCACCCTAAACTTCAATCCATCTGTGGAATGAGGTATTGGGGTTGTATTTGAGGATATGAGGTCTTTATATGTATATAAGTATGTTAATCAAGGAATTATTATTGTGTATGTAAAATATTTGTTTCCTGACTTTTTTCTAACCTAACTTATTATTAAAAAAAATGTTAAAAAAAAATTCAGTCACCAGGGTATCAATATTTTCTTGTGCACTCCTTCATTAATCCCCAAATGCTTGCTCAGTACTTCTGCTCATTATGGAGGTGAGCCCATGAAGGCTGGTCCTCATGCGCCATGCAGGCAAGGCCAAGATTACAGGATGGAGTCTATCACAGAACCAGTTGTGCCTCTTCAGACTTCTGAGAGTGTGGATCCTTCTACAAAAAATGGTGATTAAGAAAACAAATTTATATTGTATTTCCTTGAAATATGTTTTTATTTACTAATGGCTCTGCCTGGCAGCAAAGAGAGCTCTTCCTAGATTCTGCCCACATAGAAAGCTCACAGAAGATGACAATATGCCCGGCTGGTGATATTTCTATCTGTAAGTAAATCTAAATCTTTCTGTCATGCTGTACACATATGTAAGGTAAGGAGAGAAAAGCCAGTCTAAGTATGACTGCTTAGAAAGATATATATTGATTGTACAATGGCCAGTTATCCAGGAGACCTGTGGCCTCATTCAATTTGGGGGCGTAACTCGATCGAAAGTAGCCGATTTCCTTCGATTGAGTTGCGTCCTCCCGTTGCTCCACTTTTACTCTGCTATTCAATTGGCTGGGCCTGAAAGTTAGGCGCCGGTCGGGAGAATCGGAAACCACGCTCTCGGCAGTAGCATTTGCGGGATTGAACATGATCGCAGACGCAAGCCTGAAACTCGTGGAAAAATCAATCCAGCACTGTAAATAATGGGGAACACAATGGGCGACATTAGAATGAAAAGCCCAAGATTCTCAAGCTCGCACATTGCCGTGAAAGATCAAAGGCTTTGAGGGAAGTAACTTGCGATTTTTAGAATCACAATGGATAGCAGCTCGTAGCATGTAACTCGATCGGAGCCCGCAAACAGAAGGCAATTAAATAGCAAAGTAACCTGCGACCTCCATTTGCGAGCCCAGATCTCAAAATTGCAGCAATTGAATGAGGCCCCTGGGTTCCCATAGAATCTCTCAGTTATTAGCGTGTCTACTGCTGCTAAGGATTCTGGGTAGTGATATGAAATTATCCCTCAAAATGTGCCACCATTCTCCTCTAACCCACGTAAATGGACGATACATTGGATTAACCATTTTTCTAAAGTAAATAATAAATGAAATAACCAGCATTAATTGTGCTGCATTACTATGCAACTAAGCAACCCCCAAATACTAATAAGCTATCTTTATATGCTAATTAGTACCCATTTTTTTTTTCTGTGTTGGCAAAACAATGTTCACAGTTTTATCATGTAGATCCCCTCCTTCTTCCTTGTGTAGCACACTGAGCTATTAATTAGCATACATAGCTATAAGCATAAAAATGTCTCACAAACAATGCTGAAAATCTTATAGATGTGTATAGATTTATGTTACAAAAAAACAGTTGGAAAAATAAACAGACATTTTTCAATGTTCCTTAAGATGAAACCAACTTGTTTTGGGGGCAACTGGATCTTTTTGGCTTAATCTAAGCTGTGTGTTTCGGTGTAGTAATCTTAAAATGGGAACATAACAAGGGCAACATAATAAGGGCAAAGGAGGTGTTGCAAATATGGAGTGAAAGTGAGGGAAGAAGGCAGCACAAAAATTAAAATATGTCACCATATTTGACACAAAAGAGAGTTAGATTACAAAGCACAAAATAACTTAAATTAAATACAATTTTTGTATGCAAATAGTCTTATATAGTTGTCAAACTAGGAAACGTTGTCAAGCTTTGCGAGCTCAAAGCGAGGGACGCAGTTCGGGCCGCAAATGCGGACCCTCGCGAAGGTGGAGGCTCTACGGCGTCTCACAAGTGGTTACAAACACCCACAGAAGCGGGACTTTGAAAAAATAAATCTAACACGCAATGACTAACTCGCAAAAATACGACCTTACTGGCCGAACCGCGCACAGAGGAAAACATTAAAAAAACAATAAATACACACAAAAATTATATAAAAACTTTACCCACTGCAAGGGGGGGGGGGGGCACCCAGGACCTCTGCAAGTGAAGTTACACCTCAATTTAAGTCCAAATTACCAAGTTTAGACACACGAAAATTCCCCAAACGAGAGAAAAAATGGCCGCCGAAAAAAACGAAAACGAGGCTACACGACCCTAAAGCCGCAAAACACCACCAAGCACATACAGCTTTTCAAAAAAGCGGTACGAGGTACAACATACACTTTTAGCAAGGACGCTACATCATCCACACCCGCGTACCACATACACATTCGCCGCCATTTTACAACACTAACTGACAGAATGCAGAAGTACCCAGCTATACTAACGGCTTCCCCTCGCGCACGCA
Source organism: Discoglossus pictus (assembly GCA_027410445.1). NCBI lineage: Eukaryota > Metazoa > Chordata > Amphibia > Anura > Alytidae > Discoglossus > Discoglossus pictus. Next base: position 416,860,218 of record CM050165.1, on the reverse strand, counting down.
GCCTATTTACACTGCACACTGCACACATTGCTGACACTTACATCTCAGCTCCACAACACTGCAAACCTACATTGTATGCTGCAGCAACATCAAAACAGATTGTCACCTCTTCAGCACAATGCTTCCTGCATATATTACTTACAAATAGGTAAAGTATATTAATTTATTAATTATTTAATTAGCATACAAAAATATATAAATACACAGAAAAAAAAAAAAAAACACTATCGCAATAAACACAAAAGACATTCACTGCGTGCCTCACAACGAGCGCCAACTCTGCTCATAGCACACAAACTACACCAGGGGACAGCCTTGCAATAAGCGCAAAAAGGAGATCAGCGCCGACCTTACAATGACAGCAAAAGCGCCTTTTTTTAAAATATATATGTGTCTGTGTATACACTTTAAAATATAAATCCATTTGTCATGTAGAAACTCCAAGAAATTGTAATGCTGAAGAACTAAATAACATTTGGGATTACAACATATTGCCAGGATCCAATGTCTGTTTTTGATGTGATGCGGTCTATGTTATTTTCTTGGTTTAAATGTTCCCCATTACCCCCCTAGCTATGTCTGACACAGACATAACAAACCACAAGTGTGTCTTTTTATTCAATGGAAAATGATTCCAGAGCACTGTAGCCTGTGCTAGGAGTGACAGTCTGCAGCTGAAAGGAAAGCCCCAGGAAATCCAGGCAATATATTTATATGGAATTACAAAAACAAAACTAATTTTTGGGCAGACACTTCAGAACATATTATGTGACTGCTTCATCTTGTGTTTTGTTCTCAGCTGAAAATAACCAAAATCAAATATTTTGTTATGTAAAAGCTTTTCTTTTAAATAGTTTGGGTTTTGGAAATATTTTATGTTTGGCTATGTCTGGGTTCACAAAATGTCTTTTTTTTATGCAGCTAACTTATAAATTGACTATGGGCCTCATTCAATTGTGATGTGGCCAATTGAATAGGGCTCTAAATAAGCACATAGCATATTTTTTTAAAGAAGTTTTTAGTTAGTGAAAGCCTTGCTTTTGGATAGATGTTTACTATCTAAAAACTTCTTTAAAAATATGTAATGTGCTTATTTAGAGCTCTATTCAATTGTCCAAATTGCAATTGAATGAGGGCCTATGAGTCCAAGAATATATTTAATCTATCCTTACATACTCAAGAACTGTCCGATTTTTACAGGGCAGACCGTATTATTTTGATGGTTTGACCCAGGACAATGAATTCCAAACTGTAGCACAGAAACATATATATGTTTTCAAATTGGTCAAGAATTGATTTAAGTAGTATATTTTTACTTATTGTTTTAGTAATCACCTTGCCAGAGAAATAATTGGAGGGTCTTACACCCTCCATCAAATTTGACCTCTTTAAGAATACTTTTATCTCATCTTACAATGTAGTCCTCTATGAACTAAAATTTCCAGCTGGCGTGGGCAAATCTATAAAGCTATAATTTTTTATAGCAAAAAAATACATTTAAATATCTAATATCGAAAATATTGGGAGGAAAAATAAAAAACTTGTGAACAACACAAATAACAAAAATTAAATAAGAGTAATAAGGGAAAATCTCAACTGATAATCAGAACTTTTACAAAACTATCTCTCTACTAATTTGAAGAATTAATTAATAAATAATCAGTAAAAATTAAAAAGATAGAAGATTCTGAAAATCATACCTTCTCTATCCAAAGCTCTAATCCAGACCAATCAAACATCTTTAACACTAAACTAGATATGGCCACCTCATAACCAAACGTAAATCTGAATGAACTATCATTAGCCAAAATAGACGCTCTCCTCGAAACTCATATTTCACAAGCACTCCAAAAAGAAATTCAAGACATAGGACAAAGGACCAATCTACTAGAGGAAACCTCAGATCATCTAGTTGAAGCTCAGAAAAAAGATAGAAGATAATTCTTCTCGTATCAACACCATAGAGAACAAACTAGAAGACATTGAGAATCGCTCAAGGAGATTCAATATTAGAATCAGAGGAGTTCCAACAGCAGTAGTAGACTTCCCAAGATACCTAAAAGCTACTTTTGAGAATATCCTCTCGGGACATCAAGACCACGTTTGGGAAAAAGAACATGCACATAGAGCCTTGGGAGGAAGTAAAAATCTAGACATGCCGAAAGACATAATAGTCAGACTTTTGCGCCAACACTCAAGAGATTTAATCTTAGCAACAACACGCAAAATGTCAAAAATAAAATGCCCTAATGGATCTCCTCTACAATTTTAGGCGGACCTCTCCCCTTCCACATTTCTTAAACGCAATCAAATTAAGCCAGCACTAACAATTCTCATTAATCACAACATCAAATACAGATGGGGCTTCCACATTGCTCCTTCCTTTTAATTTAATGGTGCACAATACACCACCCACTCCACAGAGGAATGCATAACACTCATGAGACGACTTAATATCACCTCAGAGGTTTAAGTACTGAATTAACAGTTTCTACAATCAAAGCTCTACTTCAAAGACAATTAACCAATACGCCAATACAAAAAAAATCTAAAAGAAAAGTTTCTACCACCTCTACTTCGGCACTAGCTGCTATACCAAACATTTCACCATCTAAAAAATTGACCTAATACCTGACCAAAACTTTAGTTTATATACATTAGATGAAGAACTAATCCATATAAATCTCCTAATTTGTCCTTTTTTATATATATATATATATATATCATATATATTTACTAATTTAAAAATGTGTTCTTGTCAGCTGGTAATCTCTTTGTTATTTAAATCTACCAAAGTTAAGAAAGCTCATAAAGAAGAGCAATTATAATACTTTCTATGACCACTCAGTTTTTCATCTATTAACAAAAAAACAATACTTCTATATGTATATAATTGTATGGCTGTTGGCATATATTTGTTCTAATATATTCTTTATTCTGTCGTTACCCCCGTGGTAACTTCTTTTACCGATACTACATCTACTGGACTCAACTTTAATCCAATATCTTTTTAAGACGATTACTTCTCTCTCTCTCCTCCTTTTTCTTTAAAAGGTTACTTGGGATTTATATTCTCTGGGCTCATATTATTTGATCAATAGTAATGACTGATTTAACCGTAGTTACTCATAATGTAAAAGGGTTCAACTCCCCTTTCAAATGAAGAAAGGCTTTTCTATTTTATAAAAAATGCAGACCCTCATCTTTCTTCAGGAAACACATTTCTGTAAAAGCAAAGACTATCCACAATTTTACTATACCACCCAAACTTCAAAGAAACAAGGAGTAGCTATATTATTACATAAAAACCTCCCATTCCAATTAGAATCTAAAATAATAGATGGAGAAGGTTCATTCCTGATTCTAAAAGGCACTATAATGGGAGTTTGTACCTCACTAGCCTCTTTTTACACTCCTACTATTGGACCACATACTGCTTTAATCAAGTTTCTGAAAACTCTCAGGGTTTGGGGAAACTTAATTATAGGAAGTGACCTTAACTTAGCCCTAGACCCTACCATAGAAAGATCTAAAACCCCAACAGATAAACGCTTTGCTAATAAACTTAAACAAATTAAAAAACTTTTGCATTCACTTACGCTTGTAGATGCTTGGAGAGGACATCATCCACAAGATAAAGAATACACATTATTTTCCCCAGTACATAACTCTTATTCACGTATTGACGCCACTCATTAGCTCCTCTCTTTTTGATAGCTCCTCTAAAGCAAATATAAACTCCTGCACCTGGTCTGATCATGCAACAATCTCATTAAATTTAAATTTAGGAACACAATTTAATTTACCCTGGTCTTGGAAACTTAATGAATATCTTTTATCTATCCCCTCAACCCAAGATCAGATCTCCTCTGACTGAAAAATATTTTTTAATACTAATTTAAATAAAAAAACATCAGCAGGCTGGCTATGGGTAACCCATGAAGCATTCTTACGAGGCCCCTGCATAAAAATAGCTTCTAAACATAAAAAAGAATATCACCAGAAAGAACAGGAGTTAATTAAATATCTAAACTTATAAGAGAAAAAAAAACAGTTTTCGTCCTCTCCCTCCTTAAGACGCCATATTGATAAAACCAGATTGGAGCTTGAGAATATTTTCTCTTATAAAATGGAAAAAGCACTCACAAGAACTGGATATATTTTTTATGCTAAAGCAAACAAACCTCATAAACTCCTATCCAGAAAACTACATCTAAATGTTCCTAATCTTGAATCTCCCAAATACGAACTTCATCCGGTTCTTCCACCATAAGTCAAAATGAAATTCAAAAAACTTTTAAAAATCTCTACCAAAATATCTATTTGACTCAAACTTTTGCCCCAGATAATATAATCACATCATACCTGAATTCATTAGACCTTCCCTCAATTTCTCATCCTGACCTACAAAATGTAAATAAAGAAATCTCTTACAAAGAAATTCAAGACGTAATTAAGGAATTTAAATCTGGAAAATCACGTGGTCCTGATGGACTTACTAATTTATACTATGAAAATGTCTCAGATATTCTCATTCTTTTTTATGTAATTTATTTAACTCAATTCTTAAAGGCGAGACAATACCTCCAAAATTAAATTATGCAGATTTGACACTCTTTTTAGAGATGAGAAAGATCCTCTGGAGACCAATTTCACTCATAAATGGAGATCAAATTACTATCTAAAATCTTTTCTAAAATAATTTCGAACTTCTTACCAGGTTTAATACATAAACACCAATCTGTTTTTATGCCCTATAGACAAACAGGGGACAATATTAGAAGAACTCAAAATATTATACATCTTTCAAAATCATCGAAGATTTAGCAAAACCATTTGATACACTTGACTGGCCCTTCTTATTTGCCATCTTGACTACATTTGGATTTAAAGTATAATTTATAAACATGCTTCATACATATTATAATTCCCCTAAAGCAAATGTAAAACTTCCTGGATCCCAAAGAGCATACAAAGAACATACAGACAAGGTTGCCCTTTATGCCCTTTACTCTTTGCCTTAGCAATTGAACCACTAGCACAAGCCATTAGAGTCAATGCAACAATTAAAGGCTTTAAAGTAGGACATCAACACATCAAATGTTCTCTATTTGCTGATGACCTTTTATGTTAGCAAATCCTGAGTCTTCAATTGAGGCATTAATATCTACAATTGAACAATATAGTGCCCTATCTGGACTATGACTGAATTATGACAAAACAGAATCTCTCAGCTTAGGTCTTTCCACAAACACTCTAAACTCCATAAAACAAAAATATAACTTCATATGGCCTACTACACATATAAAATATTTAGGTATTAATTTAACTAACACAATATCTGATCATTATAAAGCAAACTCCCCTCCCCTAAATAACATTTTAAACTCAGACTTAGACACATGGACAAAATTAAATATTTATTGGACAGGACGTAAAAAACAACTATTAAAATGAATATTTTATCAAGATTGCTTTATTTATTTAGAACCTTGTAAATTCAAATAAACAATAAAGAACTTATATAATAGATGATGATAGATTACTGGACACTCATGCATGTAAGGGATGGGGGAGACAAATCCCCCACAGATTTTTCTATGTTTGTATGTATGTATATATAAGCTATTTTACAGCCTGTGTATACAATGAGCTGTATCCCCCTCACAATTATTCTGGCTCCTACACCCCTACTCATGACTATATATATATTTATATTCATATATATATATATATATATATATATATATATACAGTGGTACCTTGGTATTCATTGTTAATTAGTTTCAGAAGGCATGATAAGTGTCAAAAATGACACGTACCAAACGATAAGGAGTTCCCAAAAGGAGTAATGTAAATTGACTCATACTGGTTTTGGCAAGTGCATGAGTGGCAAGCAAGCTTTGAGCGCTGAAGCATTTTTTTTCCTCATTGAAATTCGTTGAATAGTAACGCTATATATATATATATATATATATATATACATATACATATATTTAGAAAAAGGATAGAACATTTATTTGCCCATCTGAAAGTCTAAAAAAGGTTTCCCAGAAATACAGTCATTTTACTGCACTCTGATGGGACTGGGCGAGGACATGCAGATGAGATACAATGTACCTTACTCTTTGAATACAAATTACGATTTTATACATGGCTCCTTTGAAGCATATGCAAAGCTTAGGATTGGAGTATGCACAAGACAGAAACCCACTCAGCTTTGCTTAAAAGCTGTTTAATATAGTGACATCAAACATATGAAAATGACCAAAGCATAAAATAAATAGGCCTAGCTCTGTCAGAGCACTAACTATAACCATAGTATAGTTACCTCACCATGAGAGCTTACATCCAGATACTCTGGATGCAACAAAACAGAAGCCCACAGTCCAATTTACTTTATATTTAGTTACAAACCTTTAACCTCTGAAGTTCATGTTTCCAGTCTGTAGTTTTGCTAATCAGCTTCCACACTTATCTCTCTGGATCTTTCTCTCCCACTTCAGACATGCGGCAGTTCCAATACAATTACAGCAGCCCCAGGGTAAATCTCTCTTTCTGTGCCTTTGTCCCAGCATTGGTATCTACCCTTCTGTGTAAATCTCTGGCAAAGACACACACATCCAACCATGGATGCTGAAGTTATCCAATTCTACAAGGATATTCAAAACTCCTAGAAAATATGTTAGTTTAATCATAGGGTATTGGAATGCTAAAGTAGGAAACAAAAACATACCTGGATTAACAGGCAACTTTGGCCTTAAGTACAACATTTAAGCAGGTCAGAGATTAGTAGAATTTTGTCAAGATAATTCTCTGGTCGTAGCAAACATCCTCTTCCAACAGATTCCGAGATGACTCTACACATGGACATCATCAGAAATCAGACTGAATTGTTAGAACTATGGTATTCCCAGTAGTAACATAAGGATGTGAGAGCTGAACCATAAACAAGGTTTAGAGCCATAGAATTTTGCCTTTGAATTGTGTTGCTGAAGAAAACTGCTTAGAGTCCCTTGGACTGCAAGAAAATACAAACAATTCTACAGACAATCATGCAAAGTGTTCAATGGAAGATATGATTATGAGTCTAAAAGCTCAAATAAGATTGCCTAGAGTAGACTCTGATACTGGGAAAGATTGGAGGCACACAAAATGGGACGACAGAGTTGGAGATGGATACATGAGGTAATCGAAGCAATGAGCATGACCTAAGAGGGTCAACGAGACTCAGACATGACTGATCGACTAAACAGCAACAAGTGCAAGGTCCCCTAACAAATGAGTTATTTTTCTGTCTGGAAATACATAGTGTAGATGTACATAGTTGGTAGACCTGTCATAAAATACCATATATATTACAGAAAATGGAGAAGCTTGTTACTCAATTATTGCTCAAGCCATTCTTAGCATAACTAATTGGATTTTACACAACCAACTGAAAATTGCAATGAGACAGAAAACAAACTCATATGACTAATGTTTTATGTAATCTTGTGTATTTAGTGAGATAATGGAATAAAAATAATTTGAAAATAACTGGAAATAATTGAAAGGATAAAGAAAAGAATGTTTACTTGAGATGCTTGGATTTATATACCACTAGCGACTTGCCCGTCAAAAAATGACGGCAATGTGATGTATATGTTTGTCAAGTTGTTTAGTTATTAACATATATTTTTGACACTTGTAAGTATTTTAATATGAACGTGTATTTTTGTAAAATGTTGATGTAATGGTTTTTTAAAATGTAATTTGTATCTGAAGAATTGTTAACTTTAATATACATTGAATGAATAGGAAAGCAAAAAGTAAAAAGCCTTCTTGAAACGTTGCGAATTTTAACATGAAGTTTAAAATATATGTAAGCAATAACCTTCAAAGTATCTATTTTGAAACTTTAACTTTATTTTTTATGTAAGTTTAGAAGTTGACAAAACATTTGTATAATTTTGAACATTATAAACAGGAACATAGCGAATACATTTTGTAACCTAATTTTTTATTAAAAGTATTAACATTTGAATGTAAAAACAATTGACCTTTAAATTAATCAGTATTAACATGCAATTTCTATCACAATAATTGTTAACTTGAATATACATTGAATGTAGAGGAAGGCATACAGTAAAACTCTGCTTAAAACGTACGTAATTAAAGTAATTCATTACTGAGCACATAAACTGGCGATAAACATTAATGTAGTTAGTAATCTTAAGATAACAGACAATATTTACATTGTGACTTAAAAGGTGCTTGACCTCCTAACATCCACTTTGTAATCTGTTGAATGAAATAACTTGCAAATATATTTTTTAAACTTGTAACATTAGAAACATTAACATAGTGACTTAACATTGTAACATAATTTTTACTAACAATGCAAGGCAAGTATTTTGTGAGGCGAATCATTCCTAAACAGTACTTTCATTAATTATGACTGAATTAAACAACCAATTGTTAAGTATTTTGCAATGCTTTTAAAAAATGTTGGCATCTTGAATTTGTATCCTGCAAAGTTATAGTACTTCATAGTAGACAATGTTTTTAGTAAAAATACGTCCATCTTCTAATAAATCACCTTGACTTTCATTGTTTTCAATGTAAACTTTAATAGCCTGTGGATTTTTGCACCGTGACAACGCAACGTACAATTGACCATGTGCAAAAACTGGTTCTTCCAAGTAAATACCCACAGATTTGAAAGTCTGACCTTGTGATTTATTAATGGTCATGGCAAATGCCATAATAATGGGAAATTGTCTTCTTTGAAGTATAAAAGGGAGACTACTTTCACTTGGTGCTAAATCTATTCTTGGTATGAAAACTCTCTCTCCTTTATGGGTCCCAGTTAAAATTTCAGCATCTATAAAATGGTCCTTTAATTGTTGAACAATTAATCTTGTGCCATTGCATAGGCCTTTTTTGGGGTTCATATTTCGCAGTAACATGATAATTGCACCTTTATTTAGCTGCAAAATATGTGGTGGCATTCCAGAAGGAGTTAAAGAGTTAATGAATTCAGTTGAAAAGTTTGCCTGACTTTCATTGTCATCAGCAAGTACAGAATCAGCACTGTGATAATTTCTTTGTGGTGCATTAATTTTTTTTAAGATTTCATTATTGAGTATTAATGCATCTTTATTTTTACACGTCAGTATGACTTGGTTGGCAAGCTCAGAATATTCTTCGTTATTTATGCTCCCTTCAAATATTGCCGATATAATATCTTGTTGACAAATCATATGAGGTGGTATCTCTACAGTGTCGTCAGGTAAATGTAGTATTTTTTCTGTTCTTCCTTCTCCAATTTTAATAAGCCAATCATTGAAATCAGTTTGGCCTTCTGATCTCATATTTTGTTGCAGTTGAAGATGGGTAAAATGTTTCCATACTGTACTTGACTTTATACATGTTTCAATAATGTCTGTTCGATTTCCATGTACAACGACAGGTAATGTTTGTCTAAAATCGCCACCCAACAAAATTACCTTTCCACCAAATGGAAAAATATTATCCATGACTTCACGAAGCAAACGGTCAATACATTGGAGGGCATAGCATGACATCATTGTGGCCTCATCTATTATAATTAATTTACATTTCTTCAATTTCTTTGCTTGTAAGGATGTCATGCGAATATCTGACACTGAATTTTCCAAAATAGGCACTGGCAGTTTGAATCCACTATGAACAGTTCTTCCACCTTCTAATAAAAGTGCAGCAATTCCAGTAGTGGCAAACGCCATTGCTATTTGTCCTTGTGCTCGTACTGAACTCATTAATAAATTGTACAAATATGTTTTCCCTGATCCGCCAGGTCCATCAAGATAGAAATAACGCTCTGTCACCATGTCATCATCTATAGCATTTTTAATGGCATGAAATGCTTGCAATTGTAGTGTATTTAAAGTTGCAAGTCTTTCTTGTGTTCTTTCTGCTTGTAGTTGAATGTCATAGTCTTCAAAGTTAATGTCATCTATTAGACCTGGATCAGGCAAATTAAAACTTGCACAACTTAATCCATGAGTTAAAAAGACTTCTTGAATTTCCATTAAGGCTTTTAAGTGTGCAATTGGTTCATTGTATCGTCGCATAAAGTCTTCAGCCATATTACTTTTAAAAGTCTCCCACAAAGCTAATGCATTTGGAGCATTTGAGAAGATACAAATAAAAGCAAATTGTTCTCTCATCTGTCGTGGCATTTGACATTGTGCTGCTTCTTCTAAACATCTTTCCCACTCTGTATCATCAGCGAGTAAGTTTCTATTTCTTGCAGCTAAATGGAAGGATTCATATACAATGTCATTAACAGTTCTTAATTGTTCAAAACTTTGTGCTCCTGGAACATTTAAAAGTAATATCCGTAAGCAAAATCGTTCAACATCTCTTGGACTGACTGTGTAAATTCGTGGAATTATTTTATTGCCTCTGGTTTTTCTTGCTCTCCATAATCCATTCACAAAAACATAGTGATATGGAATTTCAATATATAAGTATTGTGTTGCTTGAGCATCAGTGGAATTTAATGCAAACCATGCAGTTAGTGTAGTGTGACGATCTTCACTTTGGGCCAATGCATTCATTTCATTTCCAGAATGGAAATAGACTAAATGTCGTTGTGGCAAATGTACTGCTAACCTATATACTGCATGTGATCTATCATGCATTTCAAATTTTAAAAGCCGCCACATAGCTTCTGGCGCACTGACATAGCGAGCATCTACATGAGATGCAAGTTCATCATGTACTAACTCACTACTTTCAGGGTTGTCTGCACTTTTGACGACTACAGTAGCTGCATCGTAACCTTTGTAAATATATTTGTAGACATATTTAATGGATTTGATGGAAGTGCAGGCTTCTACGTTGATGTGGGCGTTGTACTTCATGAGTAAATGTGGATTGTAGGGTACTACATATCTATTGTCCACTTTTTTTCCACGAATAATGGCACTATCTCCTTCTCTTCTTTTATAAAGTGGATATCCATCACAATTGGCATATGTTTTGTCTCTATAATCTTTTGGGAAATCTTTTGAACATTGATTATTTTCCATACATGGTGATTGTGGATTAAGGTCTCCACAGGGTCCATGAATCATGCGATGAGTAACAATCTCATATAGTCTACCATATAGTTCTGGATCCGGTAGTTCAGCAACTATGACTGCATCCACTTTGTCCGAAGTATCTAATTTATCTTTCTCTTGAAGTATTATGAGAAGATGTGCATGTGGAAGGCCTCTTTTTTGAAATTCAATTGTATATACATAAGCAAGACATTTGCCAAATAACTGATTTATAGTAAAGTCACGTATTAATTCATTTAATTTGATCTTAAAAACTCTGGCTACTAAATCTGGTCGATCTGAAGCACTTTGTCCAAGAAGTAGATTTTGATTAATTTCTGGCCATTGTGGATTACATGTAAATGTCACAAATAAATCTGGTTTTCCAAATTTTGTCACAATAGCCATAGCATCATTGTATCTTTCTCTCATATTTCGAGGAGATCCTTGAAAGGAAGATGGTAAAATGATGGCTTTGCCAGCTGTCATGTCTCTGCTTGTAGCCACGTCAGCAACATAGTCCATGAGTCCACAATATTGTTCTACACGTAGTTTATCTTGTTGATATTTTATAAAGTTTAAATTATTTGCCTCAACTTGCAAATATGAATCAATAATCCATTGTTGTGTTAGTTTTCCACCACATAAAATGGGATTAAATTCATCTCTAATGGCAATTTGAGCAACTTTAAATTCAAGCATAGAAACATTATTTCGGATTCTGGCTTTAGCATTTGGGTAACTGGGAAGGGTTAATTTTGGTTGCCAACCTGCTTCTCCGTGTGGGAAAAAGATGGGATATGTCATTGGATCTAAATTTGGACTTAAGATATTAATATTAATAAATGGTTGGTCCTCATTTCTGGGATATACTCTAATATCTCTTTGAAATGGTGGTTCTCCTTCATCATTGTGAAAGACCATTGCAACCTCATTTGATGTTGGCAAGTTATAACGACGTTTATCAGTATGTCTGTCTCTTTTAAGCACCATATTAACCTTTGGCATGGGTAATTGATGTCTTTGTGCATGAAGTAGTTGTTCATTTTCTACTTCTGCCAATTTTTTGTAAGCTTTACTGTAGGGATTGTTGTCCATAATGTTATTTAGCTCTATAAAAACACTGGGTAAGCATTTTTTATTTTCTTCCATCTGCATACGTTGGTCAACAGCTTCCATTGTATCTAGGACATATAGTTGAGCGAATTTTCTTTGCTCTCCTTCCTCTGGATGTAAATGTGAAGTCCGATGATAAATTTGTCCTTGGACTTTAAAACAGTAAGGACCATGTCCTGGTACATTAGCAGCCAATGTTGCCCCCATAGATGCAAATGATATGGCACTATTGTAGGATCTTATGTTTGTCTTAAAATTTTTGTAATTTGGAAAAGTAGGTTCAGTCATAATATTTAGTAAATAGGTTGGAAATTGTTTCCTTTGTGGAAGTTTGAACTTTCCTTTTTGACAACAACTAATAAATTGTCCATCTCGGGGTCTCTCCTGTTTAAAATAATAAGCCTCACAAAATTGACATTGAGTAGTCATGTCCCCACAACTATGAACCTCTACTGCTAAAGACTTCATTAAAGGACAATTTGCAACGCATATTGGATGTTGACTTTGATATTCATCAGATGAAAAGTCATGAAAAGTTTCAACAACAGGTTCTAAATGTTTAGTTTTTTTCGTAGATTTTCTTGGTATATGTTGGACTTGTTTGGTTGAAATTTCCTGTAAGTTTTTAGTAAGAGTTTGTAAATGTTTTTTTTTTGTAGTTTTTTGTTTTGGTCTGTCTTGACTGGTATGTTGTAAAATGTCATCTGATGTTTTAGGAACAGTTTGTAAATGCTTTATTATTTTTTTATTTATTTTGGTTGTATCTTTCATTTTTGCAGCTGATATTCTTTTATTTGCAAGTCTTTTGCGTTCTTTTTCTCTTCGAATTTCTTTCTCCTCCGGTGTCTGCTGGGCGGCCCATCTCTCTTGTCTTTCTCTAGTTTGACGTCTTTTCTTCTCTTCTTTGGTTTCGTTATCAGCCATATTAATCTGTAAACGGAAACAAATAAATGTAATTGTGTATATTTAAATTTGTAATTCCTGTTAAAGATTATTGTGCACAATTGTTGAAATAAAAGGCAAATCATGAATGTATCATTGATATTTAGTTAAATTTATAATTCCTGTCTTCAGTGGCTCAGAATTTGTCCAATGGAATACTGCTGTAAATAAGCATGTAACATATTTATTGAAAATAATGGTTTTATTTATTAAAAACTTTGTTTGTGGATAGATATTTACCACTGCAAAACTTCTTTGCTGAAAAAAAAAGTGATGTGGTTATTGAGCTATGTATTGCATAGTAGCAATTTAAATAAAATAAGGGAGATAGTAAATTAATTAATTTATTTTTCTGTTGAGACGGATGCAACTGAAAGCAGTTTCTTTAGTGTTATACTTTAGTAGTTATTATAGTTTACCTTGGTTGAAGTGTGATTTAAATCCGAATGTTTGTTGGTCCTCGTTTCAAAATCGTTGTCCAATGGTGTGGTCCTCTGTCGGAAGTCCTCGTCCGATGGTGTGGTCCTGTGGCGATAGCCCCTGTCCGATATTGTGGTCCTGTGGCGATATCCCTCGTCCGATGTTGTGGTCCGTTGGTGAAAGTCCTCGTCCGATGGTCTGGTCCTGTGTTGAAATTCCTCGTCTGCTGGTCTGGTCCTGTGTTGAAATTCCTCGTCTGCTGGTCTGGTCCGAGTCCTCGTCCGATGGTCCGGTCCTGTGGAAAAAGTCCTCGTCCGATTGTCTTCACGCAGTATCTGTTGTAATGTAAAATAGAAAATGTTGTTTGAGTGAAATGTCTTTTAAATAAGTAAAAAATGTATTAATTTTGCTGTATTGTATCAGTTATGGTTATTTTTTTCAAATATTTTTTTTTTAACTTTCTGTACAATCCCAAGACTTTTGTTATTCTTATTTAAGGTTCTTAGTAAGGCTTGTGGGTTGTGATATATTAAATAAGAATATGAATTTATTTTGCTATGTGTTTATGTTCGTTTTTGTACAATCCTGTTTTGTGCGCACCACTTGTGGTATACTTATTTAACCTTTATTTGGATGGTTATAGTTAGTGAAACATGAAATAATATAATTAATGTAGTTTGCTATGTGTTTGTGTTAGTTTTTGACAATCCTGTTTGGTGCGCATCACTTGTGCAAAACTAATTTCTTCTTGATTGTACAGGTTATAGGTTGTTAAACATTAAAGAAGAATATTAATATAGTTTGCTATGAGTTTGTGTGCTTTTTTATACAATGCTATTAGGTGCACAACACTTTTGTTATTCTTATTTTTGGTTATTTGTAAGGCTTATAGGTTGTTAAAAATGTAATAAGAAATTCTGTTTTGTGTGTAGCAGTTTGTGTGTCATTGAATTGCGATTTGGCTAATTGAATTGTGCCCTAAATAAGCACATAGCATATTAGTTAAAATAATTTTGTAGTCATTGAAAAACTGTATTTTTGATATTTTTTTATTAACTAAAACCTTAGTTTTAAGCAATTGTTATGTTGTTATTTAGAGCCCTATTCAATTGGGCAAATTGCAATTGAATGAGGGCCTTTGTGTGTACCATATGTTGCATAGTTTGGCCCTCATTCAATTGCATTTTTTACAATGTAATAGTACTCTAAGGGCCTCATTCAATTGCGATTTGGCCATATGAATAGGGCTCTATATAAGCACAGAGCATATTTTTTTAAAGAAGTTTTTAGTTTGTGAAGACCTTGCTTTTGGATAGATGTTCACTAACTAAAAAGTTATTTAAAAAAAATATGTTATGTGCCTTTTTAGAGACCTATTCAATGGGCCAAATTGCAATTGAATGAGGGTCTAAGGCCGTAATTGAATTGCAATGTAGAAATTTGAATAGGGTTGTAAATAAGCACATCACATATATTTGTTAAAATAGAGTAAGGGCCTAAAAGTTCTTATTTATAGCCATATTTAATTTTCCAAAATAGCAATTGAATAAGGGCCTTTGGTTACTGCATTTGTTATATTGTGAGCTCCTCATTCAATTGTGTTTTGGCCAATGGAATAGAGCTCAATATCAGCACAGAGCATATGTTTTTACGGAATTTTGTATTTAGTGAACTTGTATCCAAAAGGAACGTGTTCCCAAAAGAAAAATTTCCTTTAAAAAATATGCTCTGTGCTTATATAGAGCGCTATTGAAATGGGCAAATCACATTTGAGTGAGGCCCTTGGCCATTAAAGACATATAGGTCCTCATTGAATTGCAATTTTGCCAATTGAAGAGGGCTCTATATAATCACATAACATATTTATTGAGCAAAGTTTTTAGTTATTGAAAACCTTGATTGTGGTTAGAAGTTCAGTAACTAAAAAGTTCTGTTTCAAAAATATGTTATGTGCTTATATAGAGCCCTATTGAAATGGGCAAATCACATTTGAGTGAGGCCCTTGGCCATTAAAGACATATAGGTCCTCATTGAATTGCAATTTTGCCAATTGAAGAGGGCTCTATATAATCACATAACATATTTATTGAGCAAAGTTTTTAGTTATTGAAAACTTTGATTGTGGTTAGAAATTCAGTAACTAAAAAGTTCTGTATAAAAAAAATGTTATGTGCTTATATAGAGCCCTATTCAAATGAGGAAGTTGCAATTGAATAAGGCTCATGGTTATTTCTTGTTTATACTTAATACTTTACCTTGATAGAAGTTTTGAATGACAGACGGTCCCCTCCTGCCAATCTTAATCCGCCGGTCTTCTTTTAGTGTCTGTTTGAAAAAGAAAGTGAAATAGTTATTTGTATATTTATAATTTGTCATCTAGCAAAGCATGGCCTTTTGAGCATGTAATGTGTTGTTGTATCTTACCTCTTCAAATTTGTTGGTGTTCTTTAAAAGGGATTGTGCTTCACAGTGCACGGTGCAAATTGTTGAGAGACGCTGTTGATGCAGAGTCTGTTTGAATATGAAAAGAAATAGAAAGATTCAGCTTTATCTGATGTATTGAATTGCAGTAAATTAATTCAATTAACATATGTCACATACATGAAGCACATTACATAGTTTAATGTAATTATTTTGTGTACGTGTGACATATCAGTATACATGAGTCAAATTTAAATGGTTAAATTAACCTTATATTTTTTTTTTCCAACACACATAAATGTGTGTGTGTGAGATGTAACTATAGATGATACACATATATGTGCGTGTGACATATCAGTATACATGAGATATAATGTCATTAAAATGTAGTTGTTTACTGATTTTGTTGTAAGCTAATTTTGTTGCATTGGCAATACACATAAATGTGCGTGTCACATGTCACTATACATTATAGACATATATGTCGGTGTCAGATGTCACTATAAAGGGGCAATACACAGAAATGTGCGTGTCAGATGTCACTATACATTATAGACATATATGTGCGTGTCACATGTCACTATACATTATACACATATACGTGCGTGTCACATGTCACTATACATTATAGACATATATGTCGGTGTCAGATGTCACTATGAAGGGGCAATACACAGAAATGTGCGTGTCAGATGTCACTATACATTATAGACATATATGTGCGTGTCACATGTCACTATACATTATACACATATACGTGCGTGTCACATGTCACTATGAAGGGGCAATACACAGAAATGTGTGTGTCAAATGTCACTATACATTATAGACATATATGTGCGTGTCACATGTAACTATACATTATAGACATATATGTGCGTGTCAGATGTCACTATACATAAAGCTCTGTTTAATATTTTTTGTGAGCCTATACACATAAATGTGCCATACATGATGACTACATAAATCCTAGTTTATTTTTTTATTTGTTTGACCTGACCTGATAATAAAATGTAATATATTATAGCTTACCTGTCAGTTGTAATTTGCACAATGTAAAGTAGTAAATTAGTAAAGAATTGTCTTCTCAAGTAAAAGCAGCAGTTATCTCAGAAGTCACTCCGTTGATCACCTGAGGAGAAATGTATTTTTTAGTTGGAAATAGCCAGTATTTATAAACTTGTAGAAAGTTCTGGAAAGTGAGACCGTTAGAACGCAATACGCATGCGCTATTTGCGTTCCAGCTTACAATTTGCGTTCCATCCGCCATTTTAGGCGTATTACTGTTCAAAATGGTGTTTAATATGATTGTGATACGTTCCGCATAGTATGTGTTTCATTATTGCGAGTAAGTGTAGTGTAGTTACGTCTGAAGCCTCGTTTTCGTTTTGTTCGTCGGCCATTTTTTCTCTCGCTTAGCGATGGTATTAGTGTCTAAAGTGTTTATTTTGATTTAAATGTAGGTGTAACTTGTTTTTTTGAGGTGCTGGCTGGTTCCTCTTGCTGTAGGTAAGCTTTTTATGTGTTTGTTGTGTGTCTTTGTTAAGTTTTAAATGTTTGTATGTCGGCGTGTTGCGTCCGATGTTTGCGAAGTCGTAATGTGTGGTAACGTGTCTCGTATGGTGTTTGCGTGTGTAGCCTCGTTTTCGTTTTATTCGTCGGCCATTTTTTTTGTCGCTTAACAAACTATTTAGTGTCGAAACTCTTTTATTTTGAGTGCAATTAAGTTGTAAGTTGCATTTTTGAGGTCCTGGGTGCTTCCTGTTTGTGTAGGTAAGGTTTTTATGTATGTGCTGTGTGTATGTATTGTGTTTGTAATTTTGTAATGTTCGCGAGTTGCGTCCGAGTGTTGCGAGGCCGTAATGTGTGTGAACGTGTGTCGTATGTTGTTTGCGAGTGTCGTAATGTGTTTGAACGTGTGTCGTATGTTGTTTGCGAGTGTCGTAATGTGTTTGGACGTAAACTTTTTTTTTCAAGGGTCGCAGTTGCTGCAACTGAAGACCTCGCTTTGCGAGGTCCTCAGGTGCTGGCATGGAGCGCCTGCGGCGCTCCAAGCCAGCAACTGAGGCCCTCGCTTCGCGAGGGTCCTCAGTTGCTGGCAAGGAGCGCCTTCGGCGCTCCATGCCAGCAACTGAGAACCTGGCACAGTGCCCTCGCTACGCGAGGCCCGCGACTCGCTGTGCGAGTCGAGGCCCTCGCTTCGCGAGGCCCGCGACTCGCTGCGCGAGCCCCGGCCCTCGGCCGCGGGCTCGCTACGCGAGCCCGCAGCGTTAGCAACAACTCGTACGCTCACAACTATATATGTGATATATGCCGGCGTATAACACACACCTTTTCTCCCTGAAAATAGGGGGCAAATGATGTGTGCGTGTTATACACCGATATTCCCTCCCCCCTCCTCATCCTCAACCCCCCTCCTCATTCTAAACCCCCCTCCTCAACCTAACCCCCCTCCTCAACGTGTTTAGAGTGCTGTAGCCTCATTTTCGTTTTGTTCGGAGCACATTTTTTCTCTCGCTTACCGAATTTTTTAGTGTGTAAACTCTTTTATTTTGAGTTAAATGAAGGTATAAGTTGTTTTTTTGAAGGTCCTGGATGCTCCCTCTTTCTGTAGGTAAGCTTTTTATGTATGTGGTATGTGTATGTATTGTGTTTTGAATTTTTTTCATGTTCGCGGGCTGCGTCCAATTTTTGCGAGGTCGTAATGAGTGGTAACATGTCTCGTATGTGGTTTGCGTTGCGATGTAAAGTTTGCTAGGGTTGCAGTTGCTGTGTCGTGTTGTTTGCATTGCGACGTAAAGTTTGCGAGGGTCTCAGTTGCTGTGTCGTGTTGTTTGCGTTACAACGTAAAGTTTGCGAGGGTCGCAGTTGCTGGCAAGGAGCGCCTTCAGCGCTCCATGCCAGCAACTGAGGCTCGCCTGCTCACAACTATATATGTGATTGTAAAAATATACACTTAAAGGGATATGTAAGTAAACAGGATTATGAGTGTATCTTTTTTTTCCCCCAATGTTCTTTATTAAGGACATACATAAAGAAATTTACAATGTTAAGTGTAGAAATCCACAAATAACAGTTGGTAAAAACATCAAGAAAGACATGTGAGATCTATAATCCTCATATAGAAGCAAAATTATATAATTTAAGTTATACAAAAAAGTCTAAATACAGTCCTCACTCATTTTCTATTTTTTTTGTGAATTTTTTTACTTTTAAACAATGGCGGGGGGGGGGGGGGGAGGTCAATGGTAACATATCTCCTTCCCGGTACTACCTTTAAGATGAGTCACCATAGGGGCATATGAAATAAAGCCTATCTGAGCATTTCGACTCCACGTCCCAGGCCGTCTGTTCCAACCTGCTCCTGGCCCCACTCCCCTCCATAAACGAGCAAAAGGCTTTCAAAAGCTCCCTAACTTCAACGCCCCCCCAGACACACATTACGGAGATGAAATCCCGGGCTCCCAGAGAGATTAATTGAGCCAATTTATTAACCTGTTTATCTAAATTAGCAAATTGAATGCCCAGCAAGCAAGTTTCAATAGTTAATTTGGTAGTCTTAGACCAGACTTCTTGTACTATGGCTGCCAACCTGGGGGCATACATACAATTCCCTTATGTACCTTCAATTATGAGTAAATCAGTTCCTGGTAATTTTAATTATTATCTATTTTAATTATCATTATTAAAAGTAATTTTTTAGTGCTCCTTACTTATTCTGGGTAACTCTGTCCCCCTGGATCTCCTCTTTCTTTGTATTCATTGGGTTGTATTACCTCCATATTATTACTTTTTTAGAATGGTATGAAGAATTGTATTTAGATCTGGTTGACTATCCATAATAATTTCTGATTGATACTGCTTGCCAGTTCTGCCATGAACTGCACATGTCAACATGTTCTGCGTCACAGTTGAAATATTTCACTTCCTTTTAGTAGTGTTTAGGGCAATGAGAAAGGTGGGGAGGGGTACAGCAGTGTAAATTATATTTTCTGGTTATAGTCTTTATTTGCGCTGTTTGCACATGTATTTTTAATTTTAGTTAATGGTGAAATAAAATATAGGTTTAACATGAAAAGCCCTTACCCTGGCCCTTTACGCAACATACAATTGTAAGTGCTTTATTGAAACGGTGTCACTATTCTCTATATAATCAAGACATTTATTATACTTAATGTAAATGTGAAAAAATAGTCCAGTATGACAAGGTGAACATTGTCTTTGTGTTGATACATCACCCACGCAGGTCTATAAAGATGAGCTGAACATTATGCACGCAGACAGGTGATGGAATATTTCTAGTTTAAGAAGGTTATGTTACGGCAGGTTTAATCTTCAGAGGAATAATAATGGGATTGTTACTAACCCATGACACACAGGCAAAGAATTTAGGTCTAGGCCATGACAAATTGTAAGACTATATGAATTCAAATGACTCAACAATGAATAAAATACAGTTGTTTGTGTTGCAATAGTAAAGAAATATAATATGTGAAATTGCTAAATAAAACTGTCATCCATCGTAAGTACATGCAAAGTATACAAATAAGTGATTATTATTCCAAAAATCATTCATAGCCCTCTCCTAGAATACTGTGTTTGTCACCTGAAGCCATGTTCCGGGCACTGATGCGCTCCCGTATCTGGGCAGAGTACTACCTGGCTTTGTCCACTGGGGTAATGGATGAGTTTGTCACCCAGTGGGCTGTAGATGGTGTGCTCTGCTCTGTATCCCCTCTGATCACATTTAAGCTCACCCTCCTAATTTAATTTTGTTTATTTTACAGGTTAACATTTAACATTCAAACCGGACATATTTCTCCCGACCACCAGGTGGGGATGTGAGAATCTATGCGTTGGCTCTATAAAAGGGCCAATCCATAGCAAGTCTGTAAATACACTGGGCCTCATTCTATTATCGGCCGTAAAACGGCCGCAAAGCTGCGATTCCTTGCGGGGCTCCCGTTACCTTGCAATTCAAAAAGACGGCGCCGCAAGGATATCCCCCTTACGGCCGGCCGCATATCTTGCAACCGGCCGCAAGGTCTGAAAACTTTAAAAGCAAATATAAATTCAAGACGGCACTGTAAAGCTCTGTAAATGCTAGGGATCATAAAGGGGGACATGAGGATTAATAGCAACCCCCTCTCAAGCTTGCACATCAGCCCAAATCCGATATTTCATTAACGGTTTATTTTACGGCCGCAGCGTGGGTGGGTCTGAGGTGCTCCAAGCCCTCGGGACTTTGTCCACGGATATTTGACATGAATTAAAATAAAAATTATTTACGGATTTGAGTGTAGGGGAATGTTGTGCTATGAATGCTAACACCTACAATCACTTTATCGTCTCATCAGAGTGCAGGATGGCTTTATTATGGCTTTATTATGTGCTTAATTGTGTGCTTGCGGGACCTTTTTGCTGCAAGTAAGCTGCGGCTTGGTTTTAGCCTTCCAGAGAGGGTTCCCGGAGCAATTGAATAGCAACCGGGATTTTCTTGCGGCCAAAACTCTTGCGGCCGTTTAAAATCAAAGGCTTTCCTCCGGCGCGTGCGGCCGCAAGGGATAACAAGGCGCCAACCGCAAGCCTGCCGGAGTCCCCGGCCGGAAGGTGTTTTACGAGGGAATAGAATAGGCAAATAGCCTGCGGCCGGTCCTTGCGGCCGATAATAGAATGAGGCCCACTGTGTTTAATTATAAAGACTACATACAGTAACTTGACTTTTGACCTATTTTGTTACATTACAGCCTTAAATTCAATGTTTTGTTAATCTGAATTTTATGTGATGGATCAGAACACAATAGTCTAAGTTGGTGAAGTGAAATGAGAACAATTTATACATAAAACAATTTTTTAGATATAGAAAACAGAACATTGGCATGTGCGTATGTATTCACCCCATGGTGCAACCAATTACCTTCAGAAGTCACATAATTAGTGAAATGATGTCCACATGTGTGCAATCTAAGTGTCACATGATCTGTCATTACATATACACACCTTTTTTTAAAGTCCCCAGAGGCTGCAATACCTAAGCAAGAGACACCACTAACCAAAGACTGCCATGAAGACCAACGAACTCTCCAAACAAGTAAGGGACAATGTTGTTGAAAAGTACAAGTCAGGGTTAGGTTTTAAAAAAATATCCAAATCTTTGATGATCCCCAGGAGCATCATCAAATCTATGATAACCAAATGGAAAGAACATGGCACAACAGCAAACCTGCAAAGAGACGGCCGCCCACCAAAACTCACGGACCGGGCAAGGAGGGCATTAATCAGAGAGGTAGCACAGAGACCGAAGGTAACACTGGAGGAGCTGCAGAGTCCCACAGCAGAGACTGAAGTATCTGTACATAGGACGACAATAAGCTGTATGCTCCATAGAGTTGGGCTTTATGGCAGAGTGGCCATAAGAAAGTCATTACTTTCAGCAAAAAACAGAATGGCACGTTTTGAGTTTGTGAAAGGCATGTGGGAGACTCCCAAAATGTATGGAGGAAGGTGCTCTGGTCGGATGAGACTAAAATTAAACTTTTTGGCCATCAAAGAAAATGCTATGTCTGGCGCAAACCCAACACATCATCCAAAGAACACCTTCCCCACAATGAAACATGGTGATGGCACCATCATGCTGTGGGGATGTTTTTCAGCAGAAGGGACTGGGAAACTGGTCAGAGTTGAGGGAATGATGGATGGTGCTAAATACAGGATATTCTTGAGCAAAACCTGTACCACTGTGTGCATGATTTGAGGCTAGGACGAACAATGACCCCAAACACACTGCTAAAGCAACACTTGAGTGGTTTAAGGGGAAACATGTAAATGTGTTGGAATGGCTTAGTCAAAGCCCAGACCTCATTCCAATAGAAAATCTGTGGTCAGACCTAAAGATTGCTGTTCACAAGCGCAACCCATGCAACTTGAAGGATCTGGAGCAGTTTAGCAGGGAGGAATGGGCCAAAATCCCAGTGGTAAGATGTGGCAAGTTCATAGAGACCTATCCAAAGCGACTTGGAGCTGTGATTGACGCAAAAGGTGGCTCTACAAAGTATTGACTTTAGGGGGGTGAATAGTTATGCACATTGACTTTTTCTGTTATTATGTCCTATGTGTTGTGTGCTTCACAAACAAAAACAAAACAAATCTTCAAAGTTGTGTGTATGTTCTATAAATTAAGTGATGCAAATCCTCAAACAATCCATGTTAATTCCAGCTTGTGAGGCAACAAAACACAAAAAATGCCAAGGGGGGTGAATACTTTTGCAAGACACTGTATCTTGTTCTTTTTTTAATTGGACTATATATATTAAATATTGATAGCAGCAATTTGAGGAATTGTTTGGAGTAAATATTTATTAAAGTACATCAAAAAATATTTATGTTCAGTTATATATAATCGCCTTACCCGATTTATTTTCTCCAGCTCCCTCCCTGACTCCTTCCAATCTGGTTTCTGGCCCTAACACTCCACAGAGACAGCTATCACTAAAGTCACTAATCACTAAGGTCATTTCTCCATTCTAATTCTACTGGATCTCTCTACTGCCTTTGACACAGTTGAGCGCCCTCTTCTAATCCAAACTCTCAGCTCTCTTGGAATCCATCACGCTGCTCGCTCATTGTTTACATTTTATCTAGAAAATAAAAAAATTAGTGTTTTCTTCTCTGGCTCCTCTAACTCGCCTTGCTCGCTGGCGGTTGGCGTACACCAAAGTTCAGTCCTAGGTCCCCTCCTTTTTTTCATCTATACATCCTCCCTTGGTAACCTAATAAAAACTTTTGGATTTTAGTATCATCTTTATGCAGATAATACTCAAATCTAAATCTCAGCACCAGAACTATCTAATTCACTCTCTCATCATATCTCATCTTGACTACTGCAACTCGCCCCTTGTTGGCTTCCTTACCACCCGTCTATCCCCACTTCAATCCATAATTAGCATATTCGTTAGACTTATCTACCATATTCAACACTCAGTGTCTGCAGCTCCACTCTGTCAGTCAACCCAAACCTACAATACTGTAAGTTTGCAAGTGACGGTGCTTTAGGGAAAGCCCTGTGTAAGTTAGATTTTAAGCTCAACAACAGGGCCTCCATTCTTCTGAATTTGTTAAATCTGTTTTGATTTGTACTTAACCCCTGTTAGAGCATTACAAATAAAGGATGATAATAAATTATATATATATATATATATATATATATATATACAGTAAGTTTGCGAGTTTCTAATCATGTGTCCATGTCTTGGAAACAAGCACTATGTACATTTGATTATATGCTCAAAAACAGGGCCCTCCATTCTTTATAAGGTGTTAAGTTTGTTTTTTGCCATGTACGAAACCCCTGTACAGCGCTACGGAATATGTTGGCGCGATGTAAATAAAGATAATAATAATAATAATAATACAGTCTTACGGAATGCTCTGGCAGTTGTAGATGACACATTTCCCTTGTGCAGATAGAAACTTCCTCTACATTCAAAGGCTCCCCTGATCACAAGTTCATCATCAGAAACCAAAATGGTAGTTTCCACAACAGCATAATTGCATATAAAATGTAATCATTATTATTTTCTATTAATTATAATATTTTTTAATTGTTATTTTAAAATGTAGTTGTTTAAATGAGTATATAATGTGTGAGTGATTGTGCATGCTCTTGAATTTTGAAGACAGTCTAAAATAATAAAATGCTGCGTATAGCCTACTGATATCCAATAATAAGTAGGGTCTGAGATATCAGGACTTGAAAGGGGAGGCCATGTCTGGCGGGAGACTTGGAATGCTTCTTATGTTGATACCATACAGTTTCTGCTGGGATATCTTGTTATTTTTACCTGTAGATATAATCTAATGTGAACTTTCCCAGGGAGAAGATAGTCTCTTCAAAATGTCTAATAACATCACTAAAACGCATTAATACCTGAAGTCTAAGTACTGGATCTCTGCCAGGGAATATATTTATTCTGTGTAACCGCCTCTTTTAACTAGATCCCTTATGAGTCCCAAGAATAACAGCAGAGTGCGCGCCTGTCAAACAGACCCCCACACGCCCTGTGAAAATCTAAGATGGATTCCCTGGGGCACTCTCACTGACAGAAACATGCACCACAAAATGGTTTCCCTGAATGAAAGTAAAATATATGGGCTTAAGAGGGCAAACACAAATGGTTATTCATTGTAGGGAGCAGGAATATTAAATGAAAGTTACTCCTGTACATTGTAAAGATTTAGAGTGTTTTTTTCTCTAGTGTAAGTAGGGTCTGGCAACACTGGCTGTAGTTTGAGTGAACTATGGCTGGGTGGCCTGTATAGTTTGGATACATTTCCCATAAAATGTCACCAAACTTTTGTGCTAATAGTACTGTTATAGAATAAAATACTTGACCCATGCATGATCCATTTAGGCTTAGATGATGAATAACGGACACGATGACTGATTGGGAGAAACAACGGGCCACAGCTTTATTTATAAACAATTATATTTAACAACACATAACTTTATGTACACAAAATACAGTAATACTTTTTCCGGGGGAGGAAACCGGCCACGGACAGTGACCTCACGCTTTGGGCCCTGCCCAAAGCCCCAATGCTTATATTAAGCACGCCCTGTGAGGTAGGGCCAATGCCCACTTAGGCCAGTAGGCCGGGCAATTCACCTCCCGCCAAGCCATAAAACATAGCAGAATACACAACAAAATGCCACTTCTCTGCAAATTCCTTGAATACAAAATCTCTTTTTCTCTTTCTTTCCTTCTTTTTTTTTTTTTCATATTTTCTTCATATAACTATTTACATTTTTTATTTTAACTAACAACCAAATTAACAGGATGGGTGGGTGGGATTTCAGTCGTAAGACCGCGCTGCTGTGCCAAACGGCGCAAAACGCTGACGCACGACATGCCCCCAACGCAATTGATTGGCTGACGGCCTCACAGGCTCCGCTGGGTCACGCAGCGCTACGTGCTGATCCAGGAAGCCTGTGCAGCCTCCGCGTCAGCCAAGACCTAAATGTGCTGAGTACATCTCATTTGTCAGAATAAAGGAGAATGTCAAATGTGGATGCCCTATATATATAAGTTATGTCACCAGGTGTGTGTTTCTGCCTAGGCCCTGGGGCTAGGACAGTACATTTTGCAAGGACATCAGGCTGCTTGAAACGGTTAATTAAAATATGTCTGTATATATAAGTCAGAAATGTCTATATCATGGGTGTATTCATGTTTGCTCTGGGCCATTCAGGTTTGTACTACACATACACTTGTAGCTCCTCCATTCCCCTTTCTTTAACTCAAGTCATAAGTTTATGTGTGACAGAAAGTGCCCAGTACACCTACAGACAGATAAATCCCTACATATAGACTTTTCTGTGGCAATACAAACATATTTCAATGTACAGACTGCCAAACACGGTAAATTGTGCTGCCCTAGGACTGGGCCTCAGGGGCCAAGGCAGAAACACACCCCTGTCTGCAGTGATATTTCAGTCTGTAAGTGTACCCAACCCTTTTTGACATCACATATATAGTTGTGAGCGTACGAGTCGTTGCTCACGCTTGCGGGCTCGCGTAGCGAGCCCGCAAGAACTGCGTCCCTCGCGAAGCGAGGGACGCAGTTCGCCGCAAATGCGGGTCCTCGCGAAGCGAGGGCCCGCATTTGCGGTTGTCGAGGCTCAACGTCGGCTCACGCTTGCGGGCTCGCGTAGCGAGCCCGCAAGAACTGCGTCCCTCGCGAAGCGAGGGACGCAGTTCGCCGCAAATGCGGGTCCTCGCGAAGCGAGGGCCCGCATTTGCGGTTGTCGAGGCTCAACGTCGGCTGTGTTAACACACACATACACACACACGACTTTTGTAACAGAATAAACCCAACCGCCCAGCCAACAAAAACCCAAGTCGTTGCTCACGCTTGAAGAAACTGCGTCCCTCGCGAAGCGAGGGACGCAGTTCGCCGCAAATGCGGGTCCTCGCGAAGCGAGGGCCCGCATTTGCGGTTGTGGAGGCTCAACGTCGGCTGTGTTAACACACACATACACACACACGACTTTTTTAACAGAATAAACCCAACCGCCCAGCCAACAAAAAACAAACAACGTCCCCGCAAATGCGGATCCTCGCGAAGCGAGGGTCCGCATTTGCGGTGGTGGGAGCATCCCAACATCGGCTGTGTTAACACACACATACACACACACATAACTTCATAACAAAAAAAAAATCAAAGTCGCCTCACACCCGCTTACACCCAGACACACAGACGCAAGACTTAACAAAAAAACAGTAAAAAAGGCCCCTCACACGCTCTTAACACACATACGCACGATGAAGAAACAAATACACTGCGTCGTACACGTAAAAGCTAACTGCGTATATCGCAACAAAATACGGCCGCATCGGAAAAAAATACGGCCGCGAAAGACCCATTCCAACCGCCGCGCATCAAAACATCACAAACACAAGAAATAAACACAACAAACACATAAAAACCTTACTTATAGCACGGGGGGGCATCCGGCACCTCCAAAAGTTCATTTACACGTCCATTTAAGTGAAAACAAACAGTTTAAACGACCGAAAATCGGCTAAGCGAGAGAAAAAATGGCCGCCGAACAAAACGAAAACGAGGCTCCAGACGTAACTACACTACACTTACTCGCAATAATGAAACACATACTATGCGGAACGGATCACACTCATATTAAACACCATTTTAAACACTACTACGCACAAAATGGCGGATGGAACGCAAATTGTAAGCTGGAACGCAAATAGCGCATGCGTATTACGTTCTAACGGTCTAACTTTCCAGAATGTTCTACAAGTTTATAAATACTGTCTATTTGACAGAGAAAAATACATTTCTCCTCAGGTGATGAACAGAGTGACTTCGGAGATAACTGCTGCTAAAACTTGAGAACATAATTCTTTCCTAATTTACTACTTTACATTGTGCAAATTACAACTGAGAGGTAAGCTATAATATATTACTTATTTTCAAGACAGGACATCAAAAAAAAAAATTAAAGAAGACAAAGAGGTTTATGTATACTGACAAGTGACACGCACATATATGCGTATAATGTATACTGACATGTGACACGCACATTTATGCGTATAATGTATACTGACAAGTGACACGCACATTTAGGCGTATAATGTATACTGACATGTGACACGCACATTTATGCGTATAATGTATACTGACAAGTGACACGCACATTTATGTGTATAATGTATAGTGACAAGTGACACGCACATTTATGTGTATAATGTATAGTGACAAGTGACACGCACATTTATGCGTATAATGTATACTGACAAGTGACACGCACATTTATGTGTATAATGTATAGTGACATGTCACATGCACATTTATGTGTATAATGTATAGTGACATGTGTCACGCACATTTATGTGTATAATGTATAGTGACATGTTACATGCACATTTATGTGTATTGCCCCTGCAACAAACTAATTAAACAACTACATTTCAATTACATTACAAAAAAATAAGTTGGGACTATTAAAATACTATTAAAATATGAGTCATGTATACTGATATGTGACACGCACATATATGTGTATCATCTATAGTCACATGTCACACACACATTTATGTATGTTGGCAAAAAATAAAAATAAGGTTAATTTAACAATTAAAATATGATTCATGTATACTGATATGTCACACGCACACAAAAAAATTACTTTCAACTATGGAAATGTGCTTCATGTATGTGACATATGTGTGTAGCACCCACCAAAAAATAATGTTAATTCAAATTAATTACAGAAGTATAATTCAATGAAATTAATTTACTGCAATTTAATAGATCACCTAAAACTCAATCTTTCTACTTTTTTAAATATTCAAACAGACTCTGCATCAACAGCGTCTTTCAACAATTTGCACCGTACACTGTGAAGCACAATCCCTTTTAAAGAACACCAACAAAGAACAAGAGGTAAGATACAAAAATACTTTAAATGCTGAAAAGGCCATGGTTTGTTAAATACAAATAAAAAATTCTATAATTCACTATTTCACTTTATTTTTCAAACAGACACTACAAGAAGACCGGCGGATTAAGATTGGCAGGAGGGGACCCTCTGTCATTCCACACTTCAATCAAGGTAAAGTATTTAAGTATAAAAAAGAACCGAACCATGAGCCTTATTCAATTGTGAGTTGGCTAATTGAATAGGGCTTTATATAAGCACATAATAGGTCTTCACTAACTAAAAACTTCTGTCAAAAAATATTTTATGTGCTTATATAGAGCCCTATTCAATTGGTCAAAACGCAATTGATTCAGGACCTAAATATGTTTAATGGCCGAGGGCCTCATTCAAATGTGATTGTTTAACAATGTATAACCATTAGAAAAAACACTACATAAGTATAACAAAAGTGGTGCCCATCAAACAGGATTTACATTTACATTCTTATTTTAATGTTTAACAACCTATAAGCCTTAGAAAGAAGCCTAAATAAGCATACCAACATTGGTGCCCACCAAACAGGATTGTATGAAAACTCACACAAACACATAACAAACTACATTTACATTCTTATTATATGTTTAACAACCTATTAGCATTACAAAACTACATTAATAAGCATACCAACAGTGGTGCGCATCAAATAGGATTGTATGAAAACTCACACAAACACATAGCAAACTACATTTAGATTCTTATTTCATGTTTAACAAACTATAAGCCTTAGAAAGAAGCCTAAATAAGCATACCAACATTGGTGCCCAACAAACAGGAT
This sequence comes from Discoglossus pictus, assembly GCA_027410445.1. Lineage (NCBI taxonomy): Eukaryota > Metazoa > Chordata > Amphibia > Anura > Alytidae > Discoglossus > Discoglossus pictus. Next base: position 416,830,469 of record CM050165.1, on the reverse strand, counting down.
TGTATGAAAACTCACACAAACACATAGCAAACTACATTTAGATTCTTATTTAATGTTTAACAACCTATAAGCCTTAGAAAGAAGCCTAAATAAGCATACCAACATTGGTGCCCACCAAACAGGATTGTATGAAAACTCACACAAACACATAGCAAACTACATTTACATTCTTATTTTATGTTTAACAACCTATAAGCCTTAGAAAGAAGCCTAAATAAGTATACCAACAGTGGTGCGCACCAAACAGGATTGTATGAAAACTCACACAAACACATAGCAAACTACATTTACATTCTTATTTTATGTTTAACAACCTATAAGCCTTAGAAAGAAGCCTAAATAAGTATACCAACAGTGGTGCGCACCAAACAGGATTGTATGAAAACTCACACAAACACATAGCAAACTACATTTAGATTCTTATTTAATGTTTAACAACCTATAAGCCTTACAAAGAAGCCTAAATAAGCATACCAACAGTGGTGCGCACCAAACAGGATTGTATGAAAACTCACACAAACACATAGCAAAGTACTTTTACATTCTTATTTTATGTTTAACAACCTATAAGCCTTAGAAAGAAGCCTAAATAAGCATACCAACAGTGGTGCGCACCAAACAGGATTGTATGAAAACTCACACAAACACATAGCAAACTACATTTACATTCTTATTTTATGTTTAACAACCTATAAGCCTTAGAAAGAAGCCTAAATAAGTATACCAACAGTGGTGCGCACCAAACAGGATTGTATGAAAACTCACACAAACACATAACAAACTACATTTACATTCTTATTTTATGTTTAACAACCTATTAGCATTACAAAACTACATTAATAAGCATACCAACAGTGGTGCGCATCAAACAGGATTGTATGAAAACTCACACAAACACATAGCAAACTACATTTAGATTCTTATTTAATGTTTAACAACCTATAAGCCTTAGAAAGAAGCCTAAATAAGTATACCAACAGTGGTGCGCACCAAACAGGATTGTATGAAAACTCACACAAACACATAGCAAACTACATTTACATTCTTATTTTATGTTTAACAACCTATTAGCATTACAAAACTACATTAATAAGCATACCAACAGTGGTGCGCATCAAACAGGATTGTATGAAAACTCACACAAACACATAGCAAACTACATTTACATTCTTATTTAATGTTTAACAACCTATAAGCCTTACAAAGAAGCCTAAATAAGCATACCAACAGTGGTGCGCACCAAACAGGATTGTATGAAAACTCACACAAACACATAGCAAACTACATTTAGATTCTTTTTTAATGTTTAACAACCTATAAGCCTTACAAAGAAGCCTAAATAAGCATACCAACAGTGGTGCGCACCAAACAGGATTGTATGAAAACTCACACAAACACATAGCAAAGTACTTTTACATTCTTATTTTATGTTTAACAACCTATAAGCCTTAGAAAGAAGCCTAAATAAGCATACCAACAGTGGTGCGCACCAAACAGGATTGTATGAAAACTCACACAAACACATACCAAAGTACATTTAGATACTTATTTTATGTTTAACAATCTATAAGCCTTAGAAAAAGGCCTAAATAAGCATACCAAAAGTGGTGGACACCAAACGGGATTGTAGAAAAACAAAGAAATAATGTCATTTTTTACTTCATACAAATACATTAAAATAATATTACATTTTCATTTTTATTTTATATCAGATACTGCGTCAAGAACATCGGACCAGGAGTTTCAACTGAGGACCACACCAGCGGACGAGGACTTTCAACAGAGGACCAGACCATTGGACGAGGACTTTCAACAGAGGACTACACCATCGGACGAGGACTTTCAACAGAGGACCAGACGATTGGACGAGGACTTTCAACACAGGACCAGACCATCAGACGAAGGCTTTCAACACAGGACCAACAAAGATTCTGCTTCAAATCAAACTTCAACCAAGGTACAGTATAACAAGTAAAAAAAGAGAAAAATTAATTAATATTCTTCTTTAATGTTTAACCACCTATAAGCCTTAGAAAATAGCCTACAGAAGCATACCAAAATTGTGGCGCACCAAAAAGGATTGTAGAAAAACACAGAAATAATGCCATTTTTTCATTCATACAAAGACATTCAAATAACATAACATTTTCATTTTTATTTTATAACAGATACTGCGTCAAGAACATCGGAACAGGAGTTGGAACTGAGGACCACACCAGAGGACGAGGACTTTCAACAGAGGACTACACCATCGGACGAGGACTTTCAACACAGGACGAGACCATCGGACGAAGGCTTTCAACACAGGACCAACAAAGAATTTTGCTTGAAATCAAACTTCAACCAAGGTACAGTATAAAAAGTAATATCTATCATCTATCTCTTATTTGTCTTTTAGGGCCAATAATCTTTAACAATAAATACAAACTTCAATGTAAACTTAAAAAATAAATTGGCATAGTCCAAAAAAGTCTAAAAACACAGAATCTATATAATTTGTCATTGTAACATTCCAGTCCTAAACCCTAATTTAATTGCCATTTGACAAATTGAATAGTGCTGTAAATAAGGACATAACATCTTTTTTAAAATACCTTTTTAGTTACTGAAACACTTGCTTTTGGATACATGTTTAATAAATAAAAATGTCTTTAAATAATTATCTCATGCCCTTATTTAGACTTTTATTCAATTGAACGCATTGAAATTGATTAACTATAAAATGTTAACACACTATTGATAACTATATGTCATGAAAAACAACTTAACATCTCAAAATAAACTAATGGTACATTATTTTATTTTTACAGATTAACATGGCTGATAATGAGACTAAACAAGAAAAGAAAAGACGCCAAGCTAGAGAACGACGACAGAGAGCAGACAGCCAGCAGACACCGGAGAAGAAGGAAATTCGACGAGAAAAAGAACGCAAAAGAATTGCAAGCAAAAGACTGTCACTTGCAGAAATTAAAGATATGTCAAAAAAAACTACAAAGAAAATAAAGCATTTACAACCTGTTGCTCAAACATCAGATGACATTTTGCCAGAAAAAAGACAAGAGATACCAAAAAAAGCAACAAAGAAAACAAAGCATTTAGAACCGTTTCATGAAACATTAGATGACATTTTACCTCAAACAATACAACATATACCAAGAAAAGCAACGAAAAAAACAAAACATTTAGAACCTGTTGTTGAAACATTATATGACATTTCACCTGATGAATATGAAAGGCAAAATCCTATATGCTTTGCAAATTGTCCTCTACTCAAGTCTTTAGCAGTAGAGGTTCATAGTTGTGGGGACATGACTACTCAATGTCAGTTTTGTGAGGCTTATTATTTTAAACAGGAGAGACCCAGAGATGGACAATTTATTAGTTGTTGTCAAAAAGGCAAGTTCAAACTTCCAGAAAGGAAAGAATTTCCAATTTATTTACAAAATATTATGACTGAACCTACTTTTCCAAACTACAAAAATTTTAAGACAAACATAAGATCCTACAATAGTGCCATATCCTTTGCATCCATGGGGGCAACATTAGCTGCTAATGTACCAGGACATGGTCCTTACTGTTTTAAAGTCCAAGGACAAATTTATCATCGCACTTCCCATTTACATCCAGAGGAAGGAAATAAAAGAAAATTCGCTCAACTATATGTCCTAGATACAATGGAAGCTGTTGACCAACGTATGCAGATGGAAGAAAATAAAAAATGCTTACCCACTGTTTTCATAGAGCTAAATAACATTATGGACAACAATCCCTACAGTAAAGCTTATAAAAAATTGGCAGAAGTAGAAAATGAACAACTACTTCATTCACAAACACATCAATTACCAATGCCGAAGGTTAATATGGTGCTTAAAAGAGACAGACATACTGATAAACGTCGTTATAACTTGCCAACAACAAATGAGGTTGCAATGGTGTTTCACAATGATGAAGGAGAACCACCATTTCAAAGAGACATACGAATATATCCTAGAAATGAGGACCAACCGTTTATTAATATGAGTATCTTAAGTCCAAATTTAGATCCAATGACATATCCCATCTTTTTCCCACACGGAGAAGCAGGTTGGCAACCAAAATTAACTCTTCCCAGTTACCCAAATGCTAAAGCCAGAATCCGAAATAATGTTTCTATGCTTGAATTTAAAGTAGCTCAAATTGCCATTCGCAATGTATTTAATCCAATTTTATGTGGTGGGAAACTAACACAACAATGGATTATTGATTCATATTTGCAAGTTGAGGCAAATAATTTAAACTTTATCAAATATCAACAAGATAAACTCCGCGTAGAACAATATTCTGGACTCATGGACTATGTTGCTGACGTGGCTACAAGCAGAGACATGACAGCTGGCAAAGCCATCATTTTACCATCTTCCTTTCAAGGATCTCCTCGGAATATGAGAGAAAGATACAATGATGCTATGGCTATTGTGACAAAATTTGGCAAACCCGATTTATTTGTGACATTTACATGTAATCCACAATGGCCAGAAATTACACTAAATCTACTTCTTGGACAAACTGCTTCAGATCGACCAGATTTAGTAGCCAGAGTTTTTAAGATTAAATTAAATGAATTAATACGTGACTTCACTATAAATCAGTTATTTGGCAAATGTCTTGCTTATGTATATACCATTGAATTTCAAAAAAGAGGCCTTCCACATGCACATCTTCTAATAATACTTCAAGAAAAAGATAAATTAGATACTTCAGACAAAGTGGATGCAGTCATTGTTGCTGAACTACCAGATCCAGAACTATATGGTAGACTATATGAGATTGTTACTCATCGCATGATTCATGGACCCTGTGGTGACCTTAATCCACAATCACCATGTATGGAAAATAATAAATGTTCCAAAGAATTTCCCAAAGATTATAGAGACAAAACCTATGCCAATTGTGATGGATATCCACTTTATAAAAGAAGAGAAGGAGATAGTGCCATTATTCGTGGGAAAAAAGTGGACAATAGATATGTAGTACCCTACAATCCACATTTACTCATGAAGTACAACGCCCACATCAACGTAGAAGCCTGCACTTCTATCAAATCCATTAAATATGTCTACAAATATATTTACAAAGGTTACGATGCAGCTACTGTAGTCGTCAAAAGTGCAGACAACCCTGAAAGTAGTGAGTTAGTACATGATGAACTTGCATCTCATGTAGATGCTCGCTATGTCAGTGCGCCAGAAGCTATGTGGCGGCTTTTAAAATTTGAAATGCATGATAGATCACATGCAGTATATAGGTTAGCAGTACATTTGCCACAACGACATTTAGTCTATTTCCATGCTGGAAATGAAATGAATGCATTGGCCCAAAGTGAAGATCGTCACACTACACTAACTGCATGGTTTGCATTAAATTCCACTGATGCTGAAGCAACACAATACTTATATATTGAAATTCCATATCACTATGTTTTTGTGAATGGATTATGGAGACCAAGAAAAACCAGAGGCAATAAAATTATTCCAAGAATTTACACAGTCAGTCCAAGAGATGTTGAACGTTTTTGCTTACGGATATTACTTTTAAATGTTCCTGGAGCACAAAGTTTTGAACACTTAAGAACTGTTAATGACATTGTATATGAATCCTTCCATTTAGCTGCAAGACATAGAAACTTACTCGCTGATGATACAGAGTGGGAAAGATGCTTAGAAGAAGCAGCACAATGTCAAATGCCACGACAGATGAGAGAACAATTTGCTTTTATTTGTATCTTCTCAAATGCTCCAAATGCATTAGCTTTGTGGGAGACTTTTAAAAGTAATATGGCTGAAGACTTTATGCGACGATACAATGAACCCATTGCACACTTAAAAGCGTTAATGGAAATCCAAGAAGTCTTTTTAACTCATGGATTAAGTTGTGCAAGTTTTAATTTGCCTGATCCAGGTCTTATAGATGACATTAACTTTGAAGACTATGACATTCAACTACAAGCAGAAAGAACAGAAGAAAGACTTGCAACTTTAAATACACTACAATTGCAAGCATTTCATGCCATTAAAAATGCTATAGATGATGACATGGTGACAGAGCGTTATTTCTATCTTGATGGACCTGGCGGATCAGGAAAAACATATTTGTACAATTTATTAATGAGTTCAGTACGAGCACAAGGAAAAATAGCAATGGCGTTTGCCACTACTGGAATTGCTGCACTTTTATTAGAAGGTGGAAGAACTGTTCATAGTGGATTTAAACTGCCAGTGCCTATTTTAGAAAATTCTGTGTCAGATATTCGCATGACATCCTTACAAGCAAAGAAATTGAAGAAATGTAAATTAATTATAATAGATGAGGCCACAATGATGTCATGCTATGCCCTCCAATGTATTGACCGTTTGCTTCGTGAAGTCATGGATAATATTTTTCCATTTGGTGGAAAGGTAATGTTGTTGGGTGGCGATTTTAGACAAACATTACCTGTTGTTGTACATGGAAATCGAACTGACATTATCGAAACATGTATAAAGTCAAGTACAGTATGGAAACATTTTACCCATCTTCAACTGCAACAAAATATGAGATCAGAAGGCCAAACTGATTTCAATGATTGGCTTATTAAAATTGGAGAAGGCAGAACAGAAAAAATACTAAATTTACCTGACGACACTGTAGAGATCCCACCTCATATGATTTGTCAACAAGATATTATATCGGCTATATTTGAAGGGAGCATAAATAACGAAGAATATTCCGAGCTTGCCAACCAAGTCATACTGACGTGTAAAAATAAAGATGCATTAATCCTCAATAATAAAATCTTAAAAAAAATTTATGCACCACAAAGAAATTATCACAGTGCTGATTCTGTACTTGCTGATGACAATGAAAGTCAGGCTAACTTTTCCACTGAATTCATAAACTCTTTAACTCCTTCTGGAATGCCACCACATATTTTGCAGCTAAAGAAAGGTGCAATTATCATGTTACTGCGAAATATGAATCCCAAAAAAGGCCTATGCAATGGCACAAGATTAATTGTTCAACAATTAAAGGACCATTTTATAGATGCTGAAATTTTAACTGGGACCCATAGAGGAGAGAGAGTTTTCATACCAAGAATAGATTTAGCACCAAGTGAAAGTAGTCTCCCTTTTATACTTCAAAGAAGACAATTTCCCATTATTATGGCATTTGCCATGACCATTAATAAATCACAAGGTCAAACTTTCAAATCTGTGGGTATTTTCTTGGAAGAACCAGTTTTTGCACATGGTCAATTGTACGTTGCGTTGTCAAGGTGCAAAAATCCACAGGCAATTAAAGTTTACATTGAAAACAATGAAAGTCAAGGTGATTTATTAGAAGATGGACGTATTTTTACTAAAAACATTGTCTACTATGAAGTACTATAACTTTGAAGGATACTAATTAAAGGTGCCAAGATTTTTTAAAAGCATTGCAAAATACATAACAATTGGTTGTTTAATTCAGTCATAATTAATAGAAGTCATGTTTATGAATGATTCGCCTCACAAAATACTTGCCTTGCATTGTTAGTAAAAATTATGTTAAAATGTTAAGTCACTATGTTAATGTTTCTAATGTTACAAGTTTAAAAAATATATTTTGAAGTTATTTCATTCAACATATTACAAAGTGGATGTTAAGAGGTCAAGCACCTTTTAAGTCACAATGTAAATATTGTCTGTTATCTTAAGATTACTACCTACATTAATGTTTATCGCCAATTTATGTGCTCAGTAATAAATTAGTTTAATTACGTACGTTTTAAGAAGAGTTTGACTGTATGCCTTCCTCTACATTCAATGTATATTCAAGTTAACAATTATTGTGATAGAAATTGAATTTTAATACTGATTAATTTAAATGTCAATTGTTTTTACATTCAAATGTTAATACTTTTAATAAAAAATTACTTTACAAAATGTATTCACTATGTTCCTGTTTATAATGTTCAAAATTATACCAATGTTTTGTCAACTTCTAAACTTACATAAAAAATAAAGTTCAAGTTTAAAAATATATACTTTGATGGTTATTGCTTACATATATTTTAAACTTCATGTTAACATTTGCAACGTTTAAAAAAGGCTTTTTACTTTTGGCTTTCCTATTCATTCAATGTATATTCAAGTTAACAATTCTTCAGATACTAATTACATTTTAAAAAACCATTACATCAACATTTTACAAAAATACACGTTCATATTAAAATACTTACAAGTGTCAAAAATATATGTTAATAACTAAACAACTTGACAAACATATACATCACATTGCCGTCATTTTTTGACGGGCAAGTCGCTAGTACTATATATACATAAACACAGATAAACTTATGATTTCAATATCTAAAAAGGAACCTTATCCATCCGCGGAAAATATTAAACTGCAAGTTGCATACGGCCGCTACTTGGGCATGCAGCTTTGGAGCCTATTTCAAAGGGAATTGGTGTGCCAATAGGTGGCTGGTGGACTGGGTAGAAGCCGTTTTGACTGCGAACATGGCTTTCCTGGAGCTGTTCCGCATAGTCGCAGCTGTTTACGTATGGGGGGACAGGTTTAGGGATCGCCATGTCGTTTTTGTGTCTGAAAATATGGCAGTGGAGTATGCCATCATTAACACCATGGCATCATCACTGCTAGTTATACACTTGATTCGGCACCTGGTTTTGAGGTGTCTACAGCTGAATATATGGTGTTGTGCTTGTCATATGCCTGGGTCCCGAAGGGGGATTGCTGATGCTCTTTCAAGTTTCCAGTGGGAGCGCTTTCGGCAGTTGAGGAGCAGTTGAGGAGCAGCAGGGCGTCCATCTCCCGGGGAGCTTTGGGAGTATGGAGTACAGAGATAATGCGCTTGGTTAGGAATTCCTTGGTGCCAGCTACATGGAATGCATATAAAAAGGTTTCATTGCAGTGAAACTAATTGGTGGAGTTAGCCGGGGTGCTGACACGGAGGATAAGAGGACGGGAATCCTGTTGTGGTTCTTGCTCAGTAGGAAGAGTGACGGTTGCTCAAAGGCTGTGGTCAGGCGTCAGGTGGTGGTCCTGGCTTTTTATGTTTAAGCTGGCCGGGCAGAAGGATCTGACCAAAGCCTTTGTGGTAAAGTGGGTGGTATGTGTGGTGTTTAAAGGTCAGCCCATACGTGACAAGAGGTTCCTGATCACGTTTGCACTACTGCTACGGTTAGCAGGAATGCTGGAGGAGGTTTGTTATTCCCAGTTTGAAACCTTGCTTTTCCGGACTGCCTATTCCCTTGTGTTTTTTGGTGCATTCAGGATCGGGGAACTGGTTGCAGCTTGCAGGCAAGGTACAGGGGGAATACAGTTGGTGCATGTCAGTCATCACAGGGATTCTGTGGTGATATGATTGAGGAGGTCCAAGACGGACCAGGAGGGCAAGGGGAAGGAGATTACCCTGCATAGAGTTGGTACAGATTGTTGTCCAGTAGGTTGTGTGCATAAATACTTGTTCATCTGGATTGTTCCGGGCTGCTTTTGGTGCATGAGAACGGCCTAGCCCTTTCCCGATTTAAATTCTCTAAATAATTAAAAATTTGCCTAAATCGTCTGGGTTTAGATGGGGCAGATTTTGGAAGACATTCCTTTCGTATTGGGGCAGCCATGGTGGCATCAGGCCTGGGCTTGCCAGAGGAAGTAGTAAAGAGAATTGAATCAAGGTGCTTTCAGAGCTATATGAGACCTATGGCTGCCATGTGCTAATTGTTCCATGTCTTTTGCAGGCACCAAGAAGCAGCTCTGGGTTATCAGCCACTTATATGTGTATTGGGCACGACGGTTCACTTCAGTTTTGCCCGATGGCCTGCAATTGGGTGTTTCAGAGGAGGACCTGCAGGTGCAATGGGCCGGTATACGGGGTCTGAGATGGCCACAGGTGGGAGAGCTTTTTAACTCCCATGCCCTGCGTTTTGGTAGTCCTTCCTTTGTCTTGATACATGCTGGGGGTAATGACCTTGGGGTGGTCTCCATAAAGCAATTAGTCAGAGACATGAACAGGGATATTTTAGGGTGAAAGTATAGGTTCCCAGGTGTAATTATCCTTTGGTTCTAGATTATTAGGAGGAGTATGTGGCGGAGGGACCAGGTCCAATTGTACAGCACAAGCCGTAAAGTCAATAAACTATGGGGCTACTGATGCTCTGCTATTCAGAATTTGAGGATAAGTCTGAGCTTCTTAGATGCTGGAGTTCAAGGAGAGGATTCAGCAGGCCAGAGTTTTTGTGGGGGTCGTGACCCGTGAGAGATCCCGTCTCTTCTCTGTGGCGCATAGGACCTGTAGTAAAGTAAAATGGGCTTGCCCCTACCTCATGGGCGTGTTACAGTAAGGAGTAGGTGGCGCGTGACCAGGGGCCGGGCTCCTCCCATAAGGTTTGGTTACAATGTTTATAAATAAATATTTCAGTTAATGCTTTGGCCCGTTGTTACCCCATACTGGTTGCATGTTTGCGCTGTATGGATCCTGCTGGGGTCATGGGGGACGCGGAAGGCAGCCCAGGCTCCCTGGGATTGCCTGCAGGATCCTTTGACCCTGCGGGGACTGCAAAGCAGGACTTAACAGGGCGCCATTTTCTCACTCCGCGGCTGGCCATCAGATGTTTTTCCCTCCCACCCTCCCAGGACCAGGATTTAGTATTTCTAGATTGGGTTATGTTGTTTTGTTATGTATATAAGATGGCATGTTATAAAGAAAAGAAAAAATATATAGGTATATACAGTATATGTTACTATATGTTATAGTTTATTTTATATATTTAAATTACTATGTTTTATTTGTGGAATTGTATGTGTTCCTGTATGCATTGTGTTTTACTGTATGTATTTTATGTGTTTATACTGTTTTCTATATGTTTGTTTGGTCACAGTGGCTTGTAGGGGAGTTGCCCGGGCCAGTGGTAAAGAAAAAGGGGCTTGCCGTTACCTCATGGGCGTGTTAGAGTAAGGAGTAGGTGGGCCCATGGGCGCATGCCCAGAGGAGGAGGTTACTGCCGCTGGCCGAGCTCCTCCCATAAGGTTTGGTTACAATGTTTGTAAATAAATATTATTATTATTATCTTTATTTATATCTCGCCAACATATTCCGTAGCGCTGTACAGGGGTTGAGTACATAGCAGAAAACAAATTAAACACCTTGTAAAGAATGGAGGGCCCTGTTTTTGAGCATAAAATCAAATGTACATAGAGCTTGTTTCCAAGGCCTGACACAAGATTGAAAACTCGCAAACTTACAATCTAATATTTCAATAAATGCTGTGGCCCGTTGTTACCCCATACTGGTTTCAAGTTTCAGTGATTGTATGAATGTTTGCGCTGTATGGATCCTGCTGGGGTCATGTAAATGCCCCTCGCACCCACACCTGGTACAAATGTATCATGGATCCCTACAAAGTTCAGCAGAGGCATCAACAAATGATCAAATAATTTTCTAACTAAAGCTAGCTGTATGGATTTTTACCTAATTCATTATGCTCTTGAAAGTAACATTTTCAAACACATTGTTTTATTTGCACAGTGATCATTCAATTAACTAGACTGCTTTTCTGTATAGCACCTTTTTAAAGGTTAATGGCATCACTCAGTCGTGTCCGACTCTCCATGACCTCATGGACAACACACCATGCTGATCCACTTGGTTTTCATGGTAGGGATACTGGAGTGGATTGCCAGTTCTTTCTCCAGTGGGAAACAACATACAGCTCCTGGTATTCCTAGGTGATCTCCCATCCAAGTACTTGCCAATGTGACCTCTTGGTTCCCTGGCTGGATTCAAACCCAGGATGCTGTGGTGAAAGCACCTGTATCCTAACCACTGGGCCACTAGGGAACCCTTTACAGATGTGCAAATAAGGGTTAGCCAAGAAGAGTAATACAAAGAAGCATTACACTGTCTGCAAGATCTACTTGTGTGATTTATACCTAGAGGGACATATGGTGACTGACCCTGTAAGAAGAAATAAAGAAGTCCAGCAGCCTTGGCTTTTTCATGGTGCTTAACCCCCTGCCCTATTTATTTATGTCCATCTTGCAGAAAACTGTCTGTCTTAAATCACTTGATAGGTTTACACAATTATTACTGTACATATTAGTATACAAAGGGCAAATGGTTGAGCGAGCAAAGGACATAGTTCATTTTGATGTGACATTGGTTCTAACATATTAATATTCTATATAGGAGCCATATATAAAATGGTAATAATTAAACAGTAAAAATGCATAGTGGGCTCATTTGCATGCCCCCACACATTTTCGTGAGAATTGAGGCAGAAAATAAGTTTAACTATTTTTTAGTCATGCAAACATACATTTTTTGCCATTTTTGCTGCAAACATGCAATTTTTTGCTGCATTCTATAAGGTTTGATGACTTTATCGGACCACAGTGCTCATATTTTTTTACATTTGCTAGTTAAGGAACTACATTTGAAAATAGGCAATCATTGTTAGGATGTAAATAAAATAATACAGGATGTAAATTATTATATTTTATATGCAATTATATGATCAACTTCCTCAGGTGGGAGAGTTTGAATGGACAGGAAGTTTCTATCTGCACAATGGAGTGCTAATGATAAGGCAATTCGTTTATAAGGACACACTTTCCTGAGAAATAGCAGACAGGTCCAGCTGAGAAAAGAAAATGGAGCCCTGTAGTACGCAATAATTACACAGAAAGGTTATAAATATAAAGTGTGTTTATTTTTTTTGCTTTCTAAACCCTTTTAGTCCATTGCAAAAATGTAATTAGTCAAAATATGTATAATTTAGAGGACAGACGGGAGTGGGGAGATATGATATAAAACTTCAAATACATTGTAAAATTGAATAGAGTCCAGGGAAATACCTCGTAGACAGCAAGAACAAGAGGTCATAATTTGAAGTTGGAGGGCACTACTTCATAGTAAAAGGCAAGAGGGTGGAGAGAGAGGAAGGATAGAAAGAGGAGTCTGGAGTGAGAAGAAGGACAAATATGATAGAAAAGGAGAAAGGGAAGGGGTAGAGAGGGCCACAGGGGTGGGGGTCGCAAGGGGTTGGAGGAAGCTGTGAGGTTAGGTAGATGGGTGGGGATCAATGGGTACAGGACGAAGCAGCAGGAAGCAGGAGTAGTCCATGGTGGAGTGACGGCTGATAAAGCAATAACTGTTTTTGTAAAAACGTTTCTAAAGGATCATTGAACAATGGAGAAAAAATCAAATATGTTTGAAAACGTTGACACTGTACCTGGAGGAATCCATGATACTTTGGTGGATGTTGTGTATGTGAGAGGGGTTTTATGTTTCTGGAGATTTGGGTAGCAAAGGAATCTGCTTCTGGGCCAGTGAACGGGAAGGGGTGTGGTGTCAATTCAATTTTATATAGTTATTAAGACTCTGGACTTTTGCCTGTTCCGCTCTTCTGCACCCAATACTCAATTGATAGCTACTAACACACCCCCCCCCATTATCCAGCTCTCAGGATGTGATGTAAGAACACAAAATGTATTCCTGTTCTCCCAAAGAGAATCTTCAAAAATTCTGATATACACCATTGCTAATGTTGTTAGTTTGGTACATACTCGACAAACTTATTTTCACCTAATTTTCAGTGCTTTGTTTGATTATCTAGATTAGCATCGCTACATTTTATGTCCTTTCAAGTTTCAACTTCCAGTTTGAAGGTTGATTGTATTATTATCAAGTGCAAAGCGATATTAAACTGTCTTACAATGAGTTGACCTTTCAGTATAGCTTTCAAACAATGGCACACTTTGGGATATAAAGATAGGTTAACAATGGAGAAATGGGCGTAGCTACTGAATGTAGGGCCCCAGTGCAAACAAAATAGGGCCCTCTCAAGAGCGTCACTCGCAAACACTCTTTTCTATAGCAGCCCCCCAAGACCCTACTCTACCAGTCACTGGCCCTGTTAATCCTTGGGATTTCTCTTTAAATCACAGTTGCCGCAGGAACCCCCTGGGCAGGGATCCTGGCTGGGCCCACTGAGCCCTAGTACCGCAGGGCCCATCAAGATCCCTGGAGATCCCCACTAGGCCCATCATGACCCACTGGGATCTTTACTAGGCCTGTGGGCCCATAAAAAACACTGGGGATCAGCACTGGGCCCGCAGGGACTAGTGAGCTATGCTTGTAGGCCCAAGGATACACCCAGCTATTCTCACAAGGACCAGGGAGATCCCTGCTAGGCCTGCAAGCGCCTTGTTAAAATGTTGGGCCCATTGACCCCATAGGGTAACTAATGCTAGTCATGGGGTCCTTGTGGATCCCCATGGCAACCCATGGACCACGGGGATCCATATGGACCCTATAAGAATGACCCCCATGGTATCCCCACTGAAAGGAGGTTGTAAGACATGTATATAATTAATCATAGGCAATACATGAAAGGTAGTTTTTATTTGTTTTTTTAACAAATAGTCCATTACCAGTTGTAATTTTTAAAGTGGCATACTAAAAATATAGGAAAAGTTCAACTTACCCACCATGTAGCATGGAAAGGGCAATAAATTGAAAATTAGAAGTTGATGTTTATGTTTGCGGTTTATTCTTCCACCCTTTGTCACAGTTGTGGGCTAAACGTCCCTCTTCATCTTCCCATAAATCTTGCTGTGACAGATATACAACATGGCGCCTGTAAACCCCAGGATCCTTAGCACTGCTAGTGGTGTGAAAGGTCACAGGCAATTTGATGCATGAAAAAAAGTAATTTGTGAAAACAAATACAACCCATAAACTATAAAGAGAATTTACTGGCTGGTAAACAAGGTGATTTGCTACAGGTCAGGTCACAGGTTATCTTGGCCAGACTAGAAATAGATGTGGGGGCTACCCATTCCAAGAATTCTTCTTCAAGGAAAAGACTCATTAGATGTCCATTATTTTCTATAAAACTGCACTTTATTTATTTTAATGACATGGTAGGCCTAGAGATTTTTAGCCCTACCATGTAAATTTAATGAATAAAGTGCATGTTTATGGAAATTGATTTGCATTTGGATCTCCAGTTGCTTGCCTGTATTTGGCTCCACGGTTGGGATGTGGGATCTCCTTCAAACAACCCAGCTCTAGCAGTTTTAGTTACATACAAATGTTTTAACTAAGCTATTTAATATATTCTATCCTCCTCAATGTAATTATAATTTACGCTAACTTTAAATCCTGGAGCGTCCCCCTCTCTTCCTGTTCTCTTGCAATGTAGATGGCCATGTTACACAGCTATGACCCAAGACCCTCTCCCTCCCCTGTGTCTCCTTTATCCCTCCTGCTGTCTCCTGCTCCAGGCGTGCATGCCACACATTGCGCAAGCATGCCGCTGACGCCATGCGCATGCACTGTTGACGCCACAATTTGAGTGATTCACGGAGCAATGTGCATGCGCGGCTTATGCGTTTGTCGGAAGTTTTAACATAGCATTACCGACAAGCTCGCAATTACCACAACTACTATCACATATATAGTTGTGAGCGTACGAGTTGTTGCTAACGCTGCGGGCTCGCGTAGCGAGCCGCGGCCCTCGCGTAGCGAGTCGCGGGCCTCGCGTAGCGAGGGCCGCGGCTCGCGCAGCGAGTCGCGGGCCTCGCAAAGCGAGGGCCGCGACTCGCGCAGCGAGTCGCGGGCCTCGCGTAGCGAGGGCCGCGGCTCGCGCAGCGAGTCGCGGGCCGCGCGTAGCGAGGGCACTGTGCCAGGTTCTCAGTTGCTGGCAGGGAGCGCCGAAGGCGCTCCTTGCCAGCAACTGAGGACCCTCGCGAAGCGAGGGCCTCAGTTGCTGGCTTGGAGCGCCGCAGGCGCTCCATGCCAGCACCTGAGGACCTCGCAAAGGGAGGTCTTCAGTTGCAGCAACTGCGACCCTTGCAAAAACAAATTTACGTCGCAACACATTACGACACTCGCAAACAACATACGACACACGTTCACACACATTACGACACTCGCAAACAACATACGACACACGTTCACACACATTACGGCCTCGCAACACTCGGACGCAACTCGCGAACATTACAAAATTACAAACACAATACATACACACAGCACATACATAAAAAACTTACCTACACAAACAGGAAGCACCCAGGACCTCAAAAATGCAACTTACAACTTAATTGCACTCAAAATAAAAGAGTTTAGACACTAAATACTTTGTTAAGCGACACAAAAAATGGCCGACGAATAAAACGAAAACGAGGCTACACACGCAAACACCATACGAGACACGTTACTACACATTACGACTTCGCAAACATCGGACGCAACACGCCGACATACAAACATTTAAAACTTAACAAAGACACACAACAAACACATAAAAAGCTTACCTACAGCAAGAGGAACCAGCCAGCACCTCAAAAAAACAAGTTACACCTACATTTAAATCAAAATAAACACTTTAGACACTAATACCATCGCTAAGCGAGAGAAAAAATGGCCGACGAACAAAACGAAAACGAGGCTTCAGACGTAACTACACTACACTTACTCGCAATAATGAAACACATACTATGCGGAACGTATCACAATCATATTAAACACCATTTTAAACAGTAATACGCCTAAAATGGCGGATGGAACGCAAATTGTAAGCTGGAACGCAAATAGCGCATGCGTATTGCGTTCTAACGGTCTCACTTTCCAGAACTTTCTACAAGTTTATAAATACTGCCTATTTCCAACTAAAAAATACATTTCTCCTCAGGTGATCAACGGAGTGACTTCTGCTTTTACTTGAGAAGACAATTCTCTACTAATTTACTACTTTACATTGTGCAAATTACAACTGACAGGTAAGCTATAATATATTACATTTTATTATCAGGTCAGGTCAAACAAATAAAAAAATAAACTAGGATTTATGTAGTCATCATGTATTGCACATTTATGTGTATAGGCTCACAAAAATAATTAAACTGAGCTTTATGTATAGTGACCTCTGACACGCACATATATGTCTATAATGTATAGTCACATGTGACACGCACATATATGTCTATAATGTATAGTGACATCTGACACGCACATTTCTGTGTATTGCCCGTTCATAGTGACATGTGACACGCACGTATATGTCTATAATGTATAGTGACATCTGACACGCACATTTCTGTGTATTGCCCCTTCATAGTGACATGTGACACGCACGTATATGTGTATAATGTATAGTGACATCTGACACGCACATTTCTGTGTATTGCCCCTTCATAGTGACATGTGACACGCACGTATATGTGTATAATGTATAGTGACATGTGAGACGCACATATATGTCTATAATGTATAGTGACATCTGACACGCACATTTCTGTGTATTGCCCCTTCATAGTGACATCTGACACCGACATATATGTCTATAATGTATAGTGACATGTGACACGCACATTTATGTGTATTGCCAATGCAACAAAATTAGCTTACAACAAAATCAGTAAACAACTACATTTAAATGACATTATATCTCATGTATACTGATATGTGACACGCACATATATGTGTAATCATCTATAGTTACATCTCACACACACACATTTATGTGTGTTAGAAAAAAATAAAAAATAAGGTTAATTTAACCATTTAAATTTGACTCATGTATACTAATATGTCACACGTACACTTCATGTATGTGACATATGTGTGTAGACACCAACAAAAAATAAGGTTAATTGAATTCATTTACTGCAATTCAATAGATCATATAAAGCTGAATCTTTCTATTTCTTTTAATATTCAAACAGACTCTGCATCAACAGCGTCTCTCAACAATTTGCACCGTGCACTGTGAAGCACAATCCCTTTTAAAGAACACCAACAAATTTGAAGAGGTAAGATACAACAAGACATTACATGCTCAAAAGGCCATGCTTTGCTAGATGAAAAATTATAAATATACAAATAACTATTTCACTTTCTTTTTCAAACAGACACTACAAGAACACCGGCGGATTAAGATTGCCAGGAAGGCACCGTCTGTCATTCAAAACTTCTATCAAGGTAAAGTATTAAGTATAAACAAGAAAGAACCATGAGCCTTATTCAATTGCAACTTTCTCAATTGAATAGAGCTCTATATAAGCACATAATATTTTTTTATACAGAACTTTTTAGTTACTGAACTTCTAACCACAATCAAGGTTTTCAATAACTAAAAAGTTTGCTCAAGAAATATGTTATGTGATTATATAGAGCCCTCTTCAATTGGCAAAATTGCAATTCAATGAGGACCTATATATCTTTAATGGCCAAGGGCCTCACTCAAATGTGATTTGCCCATTTCAATAGGGCTCTATATAAGCACAGAGCATATTTTTTAAAGGAAATTTTTCTTTTGTGAACACGTTCCTTTTGGATACAAGTTCACTAAATACAAAATTCTGTAAAAAATTATGCTCTGTGCTGATATTGAGCTCTATTCCATTGGTCAAAACACAATTGAATGAGGAGCTCACAATATAACAAATGCAGTAACCAAAGGCCCTCATTCAATTGCTATTTTGGACAATTAAATATGCCTATAAATAAGAACTTTTAGGCCCTTACTCTATTTTAACAAATATATGTCATGTGCTTATTTACAACCCTATTCAAATTTATACATTGCAATTCAATTACGGCCTTAGAGTACTATTACATTGTAAAATATGCAATTGAATGAGGGCCAAACTATGCAACATATGGTACACACAAAGGCCCTCATTCAATTGCAATTTGCCCAATTGAATAGGGCTCTAAATAACAACATAACAATTGCTTAAAACTAAGGTTTTACTTAATAAAAAAATATCAAAAATACAGTTTTTCAATGACTACAAAATTATTTTAAATAATATGCTATGGCCCTCATTCAATAGCAATTTGGCCAATTGAATAGAGGTCTAAATAAGCACATAACATAATTTTTTAAATAAGTTTTTAGTTAGTAAACATCTATCCAAAAGCAAGGTTTTCACTAACTAAAAACTTATTTAAAAAAAATATGTTATGTGCTTATTTAGAGCACTATTCAATTGGCCAAATCGCAATTGAATGAGGGCCTATGTGCTTATTTAGGGCACAATTCAATTAGCCAAATCGCAATTCAATAACACACAAACTGCTACACACAAAACAGATTTTCTTATTAAATGTTTAACAACCTATAAGCCTTACAAAGAAGCCAAAATAAGAATAACAAAAGTGTTGCGCACCTAATAGCATTGTACAAAAAATCCCACAAACACATAGGAAACTACATTAACATTCTTCTTTAATGTTTAACAACCTATAACCTGTACAATCAAGAAGAAATAAGTTTTGCACAAGTGATGCCCACCAAACAGGATTCTCAAAAACTAACACAAACACATAGCAAACTACATTAATTATATTATTTCATGTTTCACTAACTATAACCATCCCAATAAAGCTTAAATAAGTATACCACAAGTGGTGCGCACAAAACAGGATTGTACAAAAACTAACATAAAGACATAGCTAAATAAATTCATATTCTTATTTAATATATCACAACCCACAAGCCTTACTAAGAACCTTAAATAAGAATAACAAAAGTCGTGGGATTGTACAGAAAGTTACAAAAAATATTTTTGAAAAAAATAACCATAAATGATACAATACAGCCTAATTCATACATTTTTAACTTATTTAAAAGACATTTCACTCAAACAACATTTTCTATTTTACATTACAACAGATACTGCGTGAAGACAATCGGACGAGGACTTTTGCCACAGGACCGGACCATCGGACGAGGACTCGGACCAGACCAGCAGACGAGGAATTTCAACACAGGACCAGACCAGCAGACGAGGAATTTCAACACAGGACCAGACCATCGGACGAGGACTTTCACCAACGGACCACAACATCGGACGAGGGATATCGCTACAGGACCACAATATCGGACGGGGGCTATCGCCACAGGACCACACCATCGGGCGAGGACTTCCAACAGAGGACCACACCATTGGACAACGATTTTGAAACGAGGACCAACAAACATTCGGATTTAAATCACACTTCAACCAAGGTAAACTATAATAAGTACTAAAGTATAAAACTAAAGAAACTGCTTTCAGTTGCATCCGTGTCAACAGAAAAATAAAATAATTAATTTACTATCTCCCTTATTTTATTTCAATTGCTACTATTCAATACATAGCTCAATAACCACATCACTTTTTTTTTAAGCAAAGAAGTTTTGCAGTCGTAAATATGTATCCACAAACAAAGTTTTTAATAAATAAAACCATTATTTTAAATAAATATGTTACATGCTTATTTACAGCAGTATTCCATTGCCCAAATTCTGAGCCACTGAAGACAGGAATTATAAATTTAACTAAATATCAATGATACATTCATGATTTGCCTTTTATTTCAACAATTGTGCACAATAATCTTTAACAGGAATTACAAATTGAAATATACACAATTACATTTATTTGTTTCCGTTTACAGATTAATATGGCTGATAACGAGACCAAAGAAGACAAGAAAAGACGTCAAACTAGAGAAAGACAAGAGAGATGGGCCGCCCAGCAGACACCGGAGGAGAAAGAAATTCGAAGAGAAAAAGAACGCAAAAGACTTGCAAATAAAAGAATATCAGCTGCAAAAATGAAAGATAGAACCAAAAAAAATAAAAAAATAATAAAGCATTTACAAACTGTTCCTAAAACATCAGATGACATTTTACAACATACCAGTCAAGACAGACCAAAAAAAACAACTACAAAAAAAAAACATTTACAAACTCTTACTAAAAACTTACAGGACATTTCAACCGAACAAGTCCAACATATACCAAGAAAAGCTACGAAAAAAACTAAACATTTAGAACCTGTTGTTGAAACATTTCAGGACTTTTCATCTGATGAATATCAAAGTCAACATCCAATATGCCTTGCAAATTGTCCTTTAATGAAGTCTTTAGCAGTAGAGGTTCATAGTTGTGGGGACATGACTACTCAATGTCAATTTTGTGAGGCTTATTATTTTAAACAGGAGAGACCTCGAGATGGACAATTTATTAGTTGTTGTCAAAAAGGAAAGTTCAAACTTCCACAAAGGAAACAATTTCCAACCTATTTACTAAATATTATGACTCAACCTACTTTTCCAAATTACAACAATTTTAAGACAAACATAAGATCCTACAATAGTGCCATATCATTTGCATCTATGGGGGCAACATTGGCTGCTAATGTACCAGGACATGGTCCTTACTGTTTTAAAGTCCAAGGACAAATTTATCATCGGACTTCACATTTACATCCAGAGGAAGGAGAGCAAAGAAAATTCGCTCAACTATATGTCCTAGATACAATGGAAGCTGTTGACCAACGTATGCAGATGGAAGAAAATAAAAAATGCTTACCCAGTGTTTTTATAGAGCTAAATAACATTATGGACAACAATCCCTACAGTAAAGCTTACAAAAAATTGGCAGAAGTAGAAAATGAACAACTACTTCATGCACAAAGACATCAATTACCCATGCCAAAGGTTAATATGGTGCTTAAAAGAGACAGACATACTGATAAACGTCGTTATAACTTGCCAACATCAAATGAGGTTGCAATGGTCTTTCACAATGATGAAGGAGAACCACCATTTCAAAGAGACATTAGAGTATATCCCAGAAATCAGGACCAACCATTTATTAATATTAATATCTTAAGTCCAAATTTAGATCCAATGACATATCCCATCTTTTTCCCACACGGAGAAGCAGGTTGGCAACCAAAATTAACCCTTCCCAGTTACCCAAATGCTAAAGCCAGAATCCGAAATAATGTTTCTATGCTTGAATTTAAAGTTGCTCAAATTGCCATTAGAGATGATTTTAATCCCATTTTATGTGGTGGAAAACTAACACAACAATGGATTATTGATTCATATTTGCAAGTTGAGGCAAATAATTTAAACTTTATAAAATATCAACAAGATAAACTACGTGTAGAACAATATTGTGGACTCATGGACTATGTTGCTGACGTGGCTACAAGCAGAGACATGACAGCTGGCAAAGCCATCATTTTACCATCTTCCTTTCAAGGATCTCCTCGAAATATGAGAGAAAGATACAATGATGCTATGGCTATTGTGACTAAATTTGGAAAACCCGATTTATTTGTGACATTTACATGTAATCCACAATGGCCAGAAATTCATCAAAATCTACTTCTTGGACAAAGTGCTTCAGATCGACCAGATTTAGTAGCCAGAGTTTTTAAGATAAAATTAAATGAATTAATACGTGACTTTACTATAAATCAGTTATTTGGCAAATGTCTTGCTTATGTATATACCATTGAATTTCAAAAAAGAGGCCTTCCACATGCACATCTTCTCATAATACTTCAAGAGAAAGATAAATTAGATACTTCGGCCAAAGTGGATGCAGTCATAGTTGCTGAACTACCGGATCCAGAACTATATGGTAGACTATATGAGATTGTTACTCATCGCATGATTCATGGACCCTGTGGAGACCTTAATCCACAATCACCATGTATGGAAAATAATCAATGTTCAAAAGATTTTCCCAAAGATTATAGAGACAAAACATATGCCAATTGTGATGGATATCCACTTTATAAAAGAAGAGAAGGAGATAGTGCCATTATTCGTGGAAAAAAAGTGGACAATAGATATGTAGTACCCTACAATCCACATTTACTCATGAAGTACAACGCCCACATCAACGTAGAAGCCTGCACTTCCATCAAATCAATTAAATATGTCTACAAATATATTTACAAAGGTTACGATGCAGCTACTGTAGTCGTCAAAAGTGCAGACAACCCTGAAAGTAGTGAGTTAGTACATGATGAACTTGCATCTCATGTAGATGCTCGCTATGTCAGTGCGCCAGAAGCTATGTGGCGGCTTTTAAAATTTGAAATGCATGATAGATCACATGCAGTATATAGGTTAGCAGTACATTTGCCACAACGACATTTAGTCTATTTCCATTCTGGAAATGAAATGAATGCATTGGCCCAAAGTGAAGATCGTCACACTACACTAACTGCATGGTTTGCATTAAATTCCACTGATGCTCAAGCAACACAATACTTATATATTGAAATTCCATATCACTATGTTTTTGTGAATGGATTATGGAGAGCAAGAAAAACCAGAGGCAATAAAATAATTCCACGAATTTACACAGTCAGTCCAAGAGATGTTGAACGATTTTGCTTACGGATATTACTTTTAAATGTTCCAGGAGCACAAAGTTTTGAACAATTAAGAACTGTTAATGACATTGTATATGAATCCTTCCATTTAGCTGCAAGAAATAGAAACTTACTCGCTGATGATACAGAGTGGGAAAGATGTTTAGAAGAAGCAGCACAATGTCAAATGCCACGACAGATGAGAGAACAATTTGCTTTTATTTGTATCTTCTCAAATGCTCCAAATGCATTAGCTTTGTGGGAGACTTTTAAAAGTAATATGGCTGAAGACTTTATGCGACGATACAATGAACCCATTGCACACTTAAAAGCCTTAATGGAAATTCAAGAAGTCTTTTTAACTCATGGATTAAGTTGTGCAAGTTTTAATTTGCCTGATCCAGGTCTAATAGATGACATTAACTTTGAAGACTATGACATTCAACTACAAGCAGAAAGAACACAAGAAAGACTTGCAACTTTAAATACACTACAATTGCAAGCATTTCATGCCATTAAAAATGCTATAGATGATGACATGGTGACAGAGCGTTATTTCTATCTTGATGGACCTGGCGGATCAGGGAAAACATATTTGTACAATTTATTAATGAGTTCAGTACGAGCACAAGGACAAATAGCAATGGCGTTTGCCACTACTGGAATTGCTGCACTTTTATTAGAAGGTGGAAGAACTGTTCATAGTGGATTCAAACTGCCAGTGCCTATTTTGGAAAATTCAGTGTCAGATATTCGCATGACATCCTTACAAGCAAAGAAATTGAAGAAATGTAAATTAATTATAATAGATGAGGCCACAATGATGTCATGCTATGCCCTCCAATGTATTGACCGTTTGCTTCGTGAAGTCATGGATAATATTTTTCCATTTGGTGGAAAGGTAATTTTGTTGGGTGGCGATTTTAGACAAACATTACCTGTCGTTGTACATGGAAATCGAACAGACATTATTGAAACATGTATAAAGTCAAGTACAGTATGGAAACATTTTACCCATCTTCAACTGCAACAAAATATGAGATCAGAAGGCCAAACTGATTTCAATGATTGGCTTATTAAAATTGGAGAAGGAAGAACAGAAAAAATACTACATTTACCTGACGACACTGTAGAGATCCCACCTCATATGATTTGTCAACAAGATATTATATCGACTATATTTGAAGGGAGCATAAATAACGAAGAATATTCTGAGCTTGCCAACCAAGTCATACTGACGTGTAAAAATAAAGATGCATTAATACTCAATAATGAAATCTTAAAAAAAATTAATGCACCACAAAGAAATTATCACAGTGCTGATTCTGTACTTGCTGATGACAATGAAAGTCAGGCAAACTTTTCAACTGAATTCATTAACTCTTTAACTCCTTCTGGAATGCCACCACATATTTTGCAGCTAAAGAAAGGTGCAATTATCATGTTACTGCGAAATATGAACCCCAAAAAAGGCCTATGCAATGGCACAAGGTTAATTGTTCAACAATTAAAGGACCATTTTATAGATGCTGAAATTTTAACTGGGACCCATAAAGGAGAGAGAGTTTTCATACCAAGAATAGATTTAGCACCAAGTGAAAGTAGTCTCCCTTTTATACTTCAAAGAAGACAATTTCCCATTATTATGGCATTTGCCATGACCATTAATAAATCACAAGGTCAGACTTTCAAATCTGTGGGTATTTACTTGGAAGAACCAGTTTTTGCACATGGTCAATTGTACGTTGCGTTGTCACGGTGCAAAAATCCACAGGCTATTAAAGTTTACATTGAAAACAATGAAAGTCAAGGTGATTTATTAGAAGATGGACGTATTTTTACTAAAAACATTGTCTACTATGAAGTACTATAACTTTGCAGGATACAAACTAAAGCCATGCAAACATTTTGAAAAAACATTCAAAAATACAAAACAATTGGTTGTTTAATTCAGTCATAATTAATGGAAGTCATGTTTATGGATAATTCGCCTCACAAAATACTTGCCTTGCATTTCTATGAAAAATTATGTTAAAATGTTAAGTCACTATGTTAAGGTTTCATTCATGTTTATCGCCAGTTTATGTGCTCAGTAATGAATTACTTTAATTACGTACGGTTTAAGGAGAGTTTTTACTGTATGCCTTCCTCTACATTCAATGTATATTAAACTTAACAATTATTCTGATACAAATTGCATGTTAATACTGATTAATTTAAAGTTAAACTGTTTTTACATTCAAATGTTAATACTTTTAATTCAAAATTATGTTACAAAATGTATTTACTATGTTCCTGTTTATAATGTTCAAAATTACACAAATGTTTTGCAAAAATTCCAAAGTTACATAAAAAATAAAGTTCAATTTTAAAAATATATACTTTCAAGGTTATTTCTTACATATATTTTAAACTTCATGTTAAAATTCGGCACGTTGCAAAAAGTCTTTTTACTTTTTACTTTCCTCTGGATTCTATGTATATTAAAGTGAACAATTCTTCAGATACAAAATTCATTTTTAAAAACCATTACATCAACGTTTTACAAAAATACATCTTCATATCACAATACTTACAAGGGTCAAAAATATATTTAAATAACTAAACAACTTCACAAACATATACATCACATTGCCGTCATTTTTTGACGGGCAAGTCGCTAGTATGTGATAAATCCAACCCTTTTTTTCAAGTTATCTATTGAATTTGCTATTACAATGTCCCTCAATAGTGAGTTCCACATTTTTTAAATATTTAAATGTATATATATATATATATATATATATATATATATATATATATATATATATATATATATATATTGTTTTTTAATAATGTCATTAACCATTGGTTATTCAGGAATCTGTACTCTTGCTCATATCTACTTCTATAACAGATGCCTTACTCAGACCGTTTTGACACTAGTTGGCGCTTTCTTTTTTACAATAGTAAGACCAGTGTAATGTGTTATCTTTTTCAAGTGGCTAAAAATTCATAGCTTTCATTTCGTGGCAGATTATAAAAGGACCTTCCAGGAAAAAACAAAAAGTCACAGAAAGGCCATCCGGGAAAAATCCTAATACAAAGCATGTGACCTGCGGATTAGTAATGTGTCTGACTTCTTCCTTCTGCAGGGAAATATATTCCCTAACATAATTATTTGTAAAAGCAAGGTTCAAAATTGAGTTTACAGGCAATATGATAATATCACATTGAAGTATTTGAAATAAACACAATAAACACAATATTATTTTAAGATAACTGCATAAAGGTCCAAATGCCGTTTTTTTTTTCTTCTGTTTTTTTTTTCAGTCAAAGTCTTACATTTGACCTTCTAGGTTCAAATCTTGACCTCTTGTTCTTACATTCTCATTTTCCTGAAAGATACTTCAGTACTTAAGTATATTAACACTTCTCCCTTCAGTACTCTAGGCCAGTGCTGTCCAACATCTTGGCCCGTGGCTGGATGAGGCCCATGGCACATTGCTTTTTTAGAGAAGTTGCAATGCAGGGCCCCAGATTATTTTGCACGGGCCAACTTTCACTAGCTCTGCCAGTGGTGGCCCACCAGCTCTGTTCTGTGGCCCACTGTCTGCCAGGGAGTCTCATTGAAAACCTAACATTATTCAAATAAAACAATTTGGACAGTTTAAACACTTGGGGCATTATGGGGGCAAAATGCTAGTTGGCTAATTTCTCTTCCAATACAGTGACGCACCCTACAGTGGCGGAGCTAGTGAATGGAGGGCCCCAGTGCAAAAACTTTTGGGCCCCCCACGAAGCGAAGGGGCAGGCTCAAAAGAGCTATAGTACAGTAAATAAATTAATTAATTAAATGATTGCTGTGGTAAACTACTTCCCCACAAAATCTACTATACAAGATAGGAATTAGCCCCATGCTGATGAGAAGCAGTAACCCCAAAACAGCTGCCCATGGGTAGGTTTCCTGGCTTGTACATAATTCCTCTTGTTCTTTGCATAAAGCTGTGTAATACAGCAAGCATTTGCTTAAAAGGAAATGGTATTGGATTAAAGAGCGAAGCCTTTGTAGGCACATTTGCATGTCCCAGTCCATGTTCCCAGAATGCAGTGCAATAACAGTATTTCTTAGAATTCTGAACAGGAAATACGTTTTTTAACTTATTTTAGACGTTCAAATGTAAGAACAAATGTACTATATATTTACTAAATAAATATAAATATATATATATAAATTATATATATATAAAATATATATATATATATATAAAATATATGTATATAAAATACATAAAGTTAAAGATTCCTTTAGTTTCTCTATATAATTTGGCCTGACCCCTTTCATTTATCTTACCTCCTGGATAAGCGTGCCGTCGAACATGGTACACACTGGGGGATGCAATTGAGAAGCATAGGCTTCCAGGGGGCCCAGGGAGGACTGCGGTGGGGTGGGCTGGGTGAGCCAACAGTATAATATAAAAAAAATAAATAAATAAATAAATAAACATCACCGGCGGGAGCTCTGCCCCTGACTCCAAAGTCCCATTCCTCTTTTGTTACAGTTACCAAATTACAATTAAGTACATACTGGGGCGTTTTGTGACCTAAGTTTACCAGTTTGAACTGTAGATTCAATATACTTGACCATTACTCTAGTTCTACTAGATCATTACCCATTTGATTTATGCCTCCTGTAATGTAGAGACAAACCTCCCCTTGAATCTGACTAGCTATATCACAAATAAATATACTAAACAAACAGGCCACAGAACTAAACCCTGTGCACTCACCTAGTAACTACCCCTTCCTTTGATTGGATTTCATGAACTATGACTCCCTGAGGCCCCTGCTTCAACCAATGTCCGATCTGCTGAACTAAATTTGAATCAGTCCCAGTATAAGAATGAGTTTACTGAGCAGGACAGTGCCACAAGCCTTCCTAAAATCTAAGTCTACTTGTCTACTCTAGCAACTGCGACCCTCGCAAACTTTACGTCGTAACGCAAACAAAATATGAGACACGTTACGACACATTATGACCTCGAAAAAATCGGCCGCAACACGCGCACATGAAAACATCAAAAATACAACAAATACACACAACAAATACATAAAAAGCTTACTTACAGGAAGAGGGAGGGAGCATCCAGGACCTCGAAAACTGAACTTACACCTCAATTTAAGTCAAATTAAAAGAGCTTAGACACTACAAAATTCTCTAAGCGAGAGAAAAAATGGCCGACGAAAAAAACGAAAATGAAGCTACAGCAGTCTAAAGACGCAAAACACCAACAAACACCTACGTATTTGCCGAAAAACACCTACGAGATTAAAAAACGAGGACGCAACCCGCGTGACCCCAAAAACATTACAAACACAATAAATACAAACAACAAACACATAAAAAGGTTACTCACAGCAAGGGGGGCACCGAGGACCTCTGGAAGTGAAGTTACACCTCCATTTAAGCACAAATTTCAGAGTTTAGATTCCCGAAAATCACCTAAGCGAGAGAAAAAATGTCCGCTGAACAAAACGAAAACGAGGCTAAAGGTCTCTAAACACGCAAAACACTACCATAAACACGCAAAACACCACCAAACAGCTACGGATATTCCAAAAAAGCCCACCAAACAGCTACGGATATTCCAAAAAACTTGCACGACATAGAAAACGAACGACGCTACATCAGCCACATTATATACACCAAACACCCTTAGCTTACTTACAATTTCATTGCCGTCATTTTTTGACAGGCAATTCGCTAGTTAGACATATTTGACTTGCAGAATGCGCCCCTAGGCAACTGTCTACCATGCCCAGTGCCAATGCCCATATTTACAATGGTGTGGTAATCTTTGGATTGGGGCACAGCAAGTGCACATAAACCAGAGTAACTGCGGGGGAGCACAGATCTGAACAGGCCTAGCGCAGCATAAAATCTAAATACTGCTTTAGTTTATTGGTTGACTGATATTATCACTGATATTTTTGCATAACCTCACAAGCCTTCTGCACCTTACTTATCCCACATTCTCCTGTTTTCCCCACTCTTCCCAGAAAAGAACAACATTTTAATATTAGTAGAGCAAAAGGTTTGTCCCATCTTTTGTGTTGTTATTATTAAAGGACCACTGTAGTGCATTTACAAGCATATGTTATATGTTTGGTTTTTGGGCAGAGAGTACTGAAAACACTATATAGTTTTAAGTAAATAAATGTCATATTTTTCTTACTTTGCAATGTGTCAGTTTTCCCACAAGCAGAGCTGTGTATATCCACTTCTCACACCTCGGAGGTGTAGTCTTAAAGGCAGGAATAAAAACAAAGTCTGACCAGTCAGATTCTGATCTTGGTGTTGGCACTGAGTGTGGGGTTAATGATATAAAAGGGTGGGGACAATGACATGATAGCCACGCCTGCTTCCAAGCTTCAGGATAGGCCAGCCCCCAGGCAGAGCCGGCCATGCCTCCTGACAAGGCACAGGGAGGATGAGAAAAGCAGTTCTGCTTGAGAAGAAAACAATTAATAAAATAAGAAAAAATATGAACTTTTATTTATTTTTAACTGCATACTGATTTCTATAGTCTCTGCCCAACAAACAATCATATAAGCTTTACTCTAAAGTCCGGTACAATGGACCTTTAACTTTTTTCTGTGAAGCACCAATATTTTACGCAGTGCTGTATATAAGGAGTGATTATGTTTCATGTAACAATACTGTTTAAGCTTTTTTGATACAGAAGGATCAGAGGTGCCCGCTCTTTATAGTTTTGTTGTTTTTTTTTTGTATGGGAAATAGTTAAGATCTAGTGAAAAATAAGTACACTGTGTAATTGTTTTCTCCTCCTCAGTCATGTTACAGGAAACAAAGTGGTAATGAGCCTTATGGATGACAAAACTGCATCATATTGTGCTTTTATTCCCACTGGTTTTAATGTAAATCAGATAACAAATAGAATATTAAAAGGGCTTTATGCAAGTCTTTGATTACACTTCCTATCGACTCACTGGTAAGATAAAGGAAGAGCATGCTGTTTTGTATCTGCATGTCTGTTGTTTTAAAGTTAATTTTCTTCAACTAATATAATAAATAATTTTGCATGGGGGGAAAAAATGAATAAAACATGCTATTTTAAATGCATATCAAGACATTTTTGTCCCTTTAGGACAGGGGTGTCCAAACTCGGTCCTGCTGGGCCGCACACAGGCCTGGATTTGGGGATATCCTTGCTGCAAACAGGTGAGACTATTGCTTCTTTGGTCATCCCGAATGACTCATCTGTGCACAGAAAGTAAATCCTCAAATCCAGGCCTGTGTGAGGCCCTCCAGGACCGAGTTTGGACACCCCTGCTTTAAGATATATATATATATATATATATATATATTTATATATTTATATATATATATATATATATATATATATATATATATATATATTGGTTCTAGGCTCTTACCTTTATGATGATTTGCTCCCAGGATTATGTTTCACATTTTGATAATATAAGGTGATGAATATTTGAATACGGCACCATCTTTTATTTCTAATTGATAACCTTTCTACACAAACAATCCCGAGCACACAACATTCCCCGAGCGCTACAAATGTGCTGAAGTGTTAACGTGTTTACATTGCATGGAGATTATTAAGCCCTGGAGGACGTACACTTGGACATATTCTCTATTTGCTCTATTCCGAGTCTGTATAAAATGTTGATTCACACTTCATCACGTTAAAGTATTTTAAAATCGTAAACTATGCAAGAGGAGCATTGCTGGAGATACGTTCAGAAATTAAAGGGACACAGCAATGTTCTAAATAGGGTTTAATTTAAAATTATATGCAATAACACCTATTTTATAAGCTAAATGATATTAAAAATGAATAGAACATATAGAACAAAAATGGTGAGATACGTAAAAAATAAACCTGAACAATATTGCTCTTACAAAATATAAAAATGATAAAAATCCATTCGGTTAAAGGACCAATGTAGTTTGAGAAAGACTTCACATGTTTGGGAAGTATGTAAAAACTAGCAACATTAAAAAACTTAAATTTAGCTGAATCTATTTCTTTCATATATGGGTTCCCTGGTGGTCCCGTGGTTAGGATTTGATGGTTTCACCTTTGTGACCCTGGTTCGATTTCAGTCAGGGACTAAGAGGTCACACCACCCTGAAGCCATTGGCCTGGCCAGTACTTCGATGGTAGACCACCTTGGAATACCAGGAGTGAATCACGAATACCAAGTGGACCAGCATGGTGTGTTATAGTCCATGAGGTCACGGAGAGTCAGCCACAACTGAACAATGCAAACACACACACACTTCTGTCATGGGTATTTCCATCTTAGATAGCTGGTCTGCCTGTATTATTCTCTATTCAGACCAATTGTGAAATATCACCTTGCAGAAGTAGAATTCAACAGAACTGAATAGAAATGTTATCTGAATACACAGTTCTTCCCATTCCTCCCAGATATCTATGAATAAAGACAAAATGCCTGCAATCATTAAGGCAAAATTGAATATAATAGTTACAAACTGAAGATTGCATGTATTATTTTTAATCTTTCTAAAAACATTTTCACATTATAAATTCAAGCTCTTCATGTCAGCATATTATACATAGGACTCTTCAATTGTCATTTGAGTATTGAGACCCTCCACAGAAATTGGTGTTAAATTAAAGTCCTTAAATTGGGATTGTTGGATTGTATTAATATATACCCATAAATAAAACCAACAGCAGTCCAATCGAGGTGTAATGATCGTGCTATATATCTCCACATGTACACCCATAAATATAATAATGAAGATAAAGCATAAATAAAATGCAAAGTAAAAAGAATATGTAGCACTGCTAGAGTACTACTGACCATTTCCACTACTAATACATGTTTCATTATAGCATAGTGGACAGCTAGTAGTAGTTTTACTTAAGGAAAATGCATTGTTGTATGCTTCAAAAGAGACCAATTTAAAATGGCTAATTGTGTAACATATTGTGAGTTAATTTGCATGTTCCCTCCCCTATTCCCAGAGTGCATTGCAAACACTGTATTTCTTGGGATTTTTAGTTGGAGACAGTTTTTTTCAACTTGTTTTAGATATTTATCAGGTAGGCATTATACAGTGCCTTGCAAAAGTATTCACCCCCCCCCCCCCCCCCTTGGCATTTTTCATGTTTTGTTGCCTCACAACCTGGTATTAACATGGATTGTTTGAGGATTTACATCATTTAATTTACAGAACATGCCCACAACTTTGAAGATTTTTTTTTGTGTGGGTAGCAATCAACAAATTGGACAACATAACAGAAAAAGTCATTGTGCATAACTATTCACCCCCTAAAGTCAATACTTTGTAGAGCCACCTTTTGTGGCAATCACAGCTCCAAGTCACTTTGGATAAGTCTCTATGGGCTTGCCACATCTTACCACTGGGATTTTTGCCCATTCCTCCTTGCAAAACTGCTCCAGCTCCTTCAAGTTGGATGGTTTGCGCTTGTGAACAGCAATCTTTAAGTCTGAAGACAGATTTCCTATTGGATTGAGGTCTGGGCTGTGACTCGGCCATTCCAACACATTTACATGTCTCCCCTTAAACCTCTCAAGTGCTGCTTTAGCAGTGTGTTTGGGGTCATTGTCCTGCTGGAAGGTGAACCTCCGTCCTAGCCTCAAATCACGCACAGAGTGGTACAGGTTTTGCTCAAGAATATCCCTGTATTTAGCACCATTCATATTTCCCTCAACTCTGACCAGTGTCCCAGTCCCGGCTGCTGAAAAACATCCCCACAGCATAATGCTGCCACCACCATGTTTCACTGTGGGGATGGTGTTCTTTGGATGATGATGAATGTGTTGGGTTTGCGCCAGACATATGGCCGAAGAAAAAACTTCCTCCATACATTTTGGGAGTCTCCCACATGCCTTTCGCAAACTCAAAATGTGCCATTTTGTTTTTTGCTGAAAGTAATGGCTTTCTTCTGGCCACTCTGCCATAAAGCACAACTCTATGGAGCGTACGGCTTATTGTCGTCCTATGTACAGATACTCCAGTCTCTGCGGTGGAACTGTGCAGCTCCTCCAGGGTTACCTTAGGTCTCTGTGCTGCCTCTCTGATTAATGCCCTCCTAGCCCGGTCCTTGAGTTTTGGTGGGCGGCCGTCTCTTGGCAGGTTTGCTGTTGTTCCATGTTCTTGCCATTTGGTTGTAATAGATTTGATGGTGCTCCTGGGGATCATCAAATATTTGGATATTTTTCATAACCTAACCCTGACTTGTACTTCTCAACAACATTGTCCCTTACTTGTTTGGAGAGTTCCTTGGTCTTCAGGGCAGTGTTTGGTTAGTGGTGCCTCTTGCTTAGGTGTTTCAGCCTCTGGGGCCTTTCAAAAAAGATGTGTATATGTAATGACAGATCATATGACACTTAGATTGCACACATGTGGTCATCATTTCACTAATTATGTGACTTCTGAAGGTAATTGGTTGCGCCAGAGCTTTTTATGGGCTTCATAACAAAAGGGGTGAATACATACGCACATGCTAATTTTCTGTTTTCTATTTCTAAAAAATTGTTTCATGTATATATTTTTCTCATTTCACTTAACCAACTTAGACTATTGTGTTCTGATCCATCACATAAAATTCAGATTAACAAAACATTGAACTTAAGGCTGTAATGTAACAAAATAGGTAAAAAGTCAGGGGGGGGATACTTTTGCAAGGCACTGTAGGAGACGATAGGATGTTTCTAGGTCCCACAGATGGAGAGGCTATTCTTAGAGATACAATATATTTCAGGAAAATATTAAGGAGCCAGAAGCATAAGTTGTAGGAATTCAGTTTTTTCTTAGTTTTTTTCAATGATAGATAGATAGATGAGGAAAAATAAGAGTATACAGAGATACATATTTTATTGGGCAAACATTTTATTTAGATTAGCAAGATTTCAGGAGATGCAGCTCTCCTTTTGAAGTCAGAGCATTACACACACATCATACATATTGGACAAAAGTGAATGAATTATTATTCTCTATTACAATACAGACAGAAGGGCAAGGGGCAAGTAGCCCAAAGGCAAATAATGCTGTGATTCTTTAAAGAGCCAGATGTGCTGTAGAAGTGCTATCAGTCCTGGGCTTTGGATAGCCACCATGCTCTCAGGAAGGAAAGGTCACGGCTCATTTACTGCATGGAATTTCATGATCTTGACTTCATGGCTGATTTATACCAACAACATCATACCGAGTGTATGCAGGTTACTGAGATTTCAGTCCTGAAGATTAATTCTGTATACACAGCATTACCAATAAGCTCATCACATACCTGACTCAGTGTCTTAGCAAAAGCCAGAATCTGGATTATTTTGTGAATGTAAATAAATATCCAGGCACTGAAATCATGTAGAGTGAACTTTTAGGGGATCTCTGGTGTTTGCATTCCATGGAAGACAAAATCAGAAAATGAGAGTATTTGATTTTCAAATTCAGAAGGAAGACGTCTTAGCATGTGTGTTAAAGTAAAATCCCCACTAAATGTGCTAGTTGTATACAGGATGATCTTGTTTGTATAGGGATTATATTAAATCAAGATAAAACCAACAAGCACAACACAAGTTTGACAAGGCAAAAGGCTGCATTGAGTTGATGTGGCAGTGCCATGGATAAGTGTGGGCATATGCTCAGATCTCATTGTTTGAGTCCCTTCTGAGTGGGTACGTTCCTGTAGAACAGGAAAATTAATCTTTGATCATCTTCAGTTGATACTTTATGGCATCTACATATCTCTATAAGTGTAAATACTACTCTAGACATCGAATCATTGCTCACAGAGTCTAAAGACCCATCATATATCTCATAGGCAAAGCCTAAGATATTGAAATTTACATCTGTAGTTTGCGGTCACAGTCTTGTGCACATGAAAACTTGACTGCCATTTTAGACCATCTTTCAGTGCAGGGACATACTGATAATTATAAATTTCTAATTGCACCAAAGAGCTACATCTTATTTGAGACACTCCTGAGTGACATAGAAAAAAATATTAAGTTTTATGTTTAGTTTAACACTTTTGATCTATCTTATATGTTGTTGGGAAAATCCTGCTGCCTAATTAGAATATATTGCATCTTACATGGTGGACCATATACTGGCTATGGGTAACAAGGCTGTGTATAGTAGCACAAAGTAGTGTCAATCCATCATAATGTCACATGCTTTTTGCATAGATTTTTTCAAATGTTGGGGCCTCAGGTTTGGTAACTATTTTAGAACAATGGATACATTAATAATAATGAATTGCTTAGGCAATGCAAGACATCAAAACAGTTTCTAAGATTATTTGTATTCACTAACACTAAATCCTGGTACAGTAGAAGGGTCCTGCCAAATCATGTAGGTGATCGAGTGTAATCGCACAGCATTCTGAATGAATAAATAAAAGTAAATTCTGTTTATCTTTATTTTCAGTATACACTTTTGAAGAACATCACTTGAAAATAGGCAACATGTTTTTAAAATGTAAAAAAATCCTGGTCTTGACTGAGCTGTAAAACCATAGGAGCAAGGCTTGTTTCAGGATTATTTTCTAGAAACCTGTTCTTTACATTTCTTTTTTTATTCATGTCCGTGCATGAGGAAATTCACACCCTTGACAATTTTAACTAAAGTAAGGATCTTATAAAGTCTTCTGTGCTATTTAATGTTTTTTTCTGGTATTCCTATATCTACAGTCTTCAAAACTAAATGATGAAGTGTTGAGATCCTATCAGTGTTTTCTTATGGGGCATATGTCCTAATTCTGGACATCATCAAGAGCCTTCCAACACTTTATCCTTTAGTCAACATAATGAGCTCCATCTCCTACCGTTGATAGAGAATGTAATTAACAAACCAACCTCTCGCTCCTGCCACATAACACATGTCCTCCATGCCCTACATTTGCTCCCCGTGAAATACTGTTACTATTTCAAGTTTGCGGACATACAAATCTCAGAATCATCATGGTCCCAATTACCTGAACTTCTGTGCCGATATCTGCAGGTGAAACTCTGGTAACAATCCCCAGAACCTCTTTACTTACCACTGGAGAGATGCCTCAAACAAGTGACCAAAGTCGCTTCTTTTTTGAATGCTATATAACTCTCTCTCGCACTTTTTCTCTGACTCCCTTTGGCAGAAGAGCATTAAATACAAGATCTTTATTACAGTAGAGCCTCTGCATTCGCTGATCCAACATTCGTGGATCTTACATTCGCGTTTTTTCCCCCTTCCTTAATCTTGCAAGATCATGTATATGTAGCCAAGGAGCCCTGTTCTGAGGTGCAGAGGGGGACGCAAAGCCCAACACCCTTGCCTTAAAACGACGCTTGGGCCCTAGAAGATGTCCGAATTCATCGTTTCCCCACTTGGTGAGTGCCACCCAACACCTAGACCCTCTCCCAAGGGACAAAACATGGGTAAACTGATAGTTTACCCATGTTTCCATTATTTGCGGGTTTTGCGCATTCCGGGGGACCCCAGGAACGGAACCCCTGAGAATGTGGAGGATCTTCTGTATTTACTACTTATTATTTACATACCCTTACTGTGTGATATTTTCGGACCAGCAACATTTTGCAAGGATTGGCTATTTTTGGAAATAACATCTAAAAAAATAACAACAACTGAATAAAACTAAGAAAATAACCAGAGAATGCACAAGAACAAAGAAAACATTGAGAGACAAATGCTTGGCTTTCTGCTTTCTATTTGCATAACATTTATATAAACTGTGGCACAAACACAATAACTGTGTGTATTCCAGTTCCCAGACATTATTAGCACAATGCCGGATACACAAGGGGGATGAATATGTTTATCGTCCAAAGAGCTGTTTGAGCCAACATGGTTTATTCGTTGTAAAGTGATTGTTTTTCTTAATATTGCTGTATGTGTGATGAAAGATTTAGTGCCTGTATTTCACGGCCAGGAGGAACACTAGGGAAATATTATGAATGGAACAGAGTACAGGAAGCAAAGTATTGCTAAGTCTCAATGAAATGAGGATTAAATTAAGTAGTCTTCAAAGTCCGATCTAGCACTGTACAAGGTGGGAGGTTATTGGCAGTCCAGAGTCTCAAGCTTCCCATGTGGGATCCTAGAATAGGATGCTATGTCCCTTTCCAAAGCTACCACTGCACTTTTATTCGTAGCAACTAGAATATCATTGTTCCATGCCCCATAAAGATCATACCTTCTCTATATACTGTATTTCTCAGTTGCCATTGAAAAAAAACTAATATATTTTTGAAAGATTTGCATCTAAAACCATAATTAGGCAGGGAAAATGTCATAAAGCAAAATCTTAACTAGGAAAAATAATATCCATGGCTCTGCTGGTTCATGGAAGCACCAAACAATACTGTAGTGAAGGTTGCATTCATGAAAGAGGGGTTTACATCTCTAGAAGAACAGTGCTTGCCATGTGTCTTGCCACTTCTGACATGTGCAAGGGGAATGGCGTTTGTGTCAAATTAAATTAAAATTGCTTTTCTGCTCATGGCTTACATAGTTGTTTTTTTAGGTTGTTACAAGCTCCAGAAATATTTGAAGCGTACCCCAAATTTACTTCATCCTTTCTCTCACCAGTAATGATTATGTCATTTTGATATGTAAACAGCAAAGTTTTAAACATATAGTGCAGGACTTTAAGGACTTCAAGTTAAAGTAGGTTGGCAGTCACTAGTCTGTATTGTCCTTTATAATAGAGCTATTATTAGAGGTGTATTTAGGTTCCATGTTGCCTCCCAGGCCCATTGCACTCACCTTCTTATTTTCTAGATCAGGGGCGGAGCTACCAGTGGTGCAGGTGGCGCATGGCACCAGGGCCCTCCTCTGGGCAGGGCCTAGAGCTGTCAAAAATGTTTTCCCTGTAGAGCAGAACTGAAGCTCCAATTGGTGGCAGTGTAGAGCAGTTCAGCAGGCGAATCAAGGGAGAGGTGAGAGAGAGCAAGGGTTGGATGACAACAAAGTGCAGGGGATGGGTTCTGTGAGGTTGGTGCTGAGTGGGGTTCGGTGCCGACATGAACTGGGTGCTATGTAGGGATGGATGGTAAGAGGGGTGGGTGCTGTGTGAATCTGGATGTTGAGAGGGACTGGGTGCTATGTAAATATGGCTACGGAGATGGACTGGCTGTTATATAGAGATAGAATATGTGTATATATATATATATATGTGCTTCACGCAGGAAAGAGGTAAGAGAAGGGGAGCAGGTATGGAAATGCGTCTAGGGTGAGGCAGCTATGAGAAAGGGTCTTGAGGAGGGTTGCAGTTATAAGAAGAGGTCTTAGGGATAGGGGGTCTGTTATGGGAAGGGGTTATGGGGTAGGGCAGTTTTGAATGAGTACCTGGGGCCATAAAGTGTGCCATTGTAAGTCGAATCTTTATTATAGACGTAGTGTTATAAATTAGGGTTTTGTTTCTAAAAACACAGTT
Organism: Discoglossus pictus; assembly: GCA_027410445.1. Lineage (NCBI taxonomy): Eukaryota > Metazoa > Chordata > Amphibia > Anura > Alytidae > Discoglossus > Discoglossus pictus. Next base: position 416,791,803 of record CM050165.1, on the reverse strand, counting down.
CATAGCTTAGAAAATAGCAAAACTGACCCTGAAACTAAGTAAAACACACATGTACTTGACATTTAATAAATTAAAACAAACACTTAATACAACTGTCATGCATGCTCTGTGTCCTGTTCTTGGTGCCAGTCATGTTGCAAAAGCCATCGGAAATATGGCTGGAACTGTGGAGGTCATAAAAGTGGGAGTTTGTAAGTAGAGAGGTTGTAAGTCGGGGCTTATCTGTACTTTTACTTGCTTCTCCTCCATCTTGCTCTCCAAAACCTCATCTCATTCTGCAAATTGTGAAATAAATCAGTCCAAATTGCAGCCTCACATTCACTTTTAAAACTTCCCCAGATCTCATCAATGTAAAAACTTACTGCACTATTATAAAAGAATGAGTGAAAGGAGAGCTTGTACTTGTGACAATTTCTAAAAGGAGCTGCACTACAAGCAAAACTGAAAACGAATGGTGGTTATCAGAAAAATGTATAGATACATTTAGTGTACTTACAAAGTTATAGGCAGGGAAATAAAATCCAGCTTTGCACACCATCAGGGAGCTTACATAACCAAGTAAACACATGGAAGCAGCCAGGTATAGAGTTTGATATTTCAAAGGAAGAAATTGCTGCAGAATGGATTCACATGGATCTAGAAAGACTACATATCCCAGGCTGCTTTGCAATACAGGAACGCCAGAGTATGATACAAATGTATCAACTAACCTCTGAGTTCTCCTGAAAAACAAAACAAATTATGAATGTTATGCTAATCTTAGCAGGAATTTTCAGGGGTTCCAACTAACAAAAGCTTTTACTTGCAAACTGAAAATATTTAGCAAACATCAGGGTGAGTTTGTAAATGTTTATTTTGGTATTTTTTCATGCAAAAAATGTTTGCACACACTACTGAGTCTCCTCTATAGATGCATTCATAATCCAAGAAACTGAGCTATACCTTTAAACAGGTTTTACTATATATTTTTTCATGCAAAACACAAGTTTGGTAATGTTTAAAGCATGCCATATGAAATGCATTAAAAAAAGAATTGTGTTCCACGTACAGTCGGGGAAAAAGTATTTGATACCCTGCTGATTTTGAATGTTTGTCCACTGACAAAGAAATGATCGGTCTATAATTTTAATGGTAGGTGTATTTTAACATTGAGAGACAGAATAACAACAACAAAAAACGAATGTCCAAAAAGTTATAAATTGACTTGCAGGTCATTGAGGGAAATAAGTATTTGATCCCCTTTAAGCAGCAAGATTTCTTGCTCCCGGGTGTCTTTTATACAGGTAACGAGCTGAGATCAGGAGCACTCTCTTAAAGGGAATGTTCCTAATCTCAGTTTGTTATTTGTATAAAAGACACCTGTCCACAAAAGCAATCAATCACTCAATCAGATTCCACACTCTCCACCATGGCCAAGACAAAGAGCTGTCCAAGGATGTCAGGGACAAGATTGTAGACCTACACAAGGCTGTAATGGACTACAAGACTATCGCCAAGCAACTTGGTGAGAAGTTTAAAACAGTTGGTGCGATTATTCGCAAATGGAAGAAACACAAAATAACTGTCAGTCTCCCTCGGTCTGATGATCCATGCAAGATCTCACCTTGTGGAGTTTCACTGATCATGAGAACAGTGAAGAATCAGCCCAGAACTACATGGGAGGATCTTGTGAATGATCTCAAGGCAGCTGGGACTATAGTCACCAAGAAAACAATTGGTAACACACTAAGCCGTGAAGGACTGAAATCCTGTAGCACCCGCAAGGTCTCTCTGCTCAAGAAAGTACATGTACAGGCACGTCTGAAGTCTGCCAATGAATATCTGAATAATTCAGAGGAGAACTGGGAGAAAGTGTTGTGGTCAGATGAGACCAAAATCCAGCTCTTTGGCATCAACTCAACTCCCTGTATTTGGAGGAGGAGGAATGCTGCCTATAACCCCCAAGAACACCATCCCCACCGTCAAACACGGAGGTGGAAACATTATGCTTTGGGGGTGTTTTTCTGCTAAGGGGACAGGACAACTGCACCGCATCAAAGGGACGATGGACAAGGCCATGTACCGTCAAATCTTGAGAGAGAACCTCCTTCTCTCAGCCAGGGCATTAAAAATGGGTCGTGCATGGGTATTCCAGCATGACAATGACCCAAAACACACAGCCAAGGCAACAAAGGAGTGGCTCAAGAAGAAGCACATTAAGGTCCTGGAGTGACCTAGCAAGTCTCCAGACCTTAACCTCATAGACACTCAGTGGAGGGGGCTGAAGGTTCAAGTTGCCAAACATCAGCCTCGAAACCTTAATGACTTGGAGAGGATCTACAAAGAGGAGTGGGACAAAATCCCTCCTGTGATGTGTGCAAACCTGGTGGCCAACTACAAGAAACGTCTGCCAACAGGGTTTTCGCCACCAAGTACTAAGACAAAGGGGTCAAATACTTATTTCCCTCATTGACCTGCAAATCAATTTATAACTTTTGTGACATGCGTTTTTCTTTCTTTTTTGTTATTCTGTCTCTCACGGTTATAATACACCTACCATTAAAATTATATGCTAATAATTTCTTTTTCAGTGGACAAAGGTTCAAAATCAGGAGGGGATCACATACTTTTTCCCCCCACTTTAACTTTAATGCACTATAGTTCAATTATTTATCATCCAATTTGTATTGTAATGTTTGAAACATGATCTTTTAAATACGTGACAGATTAATAAATAGCTGGAGGCCTTTTAACGAAACCTAACATCTGAAGGCCTGTTGCTCCATAAATTTACTGTTGGGTTTCTGACAATGCTCCATTTTGAATGAGGGCCACTGCTTCCAAAATGTCTCTCACAATCAAATCCAGTGAACTATTTTGCCACCCTGATGGCCACATCATCAACCGTGTCTCCTCCAATGGCCTCTCGGTTCTCCAATATCCAATAAATTAGGTTATTTTGTACTTGTATTTGTTCCTTCCTTTACATCATTTAGCTTGTGGTGGGCAAAAGAGCGATAGAAGCCCCTCACCGTACACAGTTCATTAAATAAATAGTACATTTGTGTTCACATTTGGATGTCTAAAAATAAGTTAAAAATGTATTTCCTGCTCAGAATTCCCAGAAATACAGTTATTGCACTGCACTCTGAGAAACTGGGTGGGGACATGCAAATTAGTGCTGTATGCATTTTTTATATTTAATCCAAGATCACTTTATACATGGCTCCTTTTAGCCATATTCTCGCTGTATTACTAGAATTAGGATGGGTTATGCACAAGCCAGGAGACATACCCACAGACGGCTATTTTGATCATAAACAGATACCATCTGTTGGGGCTTGTGTGTTAGATTTAGAGGTGATGAATGGTGTAGAGGAATTTTTTTAAGCTCTATCAAGCGCTTTAAAATATAAAGTAACAATGCAGCACAAGACTCACATTGTGGGCTTGTTTTTGTACAGCTTCTGATTGGCTGGACAGAAGAAAACAAATTTCTCAAGCTGAAAAAGATGGAACTCATAAAACACAATAATAATTACTTTTTATGCACTATTTGTAATGTTTAAAATTATTTTCTAAATGTATAACCAGTGTTTTGAATATTAAAACTTGATAAGGACAAAATGTTTTATTAAATAGCAAAAGCAAAACACAGCCTCCATATTTTAGCTTTTATATCCAATTATTCTTTAATGTGTGGCTCCCTTTTTCTTTTTCTCAGCTGATTATGCTACGACATTCTCAGGAGGTGTGTCCTTCTACAACAATACACTTTCCATTAGTCTACTGAAAGCATTGGCACTTTTAGATGTCACATCCACAAATAGAAACTTGCTGTGTGTTCAAAATCTCCTTAACCACCTCAGGAAGTTGATCAGTAGAAACAACATGGTAGATTCCACTGCAGCATAATTGCATGTAAAATGTAATAAATTAGATGTGGTTTTGTTTTTTTTCCAATCTAAAATTGTGTTGGCTATTCTCTATAATATAATGAAAATATGTTATTAAAGTGGTTATTTAAGATAAAAGCATGTTTCCCGCAAAACAAAGGTTGATGATGAAAGTAAACAAATCTGCATAATATAAATACAAAACCAGATCTTGTTTATTTTGTTTGCATTGTCCTTCTGTCACATTTGGTCTCTTAACACACAATTTTTCTCTCCAACATACAAACTGCTGTTTTTTTCTTTAATAAAATATATATAAACATTGTGCATTGCTATCCATACAGAAACATTAATGAACAAACAAAATTAATAAGGCACATGATTGTGCAGCATCTCCAAAAATATATATTTTTAAAAAGATCAACCTCTCTGAGGTTGGTATTATCTGACACATCTCTTTAGCCAGGACCAATAAAGCTGTGATCCACTGGATCTGTATGGAGATCACAAAGGGGATCCCAGCTTCAGACGTTCCAGCCATAATACCATAGATTCAGTACCAAATTAATTGTACTCTTAATACAATAGGATTTCATCCCTGAGGTGTCAGATTGCTGCCAAAAAAAATAAAAATCAATATTTCAAATAGTCTTAAATATAATTGTTAAAATGGCCCCAGAATTGCCTTAGTTATATTAAGTTAAAATAAAGAAAAAGGATATAAAATGAACAAACTTTTGTTTAAATTAAACAATTTAAGGCTGCTTTTATAAATTAGTTAATGTATCATGAGCTTTATTGTTCAATGTCTCCCTTTGTGTTCAAGTGCCTGAAGAAGTAGAGTAAAGTTAATGAAACGCGTTGGTGGTAGTGAGAGCTGCGGATTATTAATCTAAAGTTAATTCTACCAGATATCACCAGATGCAGTAATCTCAAATGAAGCATTCTTGGAGCAAAATTATGCCCTTTTAAGTTCACCTTATACCTTGTGCATTGGATACATATAGTTATATATGCATTTAGTTAAAGATACCATAAGATCACAATTTTGCAAAATCTATTAAAGGGACGTGAAATGTATTAATACTGTTCTGTATCATCATATGAAACCCAAAAACCAAGTGTAAAAAAGGTAAGAATGTTTAAAACTGCTTCACATTTCCGGTTTTATTTTATTTTTTTATATAACCTAGGCAATCCTCAAAAGTCCTAACAGCTGGGTGGAGCATCCTAGACTTACAGGACCTGAGATCTCCCCATAAGCTCAATATTGCATATCACTCAGTGCAGCTTGACTCCTGGTGATTCAAAGTAAATAAACAGTTTAAGCTAGGACACTAACATACTTTCCATTAGTCCTACTCAAAGCTAACTGTATTTAAAAACTTTTAGAAAAAAAGAGTTAAGAGTTTCAAATGAAAAGTGTTTACACTTGATTTTGGCTGCACGACATGATGGAACATAGCAGAAAGAAGGAGTTGAGAATCCCTTTAAGTGTTCAAATCTTAAATGCTTGTTATTATGATTACTCTATTTATAAAGCATTACCCTTTAGATTGTAAGTAGTGAGTTTCCAATCTTGTAGGGTGCTTTGGAAAAAAGCATTTTCTACAAGGATTCTAAGCTCAAAACAGGGCCTTCCACTCTCTGCAGTTTGTTATCATTGTATACTTCTTTGTCCTTTTACCCTGTACAGCGCTACAGTATATGTTGGCGCGATACAAATAAAACATAATAATAATAATAATAATAAATCCCCAATATTTTCAGCTGAGTATAGTAAAATTAGTTCAGTAATACATTACACATTGTATAGAAGCCACATGAGATGGTCCTAAGTTAGTCGGTGTGATTTATTGTTGAGTGGGGTCTATATGGTGTATATACTATAGCCAGTTACTTAATAAATAATACAGTACAAATTTGGCAGAGGAGGGTGCTAACTCTAGGGCCCTTTTTGAATGGACCACCCCTGGCTAAACATTTTATATTCATGAACAAACATAAACTTTTGCCTAGTTTAATAAACTTTAAAAGCAACTTGAACACCAAGGAAAACAAAGAGCTGTGTGTACCAGGTAATACAGGCACAATATAGTTTTTTTAAACCTCATTTGCCTTTACTTGTTGAAGTTAAATAAAAGTATGTTCAATTTGTATTAGTTCTTCATTTTATTATTTCTTCATTTTAGCTTATTGGCACATCTGGGTCCATTTAATCCCTAAGCACCGAGATGATTCAATGTCTGTAACATAAGAAGTTGTACAGCCCATTTCTGTAGCTTCTTCTTTTAAATGCCCCAAGTTGTAGCAAGATGATCCTGCTTTATAGTCTTATTGCCCACACTGGCAGTATCGCCCTTAGTGTTTTCCTACAGGTGTTTCTGTGCACTGCAGAAACCAGTTTATCAAGGTCCAGCCTCAAATGGCACCAGTAGCGTCTTTATGAGGCTAGAAGCATTCAATGATCCTCTAACACATCTCCTTCCAAAACAATCAATTGGAAACACCATTGACACTTTTCAGTAACGTTATATTGATGATGTTCCTTTTCTTCACACCAGTCCTTCTAAACTTCTCAAAGGAGAAGTCTAAGAGCTTGACATGCTTTGGATGGATAACTTAGAAAACAAAAGTCTGAGTGTTAATAGTAACGATTAAGACTTCTTGTCCCTGGGATGTCCGGTTGCCCATTCATCCAAATCTCTCGGATAATGCGCTCCCTCTCCTCCAGCCTCTGAGCTCTCTCCAGCTCCTCGGCAGAGGTGAACACGTTCATGTTTAAAGTCCTTTCGAAGCGTCGGTGCCTCCTAGCAGACAAGTCGGAAGTAGTATCTGAGTCATCGTCACTATCACTGCTGTCACTGTCACTCTCCGGTTTCCGAGGGCTCTTCTTTACCGTTGACCTCTTACAGTCAGTTTGGCAGGATATCCTCATTACCAGAGCCACCAGCGTCAGAATTAGGCCAATGCACACTCCAGAGACGAAATACAATGCTGCTCTCTCTGGATTTTCTGGGGAAAACAAAAATATTCGTTAAAGAAAACAAAATAACTCTCTTATAATTAAATCTTTTTTGTTTTTCCATGAAACTCGGACACGTTAAGCAATTTCCCTCCTAATTGCTTCATTATATGAGCGACAGAAAATAAATAACAGAATAACAAGTAACTCTTTTGTGTCTGTAAAAACTCAGGCAGCAAAAATAGCAATTTGTATACATGCAAAAAGTTGGATTTTAAACATTATCCATAATGTAAAAGTTTGTATGGATAATGAGATAATCCACAGTGACTGGAATTTAGTTTTTTTCCCAGCCAATTGACTTCATCCAGCAATATCTTGCAGAAATTCTCCATTTAGAAGGAGACATTATCTAGAAGATGTGGACAACATTGAAATGATCCAACATATATTATCTGGAACAAATATAGCTCAGAGAGAATCACAAAAGTTTACTTAAAATGAGACCGCTTATGTCAGTTATTCAAGTTTTTTTTAACCATGTCCAGGCCAAGTATGAAATAAGGCTTGCCCATTGCCAGTCGGTTGCCTGGCCAGAATTTCTATGCATTTTAATGCTGATCAAAACCTGAATTGAAGTGTTATTTAATTTGAAAACAGGTATTTTAAGCATAAAATTACCAGAAAATTACCATCTCTTTTTGTAAATACTTTTGTCTAAGGCCGTACACTATCAAGTTGTGTTTTGAAAGAAAAAATATTATTCATGCAGCTGCCAGGATGTATAGAGATCATATGTACGTCTGTAGCTTTATTTTGCAGTTAAAAATGACCGATACGTCCACGTTACTTCTCATCGGCTGACAGTGGCAAGCCCCAGATCCGTTACAAAATGTAATCATTTTATTTGCTTCGAGACTATTATATAAAAAAGGAAATCACGGAGTGATAATTATCAAATGCCCTCTTTCAGACTCAATCAATAAATAAATGTTTTCAATGTCCCTTTAAAATCTTTCACTTTCAAGTTAAATTATCTAACACACAGTCATAAAATATAAATATCAACCAATTGTAATTACATTTATTCATACGGTTATATTATATTGTGCAATAACTGGGACCTTTAAATACTGGACTATGCCTTAAAAAGAGGGGAAATTGTGGGCGTTGAGGAGGGGCAGCTATGTTTTACAGCTTTAATAAATCAGACATGACTTTATTGTATAGACTTGAATTAGATCCGCTGCCAAGCAATATATATATTCATTGTTTTTAATTTTCTGATAATATAATAATATAAAAAATGCACTCACAAACACTAAGTATCTGATTATATCACATGTAGCCCTCATGCCAAGATTTGTAATTTTATCTTTCCATAACATACATGTGCTTACTCAGGGAACCTCCCTGGCTTTTTGCCCAGACCACCGAATAGACCCATGAAAGTGAGGGAGTTTGATTTATCATTCGCATCCTCAGTTTCTCTGGATTATGTCCGTGATCTCCTACTTTCCCGTGTAGCATTTTGGCAAACAGTATGAGAATATATTGTATAAAAGCCATGATAATTTTGGGACTTAATACAGTAAATTTCAGCACAACAGATCATTTCTTCTTATAAAATAAAATTAAAAAAAATAGAAAAACAATATTGTGCAGAACTGATAGGAAAAATAATACAGTCAATAAAAAGTTTTACTGTGCATTACTTGATATGATCTATACTTATAAAGTTGTCTATGCCTTCAATTATTTTCTTCTAATGAATATAAAGTTACCTATATTTTTTATTACTTTCTTATAATAAACATAAAGTTACCTATGCCTTAAATTTTTTTCATATACGTAATTTAAAAGAATGTTATTAGTACAAACATGTTTTCTTAAAAAACTGGATATATATGTTGTGTTAATTATTACTGGAGTGGGGAATTCAATGTTGTTGCTGCATTTATATGCAAATTAGCAGCTCGTGCATATTAATTAGCATATTTGAAATGCTAATTAGGATAACAGTCTGCTTGTCTGTCTTTATAGTGGCCAAAATAAAGACCTGCAATGTTAGACCCCTCTCCCACCCTGATCAAGAAAAACTCTGAGCTGCACATTAGCATACAGGAGCTGGGCATTAGCATAAAGGAGCTGCAGAATCAATTCTAAATACTTCAGAAATGATGTACTTTAGAGAAAAACTGCTAGAAACACGTATAGCTAGTATTGAATGTTCTTTAATATGAAATCAAACTCCGCTTCGGGTGACAGAGAACCTTTAAGCTAGCAAAAGACTTATAAGAAAGAACACTCTGAGCATTAATACAGCTGTATGTACCCTGGTTGGCAGAGATTAATAATTAGTGCTAATTGACACGTAGGACATGCCTATATATGCGGTTATACAAAGTAGATTGTTTAAGAAGAGGACCTCTTTCATAGCTCATATTTAAAAAAATGTGTGCGTCCCATGGCAATTTAACTGTGACAAAAAACATAGAGTAACACTTAATACTAAGTAGTAAACTATGGTATAGGTAACTATGTGTTGCACATGTACTTATTTATCTAATACATTACAATGTTTGAGTGGGGGGTTTTATTTGCCTTCCCTCCTGGATAATTTCACATAATGCAAAGATTAAAAAGGAGATTTAAAAAGTTTGAACTTCATGCACTAAAAGTCTTATTGTTTTAACCACAATTACTATGTATATGATACTCCCATAATCCTCCATTCCTTTTTTCACTTTCTCTCCATTACACTTTCTCTTCTTCATTATGTTTTGCTATATATATATATATATATATATATATATATATATATATATATAGTAAATAGAAAGTACATCTGTGTTCACATTTGAATGTCTAAAGCAAGTTAAAAAACCTGCTTTCAGCTCAGAGTTCCGAGAAAAACAGTTATTACACTGCATTCTGGGAAGTTGAGCTGGGACAAATATGCCCACAAATGCCTCGCTCTTCATTCCGTAGCCATCATCAAACATGGCTTCCTTTAAGCTCGTGCATGCTGTATTACACAGCTTTAATGCAAAGCCAAGGTTGGAATAAACACAGGCTGAGTATCCAATCCATGTACAGCTGTTTCAAGCTTACTGGCTATCATCAGCATGGAGCGGGATCTCAGCCTGTGTTGTGGAAATTATGAGTAGGTAGTTCACCACAACAATCATTTAAAATATATACACACACACATATATATATATATCTCAGGATGGGAATATAGCAAGGGATACATAATATGTTTAGAAGATATTGGAGTACTACAAGCCAAGCAGGCTCCACAGACCTAAGAGTCCAAATCCCATTACATATTTATATAGGGAGGGAGCCATAGATCTACAAAAAATAGTTCACATATTTTTAGCAGTGCTGCTTATTTATGCCACACAAATTGGTGACTCTTGAAATCTTCCATCTGCAGAGTCTTTTTTTTTCTAGAAAGGAGACCGCCATGACCTAATTAAAATAAAATAACTCCAGGCACAAACCCCACTTAGATGCAAATGATTTCGGCACCATCAAGTAGACAGCTGCAAAATGTATTTATAACATGTAAACAAACAAAGCCGGCATCATAGTAAATTGAGATACTAAGCTCTATGTTTTTAAAGGGCCAACGTAATGTCCTATTTCTCGTGGTAAATTATTTTCTATATGATCTTTTAAATAATTAAATTTAATATTTGCCTAACTTATTTTAGAAAGTTAAAAAAAAAATAGAACCTTTACATTTTAAACTCTGATCTGCAATTATTTTTTAATACGTGCTTCTATTTTCTATTCTGAACTGATTTTGTCTTTTACTTGGTCAGGAGGGTGTGAACTAATGAGAATCCATTAGTTGTATATAAAGCATTTTTATCTGCTCCTCTACATCCAAATATTTCCACAGCAGCATAGATTAAAATAAAAGATAATAAATTAGAAGTTGTATTTGTTTTTACTTTCTAAAAATATTTAGCCTACTTTCCAGTAGTAGTTCATCAATATATATATATATATATATATATATATATATATATATATATATATATATATATAATCATTTAGTTGAACAAAAGAGTAATGTGTATATATATATATATATATATATATATATATATATAAAAACATTTTAATATAGGACCTCAATCATACTTTAAAAAGAAAATCATTTTTTGTAAGTTTATTTATACTGAAAATCGCTCTTTTACAAGGGATTTACTTTTAGGCTGGTACTTCTCCCATCATCTACAAACTGCTTAGATGTTTAGCTTACTTTGAAAGTGCAGCAATGAAATAGTGCAGGGAAGTGGTAGTATACTCTGACATCTGTTTGTACAAAATTTTAGACTTTCAAGTCTAAAGATAAGGGAAGATTCTCACAAAATCTACTTTATTAATCTCAAAAGAAGTTGTTTATACTGACCGTTACTACTTAAAGGACCACTACAATATGAAATGTTATATATATATATATATATATATATATATATATATATATATACACATACATATATATATATATACACACACACACAGGAATACCTTGTTTAGTGCTGTAGATAGCACTCCGTTTAACATGGGGAAGATAGGGATAGGGGAACTCAAGGAACTTCAAAGAAACAGCAAACATAACACTAAGACAAACTGAACATTAGCAGAAATATGAACTTTAAAATTTGTGATGTTGAAGCTTCTGGGTCATCCTCTGTTTTATTTGGAGAAAAAAAACAGTGTTATAGTGAATCAGAGCATTAAAGGGGTCCGGCAGGAAACACAGCATTATATTGAATCAAAATTAAAAGGGGTCTGGTAGGCAAAAACAGCGTTATATTGAGGCAGGGCTATAGAGAATCAAAGCGTTAAAAGGGGTCTGGCAGGCAAAAACAGTGTTATAGCGAGGTTTAGCATAAAAAAGGGGACTGGCAGGAAAAACAACTCAATAGCGAATCAGCTCTAAAAGGGGTAGCTTTAAGCGGAGTATACCTGAATATATATATATTAGAACACATTGTCTGGCTAAGTCTAAGAGCATGGTTAAACAGAAAAAAAAGTCATACAGATTGTTTTTAATTTAAAAAAGTAATTTTTGATGGCTCTGCTGGACTTTGGAGGGATCCATGATATATTGCTGGACCTTGTGTGTGACTGAGGGGAGTTTACATTTCTGGAGAGATTTTGTTGCATTGAATGATGCAAGGTGTCTGCTCTGGGCTAGTGAGGGGGGAAAGGGTATATTATCAATTTCTATCTTATTTATTCATCAAGCAAAATATCTACATAGTTACATAGTAATTGAGGTTGAAAAAAAACACATTTTAGGCCATCTAGTTCAACCTTTTTATATCTCCTCTGATCTGCAATATGCAGATTAATTGTTCTTTCTGTTCCCTCTTCCCTTCACTTATAACTACAAACACACACAAATACAAAATGGATTTCTGTACTCATAGAGTCTTCAAAAAATTCAGATTTTCACAAATAATGCTATTATGCCCATGACTTACACAGCTGCTAATATTGTTAGTTTAGTACATACTTGACAAACAAGTGTCTTTTTTCTTGAACTGCAATGGTCCTTTAAAAGATCAAAAGCTTGACCCCAGCAAGATCCATTAGCTTGTGAAATAACGACTGACACCAAATTGGGAGTAACACGGACCACAGCTTTATTAACCAACTGGATTAACATAATTCATAACTTAACATAATTACCGTAATTAACATAACATTCCTTAATTAACATAATGGAGGAGGAGCCCAGCCAGGACAGTAACCTCGCGCCCAGTGCCACCCAGTGCTTTTCCAAGCCCGCCCATGAGGCAGGGCAATGCCCACTTAAGCCAGTGGGCCGGGCAACTCGCCTCCCGCCGTGAGACACCAACATCAAACAAAGCAAATTTGATACAACGTGCCAACATTACACACTTCCAACTCAATTCCTCTCCTATAACACAAGGAAAATATAAACTAATATACAGGGAGTGCAGAATTATTAGGCAAGTTGTATTTTTGAGGATTAATTTTATTATTGAACAACAACCATGTTCTCAATGAACCCAAAAAACTCATTAATATCAAAGCTGAATATTTTTGGAAGTAGTTTTTAGTTTGTTTTTAGTTTTAGCTATTTTAGGGGGATATCTGTGTGTGCAGGTGACTATTACTGTGCATAATTATTAGGCAACTTAACAAAAAACAAATATATACCCATTTCAATTTTTTTTTTTTTTTACCAGTGAAACCAATATAACATCTCAACATTCACAAATATACATTTCTGACATTCAAAAACAAAACAAAAACAAATCAGTGACCAATATAGCCACCTTTCTTTGCAAGGACACTCAAAAGCCTGCCATCCATGGATTCTGTCAGTGTTTTGATCTGTTCACCATCAACATTGCGTGCAGCAGCAACCACAGCCTCCCAGACACTGTTCAGAGAGGTGTACTGTTTTCCCTCCTTGTAAATCTCACATTTGATGATGGACCACAGGTTCTCAATGGGGTTCAGATCAGGTGAACAAGGAGGCCATGTCATTAGATTTTCTTCTTTTATACCCTTTCTTGCCAGCCACGCTGTGGAGTACTTGGACGCGTGTTATGGAGCATTGTCCTGCATGAAAATCATGTTTTTCTTGAAGGATGCAGACTTCTTCCTGTACCACTGCTTGAAGAAGGTGTCTTCCAGGAACTGGCAGTAGGACTGGGAGTTGAGCTTGACTCCATCCTCAACCCGAAAAGGCCCCACAAGCTCATCTTTGATGATTCCAGCCCAAACCAGTACTCCACCTCAACCTTGCTGGCGTCTGAGTCGGACTGGAGCTCTCTGCCCTTTACCAATCCAGCCACGGGCCCATCCATCTGGCCCATCAAGACTCATTCTCATTTCATCAGTCCATAAAACCTTGAGATATTTCTTGGCCCAGTCTTGACGTTTCAGCTTGTGTGTCTTGTTCAGTGGTGGTCATCTTTCAGCCTTTCTTACCTTGGCCATGTTTCTGAGTATTGCACACCTTGTGCTTTTGGGCACTCCAGTGATGTTGCAGCTCTGAAATATGGCCAAACTGGTGGCAAGTGGCATCGTGGCAGCAGCACGCTTGACTTTTCTCAGTTCATGGGCAGTTATTTTGCGCCTTGGTTTTTCCACACGCTTCTTGCGACCCTGTTGACTATTTTGAATGAAACGCTTGATTGTTCGATGATCACACTTCAGAAGCTTTGCAATTTTAAGAGTGCTGCATCCCTCTGCAAGATATCTCACTATTTTTGACTTTTCTGAGCCTGTCAAGTCCTTCTTTTGACCCATTTTGCCAAAGGAAAGGAAGTTTCCTAATAATTATGCACACCTGATATAGGGTGTTGATGTCATTAGACCACACCCCTTCTCATTACAGAGATGCACATCACCTAATATGATTAATTGGTAGTAGGCTTTCGAGCCTATACAGCTCGGAGTAAGACAACATGCATAAAGAGGATGATGTGGTCAAAATACTCATTTGCCTAATAATTCTGCACTCCCTGTATATATTTTTTTTTTTAGACAAACCCAACTTTCTTAACTAACTTAGGGCAGGGAGGAAGGGAAAATCCTGGCAATGGCCGGCACAGAGTGAAGGAGGAAGCTCGCGATACGGGCGGAAATCCCTCCTCCACTCTCCCAGCCAATCAGGAGCTGCCTCCGCGCCGGCTAGAACCAGTTACATAGGCCTTTACATGATTATATTTTTTTCTTTTATACCTTCTTACAAGTGAAGTGTTCATGTTGTCCAGATATCATGTGTCTTTCTGTTTTTCTCTCATACCAATTTTTAGCTCCCTATAATTACCAAAACATGTTTATTATATTGTGACGGGCCTCAAACAGGATTAATTTAATCCTCCCACCGTAGAAAGGTGTTAGAACAACAAATAAGGGAGGATATGTAATGCAAGTTATAAAAGCACAGGTGGGCAGAAAACTAGATTAGTCGCTTGACTATAGAATATGTATTTATCTTAGATTAATTTATTTTAGGCTTTAGGCCTATTCTCAATTAATCAGTGTTATAGCGAGTGGAACTTGTTGAAGCTTTAGAAAGATTATAATGTGATGAAAGTAAACACAGGCGGATTTATATGGTATATTAAACATATCTGGGAATTAAAAAGATTAATTAACCCTTTCACTGGGTTTACATTTTTTATGGCCGACAGTGAAAGGATTTCAACGCCACAATAGTTTTGTTTTTCAAGCCGGCATTGAATGAAAACATTTTAAATTTAAAATGTGTAAAAAAATAAGATTAAATGTGGTGTCCACTACTTACATCCAATCAATGACTTATACAAAGTTGAAAGTTAATGGTCATTGGATCCAGGAAGTAATTAGGCATATTCTGCAATACTTTAGGTCTGTTGCCTTTAGAATGAAAACAATGCATGCAGACCCCAAAGAGTAATTGGCAATTATTAGCATTCATACTGAGCAAGTAAATTCATGCTTGGTGAATCAGAAAAATTGATTGGCAGGTAAAAGTCATAAACCTCAATGTAAGTTTATTACAAAAGAAAATGCAAATGTTAATAACTAATCCTTGTTGTTAACTGTAGATTTAAAATATATCACATTTGGAAACTATGCCGAGTCTCTTTAAACTCTCAAACACCAAAGCACTGCCATACCTGCTAAAATGTAAATGAAAGACCATTTTAGATGTTCTCAACAAAAATGATGGTTCCACAGAGAGATGCCACATTTATTGAAAATAATAAAATCACTAATGTGTTTTTCTGCTCGTCTTCCAAATGAATAACCATAACATGAGACGATCCCACTTCTCCGTCCATTCTATCACTTCAAGTCTATTTGACCTCTACAACAACTGCTGCTTTGAACAATGTTGGACATCACTTGTAACGTATAAATAAACTCAGTATCAGCAAGTTTAAACTGTTGTGCTGGCCAAGGAGGAATGGTGTAGTATTTATGGGCGAGGAACAGCTGCACAAGGCTCTCATGTACCGCTAGGACCATAGCCCCACAGCAGCAGGTGGTTGTGCTATGGTTACCAGCACCAAAAGGAGCACTGAATATATTATAACACACTATATACTATGTCTGTGCTGACTCAGACACCAGATACCTGAAACAAGTGTATTTTATAGGCCAGTGCCTATAAACAATAGCTACTTATATTTCAAGCGTGTCTGTCTTTATCGTGTTATGTGTAACTGAAGTGTACGGTCCCAATACTGCAATGGTAGACTGGAGGGAGTCTGTCTCATGAATGTTATATTGGAATAGATTAACATTATGGTCGGATTTAACACGTAAAAGTCTCTTTAACTATTCTTATTTACTCAACTGACATGCTCTTATGTTTTAACAATTCACTCCCCCAAAGATATCTCTCTATTGATTTTATCTTATATAATTGATCATAATCAATCATATAAGATAAAATCAATTGAGACATAGGGAGGAGCTTTTCATGTAATTTATGCTTAAAATACCCAACTTTTAAGATTAATTCCAAACAACACTTCCACTTATTTTTTTCCCATAACAACCAACTCATTATATTTATTTATATATATATAATATTTTGTGGTGTAACTTTAAAGTCTCTGACCATCATGATATAACCATCTGGACAGAGGTGTGTTTCTGCCCAGACTCACAGACCTAGGGCAACACATTTTCAGGGGGTATATGCAAATAAAGTGTATATGGCACTATTTGGTCATATATATATAATATATATATATAATATATATATATATATATATATATATATATATATATATATAATATATATATATATATATATATATATATATATATATATATATATATATATATATATATATATATATATATATATAGTAAATAAATAGTACATTTGTGTTCACATTTGAATTTCTAAAACAAGTTAAAAAACCTGTTTCATGCCCAGAATTCAAAAAAATACAGTTATTACAATGCATTCTGGGAACTTTGGCTGGGAAATGCAAATGTGCCCACAAAGACTTTGCTCTTGCAATCCATAACCATATTAAACATGGCTTCCCTTAAGCATATCCCTGCTGTATAAAACAGCTTTGAGCAAAGCGCTACGGTTGGATTACATACAATATATATATATAGTATGTCAGAGATATATAGAAAGAGGAAAAAGGAGCTGCAAGCAGGCGCAGGGCAGCATAAAACCATAAGAGATCATTAATGGCCATAGATAATGGGACAAAGCAATATTTTTACATTTTGGAAAAAAACTGTATTTTGTTATTTGTTTTTTTGTTTAAACCACGAACAGACACACTATTCTGAATTATCTTAATATTACTCCTTTGAGAAATTACACAAGGTATCATGATGCAAACTCAATCCATGACCATAGACTTTATTTCCATATTGATGAAAATTAGCCCTTTATCACAGGATGGGTCCGGTCTTGATTTGTGTGCAAACACAATCTGTTTTTTTTTTTTTTGCAGATCAGAGGCTTAAAGTAAACCAATTAAGGCACAGAAAAGAATCTGGATAAGGATATCTCTGCTAATTGCACAGATCGTTTTATCTCAAAGCCAGTCCTCAAGTGCCCCTAACAAGACAGACTTACTACGGATATCCCTGCTGTGCACAATAAGAAAGGCAGAGGCACTAATTGATGTGTGGGGTAACATGAGGACTACAATCCACAAATACGGACACAGACTCTATATAATGCGATTTTGGTGAAATACATTTAAATAATACTTATTTTGTACTGAGCTATAATAAATTCAATTAAAAGTATTTAAAAATGATTATTGATGTGTATTAATCAATAGAATATAGTTTTGTTTGTTAAAAAAAATTGGAATCATGTAAAACTACAATTTTAAGCACTTAAAGCACTATCAATTTAATATTACTAAAAATAATGATGTTTTCCTACAATAAACTTTTATTAAAATGTAGAACTTTTACCTGTCATTCAGTCTTTCTGATCCAACCACTAAGGACAGTTTCCTATGTCTTTCTAATGGCGAGATAATTGCTAATAATTTGCTACAGCTATTGTTTGTAGAGGAAGGCCAAGTGCAAAAAGACTGGGCATGCTCAGACCACAGGGGGTAATGTATCTAATAAGCCTAGTTACTCTCTGGGGTCTTATAATGACAAGCAATATATGACAAGCAACTATTTAATTTATTTATTAACGGATTGTCAATAAAATCAATTATTGAAAATACATTTGTGTAACTTATAGTTGAGCTTAAGTATTTTCGGGGACTGCCCTTCTGGATCGCTACCGTGTTATTGTGAAGGGGCTTGTGTACCTCAATGAAGCTGTGAGCTAAACCACGTAGGGTCACCCAACATGGGCAGGCCAAAGCAGGGAAGTAAGACAAATCAAGGGCCACTGGAGAAGTAACTGACAACTCACTCCATGTAAACCTTATGGATTAGCACAAAAACAAAATTTGGCTAGCATGCTGAGGTCCATAGGGTCACAGAGAGTCGGACACAACCAAACAACTAAACACATTTCTTGGGGCTAGCAGACCATCTCTCTCCATCTGAGCGAGAGGATCTGCCCAGGAGACTGTCCAACACATTTTCTGATTGGTCTAGGTTTGCCTGCAGTGGCCACTTTAGGGAAGGAGGCAGATAAAACCCATGTTTGTATAGTGGATGGAGAGAGTCATAGTTGATTAAGTTTGAAACTCTACAGTTCAAATGTAAGCTACATTCCATTTTTTTTCTTCAAATTTTCACCAGCTAAAACATATAGCCCTTTATTTTATAGTATTACATTTGGCTAGTATTTCTGCTCAATTAAAAGCTAATGCCTTATAAATGTGAGGGGGGAATGGAACAAATAATAAGGCAACGCAATTTTAAGAACAGTCCCTGGCAAACAGGATCATTTACAAAATTTCTCAACTCACAAAGGAGAAAAAACTGTTTCTTAATGTTTGATCCCTTTGCTCAGAAAACATTAAACAGTTGCTGCTATGAATAATGTCTAATAAATTAAACAGAAGACGGCAAAACTAAATATTTCCAAATATGTAAAAGCGTGTTTATTTTACTAGCAGTTATATTTGGAAATGGTCTTTAAAACTGAACATGGGCCAGAAGACATTACTCATTTAAAAATCAAGCCATTAGAAAACTCTTAGTAAAAAGAATAAAACCAACCTTTCATCTCAAAAGAAAACATAGTTCTTACAATAACACATAAGAGATTACAGCTTCTAATCGTACTCAAGAAGGGGAGTAAGTGCGGTCGTATGTTCAGTGTTCAGAGGATTGTTCATATTCATAGCGGTTTCAGGCTGGATGTAAAATAGATAGACAGATGGATGGACGGATGGACAGATGGATGGATGGACAGATGGATGAACAGATAGATGGATGGATGGGTAGATAGACAGATGGACGGACAGACAGACGGATGGACGGACAGACAGACGGATGGACAAACAGACAGACAGACGGACGGACGAACAGACAGACAGACAGACGGACGAACAGACAGACAGACAGACGGACGAACAGACAGACAGACAGACGGACGAACAGACAGACAGACAGACAGACAGACAGATAGACAAATAGATGGTTGGAAGAGATAGATGGTTGGACAGATAGATGGTTGGACAGATAGATGGTTGGACAGATAGATGGTTGGACAGATGGATTGTTGGACAGATAGATTGTTGGACAGATAGATGGTTGGACAGATAGATGGTTGGACAGATAGATGGTTGGACAGATAGATGGTTGGACAGATAGATGGTTGGACAGATAGATGGTTGGACAGATAGATGGTTGGACAGATAGATGGTTGGACAGATAGATGGTTGGACAGATAGATGGTTGGACAGATAGATGGTTGGACAGATAGATGGGTGGACAGAAAGATGGGTGGACAGATAGATGGGTGGACAGATAGATGGGTGGACAGATAGATGGGTGGACAGATAGATGGGTGGACAGATAGATGGATGGACAGACAGATAGACAAATAGATAGTTGGAAGAGATAGATGGATGAACAGATAGATGGGTGGACAGACAGATAGATGGATGGATGAACAGATAGATGGATGGATGAACAGATGGATGGATGGACAGATAGATAGATAGATAGATAGATGGATGGATGGACAGACAGACAGACAGACAGACAGACAGACAGACAGACAGATAGATAGATAGATAGATAGATAGATAGATAGATAGATAGATAGATAGATAGATAGATAGACAGACAGATAGATAGATCATTGCAAATGTTTGTTTATAGATTTATAAATGCAAATGTTTGTTTTTAATAAAATATAAGTGGAAGTGTTAGATAATTGCTCTAGAAGTTAAGTACTATATACATGAAATTGATGGGGGAAAAAAGACCCTATCTCAATGCTACTACATTTATCTAAAGTGTGTATCTAATGAGAGAGATAAGCAGGAAGAACATGCCCAGTTTCTAGAATCATAATCACAGTGGAAGGTTTCTGGATGTCACTAGGAAAATATTATACCTGTGTACTAATTTACTTTATTTTATTAAGAAGTATGAATAAACTAATTGTTTATGACAAAAATCATACAATTTGTACCTATTTGGATCTGCAGCTCATGAATACATACAGCTCATGAATATACAGACTGTGAAACGCAGTGTTTAAATTTAAATTAGCCTCTCAATTAGCATGTTGCAGAACGCTGCCACTGATTGGTTACTATGAGACACTGAATTTAAAAGTACATTGTGTTCATGAGTTGCAGAGGGGAGAAACCAATTCAGAATCATTTGTAAGATTTTAGGCAGAAAAGAAAGGTTTTAAGTATATATATATATATATATATATATATATATATATATATATATATATATATATATATATATATATATATAAAGAGATACATAGATATATTATATTCCTAGTGAAACCCAGAAACCTTCCATGTCCTTTTAAAGTCTTATTATTTTTATTTTGCCCCTGATTTCCTGCCTCTCTATGTGTTTCCAGAAATCTGCCTCACACGGACATTTAATCATAGGATGCAAAAGGTGAAATAGCAACTCCCACACCAGACAGACTTACTCAACAAGTCACAAGACACTGGGGGATTGCACAGATCTGCCCTGTAAAACCTAGCCACAAATGACTAATGTGGATAGAAATTTAATCCGATGATACATTTATTGTAAATGAGGACATACGGATTGTAGTATTTTATTCTGTGTGTAAATCATGTTCTATATAAACATTATTAGCCCTGCAGAATAAGTACACCATTAATTAACAATAAAAATACAAACCGCAGAAAATCAAAGTTTTATTCATTAAATATAATTTAAAAAGACAGTTGGTCACTTCTGTATCGGGCTTCTCTCACTGTCCGAAGCACTTCGGAACTGAAAGATTTCAACTGAGATAAAGCTATTCAAGCCTTACCAAGACTGTTATCATAGTTGAAGTGCTTAGGGAATGGAGAGAGGTGGAGGCTACAGCAGTGGTCCTTTATTGTGGTCAATAATTGTTTCTGGCTAAAGATTTGTTTTGCTGCTATTGCACATGTATTTTTAATGTTAATTAATGGTGGACTCAAACTGGGTTTAAGCATGCATTGGCCCTTTAAGCTCAGGTTCTAAGTACAACGGTTAGTTAAGCATTCAAAGCATTTCTTTGATCTACCTGTGATGGCGCTATCCAATATTGCAACCTGTTTTCTCAATGGGAAGAGGATCTTGGGTACTGATAAGGTCTCAGTTTGTTATATTGAGAGTTCTTGCATGATTTCATGCCAAACCTGTGATATACATACCTGTGATGAAAGAGTATGCCGCTAACAAATTGCTAATAAGCGCCATTTCTGAGTTGGTCTGGCCCACGGGCGCCATTGTATGGGTGGAGTTTGGGTGTTTTATCTCATCCATAGACAGGTTGTTATCAGCTGGGTAGAAAGCAGCAGCTCGCCCTCTCTTCTTATCTGTTTAATACATTAAATAAAAAGGGTTATTCTATGATCTGTTTTTCCAAAGTCGAGATAAATAACATCCTCCGTCCTACTAAGATCAGTATATTAAAAAAAAACAATAAACCTCAGTACAAACAACTTTTTATTTATCCTAGATAAGTTTAAAAATGTATGTAAAATTAAACTTGCCTAGTTTGCCAGTTACTCATACATGTTTGAGGGGAACAGAATCTGTCATTTTATGTTACATTTTTGTCAAAGACACATAGAATGCTGAGCTAATTAGATCAAACATTTAACAGTGAGCTCAAGAGCCAATCAAATTGTAGCTGGGTACTATGCTGTCACGCTTACATTCATATTCTTTGTTCTTCAGCCAATCACATCACCCAATATACAGAGGTCTAGTGGCAATAAAAGACAAGTGCTAAAACTTTTACCCATATAATTGAACTTCTAGAAGTGAACTCTTTCATATAAAATCAACAATGTGTTCGAACTGGTGGCATGTCTTTTGCGCACTGGAGACCAGTTCGCCGTCATCAGGGCGCCGAGAACTACGCTCTGATGACGCTCTGCACTCCAGCCTGCATTACATTTGCCCCATTTCATATTTACTGGTTGCTGGAGGCTGCCAAGGCTAAGGTAAGGGGGGCTATATACATATGGGTCAGTGGAACTGGCGTGTGTTACTAGGTGCATGTTGCATTGCATGTTTATCACTACATACATGATAAACATGCAATGCAACATGCTCCTGGTGACACATGCACACAATGCCTGGCCCATATGGTACACTGTCAGACCCTTACCTTAGCCTTGGCAGCCTCCAGTAAATGAGATGGGGGCCTGTGTTGCAGATGGGATGCCGGCTGGAGCGCATAGCGTCATCAGGGCGCAGTTATCGGCGCCCTGATGATGGCGTGCGTTCGATCCTCGCTCTATCTTACAGGTGAATTAAGAGGTATTGTAAAAAAAAGTCTTTTGAAGATCCTGTCAATTGAATTTTCTTATCTGATCACATTTAATTGAATGTGAATACAGGGACAATGATTTGCAGTCTAGACCCCCCATAAGATTCCTTGTCCTTTTGTTTCCTATAACATGTCAAGACAGAGGAGGATGCAATCTATCTACATCATCCTACAATATGATGCTGTGAAAGTGTTACTTGCCTTATGCCAACAAGTTTGGAAAACAGTGGACAATAGACTGGAAAAGGTCAGTCTACATCCCAATCCCCAAAAAAAGCCATTACCAAAGATTGCTCCAATTATCGAACAATTGCACTCATTTTACATGCCAGCAAGGGAATGCTTAAGATCCTACAAGATCGACTCCAACAATATATGGACCGGAGACTACCAGATGTGCAAGCCGGGTTCCACAGAGGGAAAAGAGATGCCCTCTGGATAATAGAGAAAGCAAGAGAGCTCCAGAAAAGCATTAAAATCTGCTTCATATGACTATTCTAAAGCCTTTGACTGTGTGGATCACTATAAAATGTGGCATGGTCTTAAAGTGATAGGGATACCAGACTATCTTGAGGAATCTGTATGTGCACCAAAACATGGAACAACAGAATGGTTCAAGATTGGGAAAGGAGTGCGACAAGGTTGTATATTGCCACCTTATTTAATCAACTTGCGGAATACATCATGCATAAGGCTGGACTGGCTGAATCCAAAGCCAGAATCAATATTGCTGGAAGGAATATCAACAACCTCAGATCCTCCTATGATACTACTTTGATGGCTGAAAGTGAGGAGGAACTAAAGGACTTATTGATGAGGGTAAAAGAAGAGCAAACAAGCAAAAGCTGCTGCTCAATGTTAAAAAGATGAAGATTATGGCAAATGGCAAATAGATTGGGAAGAAGTAGAGGCAGTGACAGATTTTATTTTCCTCTGTTGCAAGATCTCTGCAGATCGTGACTTCAACCATGAAGTTAAAAGACATTTGCTTCTGGGAAGGAAAGTTATAGCAAGTGTAGGCAAACTATTAAAAAGTAAACAAATTAGCTATCAACATAGGTCCGCATAGTTAGAACTATGATATTCCCATTAGTAACATACGGATGTGAGAGCTGGACCATACAAAAGGCCAAACTCTGTAGAATTGACACCTTTAAATTTTGGTGTTGGAGAAAACTGCTAAGAGTCCCTTGAACTGCAAGAAGATCCAATCAATCAATACTATAGGAAAGCAAGACAAACTGCTCACTGGAAATTTTGATCATGAGGCTAAAGCTCAAATATTTTGGCCATATCATGAGAAGACAGGAGACTCTGATTCCGGGAAAAATTGAAGGCACAAAAAGAAGGAGATGACATGTGGCCATTGTAGAAATGAACACAAGCTGGAGTTAAGAGAGGCAATGGCTGACAGAAATGCCTCGCGTGCTGCAGTCCATAGGGTCACGGAGAGTCGGATATGACTGAACAACAACAAAATGTACACTATAGACCCCTTATATTTCATACACAAATACTTTAATTTGTAATGCTATAAAATAATCTTTTATCTGCAAAAAAGACTACTTTCATCTCGTTTTACTAAAAGAAAAATGCAGATTTAATGTACAAACTCTGGTATCTCTCTGTGGCTATAGCCATTGCAATCTGTTTTGATTATACAGCCCTGCTTTATATCAGGATCCAATTAAGTAAAAGGCAGCTCTATTTATCACTTCCTCTAGATGCATACACTTATTGCATTTAGTCAAAAGCATCATTTCCTGTTGTGACTTAGAAAACCGGAGATAATTTAATTTTATATGAAGAGGGCTGAACAAGAAATTTCATATTATTATTGGAAGTATGGATTGAGTTAAAGAATGTGTATAATTATCTTCCATCAACGCCGTAACCAGCTGCTGAATGTCACATTGAATTATTTACACATCATTATTCTGCATTATTTGTGCATAAAAGACTCTCGAGAACAACTTTTATTTCTTTTACATGTGGTAGAAACCTTCAATACATCAAAGGAGGGAAAATGCAAGAATAAGGGGTCATTTGAAGCAAGAAGGTGAGGGATTAAGAAGTAATATATGTAAGTACTACTCTATAGAAAGGGTAATAGATAAGCATAACGGCATCCTGAGTTTAATTAAAGGGACATGGAGGGTTCTCCAGTTTTTAATATTAAAATGACCTACCTAAATGTTTGTTTGCATATTTAAACGTCATTATATTAACAATAGTTTAAAAGCTCTGGTTTTATTCACTGAAACTTTCCACACAAAAAAATACCTTCCCAATAAAGCTCCCCCCTGCATTTCATGCACACAATGTGTCTGTATTACTGGCCAATCACAGACTGTGTCTTAGCAGCATTTCAGACACACACTGTTGAGACACAGTCTATCATTGGCTACTTCATCTAGTATTATAGACACATTGTATACATGATCTACAGGGGGCGAACCTCTGCAGGTACTGTTTAGAAGGTTTCAGAGCTTTTAAAGCATTGTTAATACAATGATATATGCAAAAAAATAAATAACTCTCAGGTATATTATTTTAATATTAAACACAAAGAACCATCCTTGTCCATTTAATCCAAGCTTTTTAGGTAGATAGTATGGGCAGACTAGATATAACATTTTGGTTCTCATCTGCCGGCAGACCTCTGTTTCGACCTCTCTTTAACCCTATTGCTGTCAGAGCATTACTTTTTGCATTTTGCAGCAAATTTTATATATTTTTTTCAGTTTTTCTACTGACCTGAACTTAAGAGTGTTTTTTCTCGGTGACATCATCATTCGCAGCATGCAGCTAAAGTCTTCTTAAAACAGAAGAGCGCATAATAATGCCACCAGCAAAGCATGATGGGGAAACTTACATTAATATTAATGCTGAACTATTCTGAAATCTGTAGTTATTTAGCTCTGCACAGTACAGAGTTATAGAGCTTGCCAATTTGGAACAAGAAAACTGCTGAATGCAAAACACTTTACACTCATATCTATAGATGGGTTCCCTGGTGGTGCTTTCACCGCTGCAACCTGGGATCGATTCCAGTCAGGGAATCAAGAGGTCACACCACCCTGAAGCCAAGCAGGGTTGGACCTGGTTAGTACTTGGATGGGAGACCACCTAGGAATACCAGGCGCTGTATGCTGTGGCCCACTGGAGAAGGAATTGGCAACCCACTCCAGTATCTCTGCCATGAATACTAACCCGCATGATGTGTTGCGGTCCATGAGGTCACAGAGAGTTGGACACGACTGAATGACGCAAACACATTGTATTAATACTTGCCACAAAAAGACAGGTTAAATTGAATAATACCATTTGATATTTTGAAATTCCCATTAAGCATTACTTAACTGTTCATATGGTAGATAATTTGGCAGGTCTTCTACCTTTTTAAGTATTCTTCTCTAAATGTATGTAGATTAATAAAAAAAAATAGACATATATTTCTCATGACCACTATAGATTATCCCAGTGCTGAAAACAAAACTAAATCCTAAGCATTTCAAAGAACTTAAATATTCAAAGAATTTCAAAAATGCTTACATCAAATAGTATCTAGTGTCTTTTATAAAATGAAAAGAGATAACATTTTTCTGCTTGATAGATCTATATCGCTTGTCTCCTTCTCCAGTTCTCCTGACATCTATATTCACCTCCCCTAAGTGAATTATTGAATCCTCCTATCAACATCAAAGTTCTCCTGTATCTGCTCCCTATAATCAGATATGACTTTTCATTACATATCTGCCTTTCGGGGCCTCCTATGGAAATCTCCCACTTCCATAACCCTCTCATATTAAATTGTTTCTCTAAGTGAGCTCTTTTACTAGATCTCATTTACTAGACTCTGTGCACCCATCTTGATACCCTCTAAAAGAACCACTATAGGTAAGTAACTGATTAGAATTAAATTCAGTATGAAGATCAGTTTGCCCTTAACCAATATACGGTCATGTTTTAAAGGATAGTTGTAGAAAAAGACACATAAATCCAATTCATGCCTACAAGATGTCACTGCAGGACGTTGGGGTAATTACAGGCCCTTTGTTCTGTTTGCCGCTCTGAATCTCTGTGGGTGCGGCTTACTGGTCCACCCACGCAAGCCAAACCCCCATATCCATCCATCCCTGATTGGCTCTAATCATCCAAGTCTTCCCATACCCCCCCAGCTGCTGTTCCCTTACTGGATGATCTTGATAGGGGAATAGATTTTGGATAGGTCCTCCCACCCACATGATAAATGTGATATAGAGATTGCTGTAAAAAGTAAAGTTGGTTGTGGTTACTTGGAACACATAGAGGACGGTGTGTTTCATTTAATGGGAAGGCTTTTATTATTTTTCTGAGCTAAAGCACATGTACATGTTCTTGATCCGTTAGCCGGATACCGAGCAGCCCATTCCTTCAACGAAGATCGCCTATTTAGTGGGGGGTTCCTGTGGCCAAAGGCAGGGATTGTCTGTTGCTAAATAGACCCCCTTTTTGGGAACTTCACATTCAGTATTCATAGAATACAATCAGAATTTAGCTTTAGAATCTTACATTTTAAAGCTGTTGACATGCTTTTAGTATTGTTCTCTTGCACCTCCTACTAAGTGTTAAGGTGGTGGGGAGTATCTGCCAAAAAGCCTTTCCTAAAAAAAAATTATAATTATTATTATCCTTTTTTTGTAACACCCAACATATTCCGTAGCACTATACAGGGGTAAGTACAAGGCTAAAACAATTTTAATACACTGCAAAAGAAAGGAGGGCCCTGTCTTTTTAGCTTAAAATCTAGTTTACATAATGCTTGTTCCCAAAGCACCTTACAAGATTGAATCTGTCTAGTTTTTCCTGCAGTAGTCCCTTTATCTGCCCAAAGATTCTCTTGATAGGAGTCTTTATCTGACTCACTGTAGATTTCCTGGGCAGATCCTGGATACCCAATAGGGGTGGAGAGAAGTGTTGAAGTCTGGACATTTAAGCATTAATGGGTGAAACACGTAGCTTCCAGTCTTTTTAGAACTTATTTTAGACATTCAAACGTGAACACAAATATACTATTTATGTACTATATTCTGTACAGTGGAAGCCTCTATCACTCTTTTACCCACCATATGAAACATGATGATGTGATGAATAGCCTTCCCACAAACCTATAGCAGGATTTAGGTAGCAGCCCCACAGTGATGAGATCCATGTTAAGTCCAAAAACAGTGACTATCTGTGAGCATGGCTCCTAACTCCTGCATAACCCTCCCTATGCTATGCTTTAAATCGGTGTAATATAGCTGGCATATGCTTAAAAGGAGCCATGTTTGAAATGGTATTGGATTAGAGCGTGAAAATGTTTTTGACTCATTTGCATGCCCCTGCCCAGTTTACCAGAGTGCAGTGCAAAACATGTATTTTTCACAAATTCTGAGCAGGAAATAGGTTTTTAAACTTGTTTTAGATTATCAAATGTGAACACAAATGTACTATTTAATTACAAACCAGATAACATTAACTTTGTTATTGATCTTAGGAAACATGTATTGGCTGTTTTTTTCCATTATATTGAAATAACTGAATAAATTAATTTAGAAAAAACACATCCCAGGTTCAATTATATCTGCCTGAAATACACACATTACGTCCAGTAGAGTATATCCAATGGCCAAAAGTGTAGAAAGAGCTTACAAAATAATTTCACCAATGAAGACAGCTTGTTAGGCATCTAAATAATATAACACATGTATTACTCAAGCAGATATGACCTTTCCATTCCTAATTGGTATGGCTAGGTTCACCAATGATGGGATTTTACAATACCTGGCAGTGCGTGTTCCGTTATGAAAGCAGTTTTAGGAAAGAACGCCCCATCTCCGATTACATTGCGATCATGAGCTCTTGGCTGCTGTGGAAAGTGTGTTTGCAGTATTCCTTGGTAATTTGTTGACTTTGGCTGTGTTTCATATAGCAGTTTCTTGGGTACTAAAAAAAATTAAAAAAAATCATTAGAGTCATTTAAAGTTTCTACTCAACGACGCATTAATCTTCTGGACCATTAATCTATGAATATGTTTATCTTTTATTCAAGCTAAATTAAATTACAATTACTGCCTCTAGAGAAGGTAAATTTTATATACGGTACAAACAGACATATATCTTGGTGGTTTAATAAAAGAGTTTCCTCATTACGTTGGTTTTCAACCCTTTCCTCAGGAAATCTCAACCACATTACATTGTGGGTACGCTGAACAATGGGCTCTCTGTGTGCAGGCAACGTAAAATCCCATTTTTTGGTAATTGCATAACTGTTCCTCAAATCTGGTGTGGCTGAGAATCCCTGAGAAAAGGGATAAAAATGACTGTGGTTCAGTGACCATGATGCATAAGTAACAATTCGAGGTTTGCCTACGGAGCAGTGCAAGATCGGCCCAAGAAATCTTGGCACTGTAAGAACTACAACTTTCACACCACACAAAAATATATATATTTTTTTAAATAGTTCTGAAACAAACTTTTACTTTGATGTAATTGGCAATTAAAATAGTTTTGTAAAATTATCAATTAAATGAATACAAATTTACCGGTAATACTTTAATTTAAAAGAATATATATATAAATTGGATAATACATTTCGTAATTCCACTTAAAAATAAGTTTAAAAAATGTATTTCCTGCTCCGGTTTCTCAGAAATACAGTTATTACACTGCACTTTTAAAGACAGGAGGCGGGGACATGCAAATGAGAACACAATGCATTCTCAAATCCATACATATATATGGATAGATAGATAGATAGACAAGTTATGTGCAATTTTACGTCTGAATGCATGCCATTTTTAGCAACTGCCCTATTTGCATATACGGTTGCAAATGTCATGTATGTGTTTAATTTTTTTTTTATTAGATAAAATCTGAATATTTTTCTAGAGAAACTTATATAAACTTATAACTGATTTTCTGTTATTAATAAAATGGTGAAAAAATTATTGAAATACAAAAAGGACAAAAAGGAAACAAATACAAGTTTTTTAAACATAATGTACGAACAGTTCGGGGTAATAGTTTAAGACAATGCTGCAGCTAAGAATTCTGGGGTGTTATATGCAAATAAGCAGGGGTATACAAATATATCTAAAACTCCGGAGCCAGGTAGGATGTTTGCAAGAAAGGAAGCCATTCATAGAGATGCATTATATATATTTTTTAAATATTTAGGAGCCAGCAGGAGACCGGGTTCCTAAAATATTTCCAAATAATTATAGTTCTTACTGTTCTATAGACACAGGACCACGATGTATGCATGAGCAATCACAATAAAAAACACTCTCATTCAATGGAATTTGATGGCCCTGGTTTGAGAGATTTAAATTCCACATAACCTTTAACCTTTGACCCTTGAGAAAAACACATTTGGCATTTGTTAGATGATAGAAATAAGACTTTAATGGTACTGCATGATCATGCCAACCATACTCTCTTGTGGCCACCTCGGTCAACCACTGCCAATGATGGCTTTGCACCAAGAGATTTGGAGGCTCTTATTATAACATCCCACTAAATGTAGAACAGAAAACTATTTTATTGTTCACACAATTGTTATTTACTTGTTCTAGCCCTGTTTATAACCATGAAGAGACACCTTATGTAAATATATTACACGTGAGAAAATTTTCAGTAAATTCCATATAATTCTGTCAGGCCGATCATCACAAGCTTAATAAATTAAATGAACTTAGAACACAGAATTTGGTAATATTTTTCTTATTGCAGGAACATGACTCAGACGTCGAATCCAGTTCTACCAAAAGATCACTCTCCATACATGGCTATTTTACAGAGCTTTAACGTCTCTGAAAATGAACAGCCCATATTTCAAACTCATTAGATAAACAGGCCAAGAAATATTACTGTTACTTTCCTAGCAGAATACTAAAACAGATTTGTACCAGAAAATAATCTGGCTGACTTGAGTCATTAGACCAATGGAGGGCAACCCTTGTCACTTAAATGGCTATATATGTAATCCTCAAATGGCTACACATTATATATTTTGTGGACCCATAGAAAAAAATGGGATACATTCCAAAGGACAAAATATTGGTTTCTAATATATCTAGATTTATAATTAGCAACTGTATTAACAACAAACAAAAAAAGGCGATTTGCATACCAGTAAAATAGTATAGGTGGTCCCCAGGTTACAAACGACCCAACTTATAAACAACCCCTACTTTAGCAAGGGAGCCCATATGTTGGCACGTTATAAATTAACTATAATAATAATAATAATAATAATTCATGATTACATACATAAAAACATTCTCAGGAAAGGATCTTGTCCTTAACCTTGGGACCACCTGTACATTGACCATGATGTTTATTCATAAAGTATAAAGTGGTACAATGATGTACCAACTGCACCTCATGATACAGTGGGCTATCAGGAAGCCATTGGCTATGTTGTGTCCATTATAAGTTGAAATATGGAGATTCACAGCTTTCTCTTTAGAATGATAAATTTGCAGATTTGGGGAAAAAGCAGTTTATGTTTTAAGTTCAAAGACAGGACCCTCCATTTTTTTGCATTGTGTTATTATTGTTTTTGTATTTAACCCCTATATAGTGCTACAGAATATGTTGGCTCGATTCAAATAAAGTATAATAGTAAATACCCCCAGACAACACGCAATGAGGGATGGGAGCAGACCATCAGCCCCTTGAGGCAAATTAAAATAATAGTAATTCAAAACTTTATATAATTGGGTTTTCATTATGATGGCGCAAGTAATACTTTTAAAGTGCCATGACCTGTATTACCATTACAATGTCCCATTAAAATATATGGAAACAAAATAAAATTGCCTAGAATTTAAGAAATCAAATAAAATACACAAAATTGTAATGTTTCATAAAATGTGGTTTCTAATTATGTGAAACTTGCTTGATGCATCCTCCGCCATGGCTTTGAAATGGGAACCCTCCTTACTCATAAACGGGTTAATGAGGTATAGCAGGGGTGGTCAACATGACACAGAAAGAGCATTGTTTACCACCGATATGTTCCAAAATTGCTGCGATTATAACAGCGTATACCTCCCACTAGAGACCACCAACTGTGTGGCAAAAAAAGCCAAAATTGTTAAATCAGGGTTAAAAAAGGAACAGACATTATCAGATTTCGGTTAACTATAAAATAGGCCTATATTTAAAATATATTCTACTAGCGAATTGCCCGTCAAAAAATGACGGCAATGAAATTGTAAGGTAGCTAATGCTGTTTAGTGTGTAATAATGAAATATATAATACATTAATAAATGAATATACTTTACCTATTTTAAAGCATTGTGTGGAAGAGCTGTGAATGTGTTTTGATGTTGCTGCAGCATTAGTGGTGTGGATCTGCTGTGTAAGCGTGCTGAATGTGTGCAGTGTAACACTGTGCGTGCGCGAGCCCAAACCGTTGTCGTGTACTTCCGCATTGGCGTAAAATGGCGAGTAATGTGTGGTATACGTCTGTATCGGAATATCCGTAGGTGTTTTGTGGTGTTTTGCGAGTTTCTTGTGGTGTTTTGCGAGTTTAGAGTGCTGTAGCCTCGTTTTCGTTTTGTTCGGCGGCCATTTTTTCTCTCGCTTCGATTTTTTTTTAGTCTCTAAACTGTTTTATTTGGAGTAAAATCGAGGTGTAAGTTGTATTTTTGAGGTGCTGGGTGCTCCCTCTTGGTGTAGGTAAGTTTTTTATGTATGTGGTGTGTGTATGTATTGTGTTTTACATTTTGTAATGTTCGCGAGTTGCGTCCGAGTGGTGCGAGTCCGTAATGTGTGTGAACGTGTGTCGTATGTTGTTTGCGAGTGTCGTAATGTGTGTGTCGTACTGTTTGGGTTGCGACGTGAAGTTTGCGAGGGTCGCAGTTGCTGGCATGGAGCGCCGTAGGCGCTCCTTGCCAGCAACTGCGACCCTCGCTTTGCGAGGTCCTCAGGTGCTGGCATGGAGCGCCGTAGGCGCTCCATGCCAGCAACTGAGACCCTCGGGCAGTGCCCTCGCGAAGCTGAGACCCTCGGGCAGTGCCCTCGCTTTGCCTTCGGCGCTCCATGCCAGCAACTGAGACCCTCGGGCAGTGCCCTCGCGAAGCTAAGACCCTCGGGCAGTGCCCTCGCTTTGCGAGGGCCTCGGCTCGCTGCGCGAGCCGCGGCCCTCGCTACGCGAGCCCGCAGCGTTAGCAACAACTCGTACGCTCACAACTATATATGTGATTGAAGAGTTACACTTGAAAACAAGCAAAAAAAAAAAAAAAAAAAAAAAAATATATATATATATATATATATATATATATATATATATATAATACAGCCCCTAATTTTATAACTTTTATATGCAATTACGCTGCTGTGGAATCTACCATTTTGGTTTCTTCTAATCAACTTTCTGAGATGAGAGATGAGAGGAGACTTTGAA
This sequence comes from Discoglossus pictus, assembly GCA_027410445.1. NCBI lineage: Eukaryota > Metazoa > Chordata > Amphibia > Anura > Alytidae > Discoglossus > Discoglossus pictus. The sequence goes on along the minus strand of CM050165.1, from coordinate 416,758,575 downwards.
TTTTCCTTCTGGATGGTTACCTTGTCATAGTGAAGGGGCTTGTGTACCTCAATGAAGCCCTACATGGTATAGCTCACAGCTTCATTCATGTACACAAGCCCCTTCACAATCACAAGATAGCAATCAATACAGATTATTACAACTATAAAATGAATCCCTATATATGCCATGATGGGATGAAAGGTGATTGAAAAACCCACCTGTCCAGTGAGTTGAGGCAAAAAAGGTAGCTCATTTGCATGCCTCTACCCAGAATCCTTAGCGGCAGTGAAAGCACTGTACACATATAAATTCTGTGACAAAACATCAGATATTTGTTTGTGCACCATCCTCTATATCTATATATGAATACTATTTAATAAACTGTAAAACTTGTAAAAATTACGGAATATAATTTATTTTTTTTATTGTATTTGAGTAAATACTTTACTACAAAAGAAAGTAATTCCTTTAATATTTTTCATTCTTAAAACCTACTCTTTATTCTAATGCAAGTATGAGAGACATACATAAATAAGACCTATTGCAACTTTGTAAAGGAGATTATAGTGTACACGGATCATAAGGTTATATCTGTGTGTGTTTTGGTCACACCTGCCCAGCCTTGGATCCGGCTATGTACACTTGGTACTGCTTTTGTGTTAATGGGGCTTCCTGACCCTCATCCATATCCTTCCTCTTTAGCAGTAATTATATCATTCAGTAGCAATCACTGCACTCAAATATACAGAACAATAATGATGCATTGGTGACCCATACAGTCAACATGTTTCATCTATAAGGGCTTCTTCTGGATTTATGGGTGATCGCTCACTTTAAGTAAAACATTAAAAGTCATATATCAGAAGGTTCACCCTGGAGTGCATTTAGCCATAATTAAGGGTAGGCAAATGCACGCAAATATGGTGGCACAGGTTAATATGAGTTTGCATTTGGGAAATTTTCCCTGTCTATATAACATTATAATTTCCTTACAAAGTTGAACTAGGTCTTCTATATTTTTGTCTCTGCATTATATTAAAGAGAAGATTTTAAGAATAAGAGAAGATAAAATCTTTCAAATATGGAGAAAACTTTTTTTTGTTTCAATTATTTACATATTACAGGTTCGCACATACATATTGTATTTTATCATATTTCTGTATAGATATAGAGCGTTTTATGAAGGCAGATATCGGATATTCAGTTTGCTAAATCTTACAAATAATTAAGTGTCTGTTGTTGGTCTGTCATATAGCAACTATCTATAAGAGTTGAGCTCCATTTTTATACGTTTCTTTCTTCAAAACCAGTCTTATGGCCAATTGGAGACATATAGATGTACTCAAAATGTTTTTTGTCCCTTAAAAATGTATAAAATATGGAGGGGAAAAAAACAGTGGTCATTTAATTACATCAGCACATTTTTATTTTCCATTTTTTGTGACGAACGAAGAAAATATAATCTGAATATATTTCACTTGGCTACAAATAATTCATAAATGCACCAGCACCACATATGGTGTGCATTAAGGGAAGAGAGCCTGGGCAAAGGTTCTTGTTTATCATAAATGCCATATGTGGAGTCCATATTTAAGCAGGCCAATCATTTAATTAGCATGCTAATGAGTGACCTTAAACACTAACAAGAGTTCCTTCTGATTTGGTCTCAAATTTTAAAGGCACTCAGCAGCTACAGTTCCTCCATGGTAATTATCTTGGGAGGTGATTAATCAACTTCACTCTACAACTGTCACTTCCCATGCACTCATTATTTTTATATATACAGTACGTCCTACTAAATAGTCCTAATCTCAATTTACCTTGTTCCTGACACACCTGTTTACTTGACTCACCTTCTGTCCCTGGGATGACCCAATATTTCCAACAGTGGTCAGTCAAGGATACTTGTGAATGAGGCTTTCTTGTTAAAATCTTAAAATCAAGAAGACCCCTTGATTTAATAAACTGGATAAATCCCTAAATCTTCTATTTTTTTTTTTAAATATTGAAGAAAAAGGGGAGTACTTATTTGAAACTTTATGGATGTCACTTTCAAATTAGTATTAAGAGTAAAATATGGTGAAAGGAACTACCATGGTAGTCTGATATTGAAAACATGTTCTTTGGAAGAACAAGAATTGATAATTGGTAAAATATAACTAACCTTTACTTAATTATTATGTGTAATTATAATTGACTGTATTTTATAAGCTGCTTTGTCAACAGGGGGCTTCTATATGAAAATATGAATTACACCTAGTGATAGCACTGAAATTGCAATATTTTAATTGAACCAGCAAAAATAAAATTGGTGACCCGACTGCAACACCAGTTTATAATTGAATGAGGTATGTAAGGTAATCTATAATATTTTTTTAAACATTTTGCCCAATATCAACTCATGTTCTTCAGGAAACAATCCTGTAAATATGGGGATAAAGTGTTCCTTTAAGTGTGTACCTTTCTCTTCATCAAGTTTTGGGAAAACCATCACTGTTTTTTGGAAAAACCAAGGTGGTGTCTGCTTAAGGCTAGGGAGCTAGTTTATGGAGGGAACCCAAGAGCGTATCTATAGTGTGATAAATCTATAATCCTCAGGTTGTCCATGTGGGACACTAGGAGATTTGCCTACATTACACAAAAACGTTAGAACTGACAAAATGAACTCAATATAAAAAGGAAATATTACATGCAATGCTCAATATTCTGGAAGCATTAAAACAAGTGTAGACATATGAAATAACATTATAGTGATTTCTACTACCACGTCACACATATAATATTATCACATTGCAACCTCATCTGGAAGCACATCAGGGACCTAGATCTGCAGCTACCAACAACCCAATGGATTGGCCAAAGGATTGTTTAAGGACGGTGATCATTTTGATTTGATTGCTTTTCATATAATCTAAAACGTTTCATGACTGAACCATACAACAGCGCCTTTTGATATATAAATTTACATATTTATGGGAAAAGGTCAAATTTAAAAATACAGAGACATTTTCTCATTGTAATTGCCTAAAACAATGACCTTTTTGGGGAATCTGGCAACTGATTCATCAACAAAACTGATTTCTCAAGTCCCACCGTTTCCTTACTATATTGTCCTTCACACTGACCTTACTTAGCCTGCTGACCCTAGGACAGATGGACCTTCAATGACATCCTCATGTGCTCTGTTCCTTCCTTTTGTGAGAGGTTAGACCTACAAGCCCTCAGATGGTGAGGTTTTATAGAAGAAATCTGTCAGTAGCAAGAAGCAGGAAAACATCTGAGAGATTGATGTAACCTCCAAGAAGTGAACCGTCTTTGAAAGGAAATCACATGGGAGCAGGAAACACATCCAAATATACTACAGACTCAACACTTAAAAGACTTATTCAATTCATGCAGGCCCCTAGGCTAGGAAGAAAAAATATATCTTCAGAAATTCAGCGCAAGGATTATTTCTAATGTTTCACGAAATCCGTAACTATCTCTGAAATAATCACTTCATACAAGTTTAAAGAATTAAAATGCCCATTTTTTTTCTATATTTAAATAACTAAACTTGATGATGGAGAAAATATTTTAAACTATAGATTTTTAGTTTTTATGTGCAACTATTCTCTATTGTATTGTTCCATTTACTTTTTTCAGCTAATTCTTTCTGCTACTTTTTGAGGAGGGGGCATTTGTAGCAGCCACTTTTCGAGGAGGGTGCCATGTCCGTTAGTAATTGCATTCAAAGTCTTCTTCCACAAAAGGAAATTGATAAAAAGAAAACAAAAAAGGTAGATTCCACAGCCACATGAAGGCATATAATAAAAAGTAATAAATTACAGTCTATATAAATATTTTCTTTTATATAATTTCAAGTGTAGTTCTTGAAAATAGTTTGTGTTAAATATAGGTCTGCTGTGGTCCTTTTAGTTCCCATTAAGAGGATTGCAAGGATAGTAGTATATACATTTATGTTTAAGAAGCAAGTGAATACTATACTGCTTGGCAATATAGGTTGGTAAACTGGGAATGGGCGTATAAAAGGTAAAAAAAACTGCGCAAATGCAGCTTTGCACTACTGTGAATATGTCGGCTGCATCCCATCACTTGTGACTAAATATGATTATTTATTTTTTTATTATTAACTTTTATTTGTATCGCGCTAACATATTCTGTAGCGCTGTACAGGGGATAAGAACAAGGAGAAATACAATATTAACAAACTGTAGAAAATGGAGGGCCATGTTTTGATAAATTATTTTTTCCATTAAGCTCCATAACTCAGCTTTTGAACATCTCAGAAGGAACTCTGAGTCAGCAAAGGCATCCTGTGCTCATTTCCCATACAAAAATGTGTATGTCAAATATATACAGCGATCCCTAGGCACTCGTCTACCTCAAAACTCGTCAAATTCGGTATTTGATGCATCTTGATAAGAAAAAAATGCCTCAGCACTCGTCATTTGCTTGGTACTCATCATGCGTGCCAAGATCTGTATGAGACAATTTAAATTATTCCTTATGGGGACAAATTAACGAGTACCAAGGTACCACTGTGTATACATTAAGATGTGTATATTTAATATCTAATCAATAAGGGTTTTCCGTGTGTTTTGTGTGTTTATATTTTGTATATATATATATATATATATATATATATATATATATATATATATATATATATATATTAAAAACACCTTTTTTTTGCAATGTATAAAAGAATCAGAGTTTTTATGATTTCAGAAGTGGGTTTTAGCAGCTAACTGTGAGATAATTATCCACAGAGATTATTATTATTAAAGAAAAAAACATGGTTCCATGTTCCTCAGTTTCAAAGACATTGCCTCTCACTAAGAAGTTTCCAGGGTGCACTGAGGACCTATTAAGTGTGTTATGTTCTCATGAGTCAAGGCTTGTGACCCTTTTTATGACGCTTGCTTGTTAATGCACATTACTGCTGACTCAATGGCTTGTTTTAAAGAGCCAACACAAGCAGCTGGCTCTGGCTGAGTGCCACATTGCACTTGGCACCGACCCGCCTATTGTGAATGGCTTGCAGGGCACAGGAGGATAAAATGGATTATCTCAATAAAACTGTCAAGTATTTGAGTGCAAATACCCACTGTACTGGAGTGATGCAAATCCTTTCTGTAAAAGAAATAGAAACATTTTGATACTCTCAGTCTGTCCTTATTTCTCATAGGGCATGTTTAGAAGGGGCAAGGGTTAGGAAACCCTTAAAAATACCAGTGCAATAGCCCAACACAGAGGTGATCTCATCTAAAAAAATAAACCTGAACTTCCCCTTCAGCCTGTTAAGGATCTACTCCATTCATTCTCTGTAACTACCACCTCTCTTTCCAGCCTACATGACCTCTACGCCCTTTGGCACGTCAAACCTTACTCTTTCAGACTCTCCCCTACCTTTAAGTTGTCTTTGAAAACCCACCATTCCAAAGAAGCCTATCACATACGATATATGAACATAAGAACACCTTCAACCAGTACAATTTACAATCTACTGGCTCAAACCTCACCAAGACACATAGCCAACTGCTCCAACCAGCAATAACTGACTACTAATCTTCCCCTCTGTTTGCATCAATTGTCTATCTCCTGTAGAGTGTAAGCTCCGTAAAGAAGAAAGAAACACGTACACTACATAACCATGTATTAGTTATAGTAGTTGAGAAATAAGCACTCCCTTTTATACATGTACTAGGAAGTTGCCCGTCAAAAATGGCAGGATTAAAATTGTAAGGCTGGCAATGCTGTTTGCCACACAATGTGAGGCTTTTGGTCCTCTGAGCACCGCGCTGAGCGCCTTTGGTGCTCATCGCTTGGCTCGCAATAAGCGCCTTCATCGCTCATTGCGGGACTCCCCCCACCCCCATGTACTTCAGGTTTCCTGCAATCACCTTTGGCGCTCATGGCGAACCTTTCCTCCCACCTACTGTACGTGCTGCTCATTGCAGGTTTCGTTAACCTGCAAGTTTTTTGCTTGGGAATGCCATGTGTCTTTCTCCCCTGTGTGTGTGTTGAATGTTTGTGTGGCGCGCGTTGACTGCCGTTGGCTTTATTTTCAAAGTCCTGCGTGCCTGGCATTGTTCGTGTAAGTTTTACTGTCTTCAGCGTAGTATATTTTGTACGTTTTGCGAGCCTGGCGTTGCTTAGCCTCGTTTTTATGCTTTTTCAGAAATTTTGCGTTTTTCGTCCGCCATTTTTTCCCTTGCTTAGGCAATTTTTGAGTGACGAAGAATGCCAAATATGTGTGTAATTCGCTTGCAACCTCACTCCCAGGCTCCCTGTGTCTTATCTTTTTCTCTCCTCCTCCCCTCCTTCTTCTCTCTCCCCCCTCCCCTCCTTCTTTCCCCCGTTCTGCTCTCTCCCCCGCCCCTCCTTCTTCTTGCCCCCTCCCCCTGTTTCCCCCCGATGTTTCTCTCCCACCCCTCCCCTGTCTCTCTCACCCTGCTCCCCCTGTGGCATTCTCCCACCCTTTCCCTCCCCTATCTTTCTCCCACTGTTCCCCCTATATCTAACTCCCACCCTTTCCCTCCCCTGTGTCTAACTCCCACCCTTTCCCTCCCCTGTGTCTAACTCCCACCCTTTCCCTCCCCTGTCTCTCTCCCACTGATCCCCTTATGTCTAACTCCCACCTTTTCCCTCCCCTGTCTCTCTCCCAACCTATCCCACTGCTCCCCCGGGTCCTTCTCCCCCCCCCCCCCGTCTCTATGCCATTGCTCCCCCCGTGGCATTCCCCCCCTTTCCCTCCCCTATCTTTCTCCCACTGCTCTCCCTATGTCTAACTCCCACACTTTCCCTCCCCTGTCTCTCTCCCACTGCTCCCCCTATGTCTAACTCCCACCCTTTCCCTCCCCTGTCCCCCCCCCCCCCGTTACATTGCTTAATAATTTCTGTAGTGTCCATGCGCTAAAACAGCATTAAACATTATGGAAACTTAGTGATTATATATACTATATATATATATATATATATATATATATATATATATATATATATACACACACACACACATCCATAAACCTATGATTTAGAATATAGAAAGAGCTCTAACTAGGCGCACAAATCTGAGTGGTCCTAGGGCAGCATAAAACGCCCCTGATATAAATGATCTTTAGAAGCATATGTTTTGAATCATTTGTACCTTTTTGGCTCTCTTTTTCTTAAATACAAAATGACTTCCTCTCCCATATTGCTATTCTTAGTTGCACATTTGGATGGCACATACAGCAGGAAGAACCTGTGGGAGCCGGAGCCTCCTGTTGCCTCGGATATTAGCAATCATTGAGTTTCAGTGCCCAAAGCATAATGTCTCATTTGCATGACTAAACTCATGGCATTACTTATACATGCAGCGTTATCGCTCACCAGAGTATACTAATCTCTCCAGAACTAGGCCTACAAATTGCAGGCAATGTTTTCAATCAACTGTAAGGCATATATGTCTTGTTTGTTTTATGTCTGTATGCAAATTCCATCCGGCTTTAGTTCAGTGAGAGGGATGTGTTAGTGCTAAGTAATTATAACGGAGCACTCGTACATATATATACTGCATTGTAATATTTCAGTATTAGATGCAGTGCCTGCTGTGATCAACAGAATCATTTTGTAAAGTAAAGTGCATGATAAATAATAATGGTATTTAATGCATTTGTATATAATATAGGGATTTTGTCACCTCAAAAGCAAGATGTTTTATTTCTCAGGAATCATTTACTACAGAAAAAAATATAATATATATATACACACACAGATATATATAAAGATAGATGCACTTATTTATAGATAGATAAATAGATAGATAGATGCGCAGACAGACAGACAGACGCAGACAGACAGACAGACAGACGCAGACAGACAGACAGACGCAGACAGACAGACAGACAGACAGACAGACGCAGACAGACAGACAGACGCAGACAGACAGACAGACAGACAGACGCAGACAGACAGACAGACAGACGCAGACAGACAGACAGACAGACGCAGACAGACAGACAGACAGACGCAGACAGACAGACAGATAGACGCAGACAGACAGACGCAGACAGACAGACGCAGACAGACAGACAGACAGACGCACAGACAGACCGACAGACCGATGCACAGACAGACCGACAGACAGACGCACAGACGCACAGACAGACCGACAGACCGACGCACAGACAGACCGACAGACCGACGCACAGACAGACCGACAGACCGATGCACAGACAGACAGACAGACAGACAGACGCAGACAGACAGACAGACAGACAGACGCAGACAGACAGACAGACGCAGACAGACAGACAGACAGACGCAGACAGACAGACAGACGCAGACAGACAGACGCAGACAGACAGACAGACAGACAGACGCACAGACAGACCGACAGACCGATGCACAGACAGACCGACAGACCGATGCACAGACAGACAGACAGACCGATAGACCGATGCACAGACAGACCGACAGACCGATGCACAGACAGACCGATGCACAGACAGACCGATGCACAGACAGACCGATGCACAGACAGACCGATGCACAGACAGACCGATGCACAGACAGACCGATGCACAGGACAGACCGACAGATAGATGCACAGACAGACAGACCGACAGACAGATAGATAGCAACATATTTGATCACTACATGTTGGAATAACAAAGGGGGGCAGCCATCCTGCACCAAAAGAGTGAAGTACATAGCCAAACAGAATAGCAAAGAGACGTCAAGCTTTTAGTACATGTGGGATGTATGTAGTTTAAAGACTTTGTGGTCACACAGTAGCTTTTCATCTGTGCGTTTAATAATTGACACTAAAATCAGTATTTTAAGGAAAATCAAATCAATAAAGCTTATACATTTATATCTTAACTTTTGTGTTTCATGGATTAGCAGAGCTGCTTTTCGCTAAACTGTATTAAGTGTCTATATCTGTTCATGTCTTAAAATCTCTATAGTACAGGTCTACGATTGCCTACAATGGCCATTGCGGGGAAGGAAACGATAAAGACACCTATCTGGATAGCCTCCTGAGCAGATTCTCTTCTACCCCCTCTACTGGACATCTTATTATGGGTGGAGATTTTAGAGAATAAGCTGAAATGTAGCTTCGGTATTAAAACATACATTGATTTTCTCAAATTTAGCTTTTATTGCCGACAGTAAACAAATAAACCTCCATCGCATGATCACTTCAAGCTTATCTCTAAGGCGGAGGAGTCATTGAGGTTTAGGAAAAGGACCAAATTGGTGGAAAGGTTTTCTGTGTAGCACATCACCCATCTTTCACAAGTTTTAACTGGTCTCTTCCTGCTCGTTAGTCCGTACCCTTACTAAGGAATGATGTCTAATGTCCTGCTTCTCTTGTGTTGTTGTATAGAAGGATTGACACAATAGCTCCTTGTCTGGGATCCTTTACATTGTAAAGGATCCCAGACAAGGAGCTATTGATCCTTATAGGACAGGACATTATGGGTTTTCTTGTAAAGTTTACTAGAAAACCCATAATGTCCTGGCAGGCGCAGAGGCAGCCCCAGGAACTGGGTCTGATTCAGCGCAGCGTGACCCAGCGGAGCCTGGGACGCTCCTGATTGGCTGGGTGAGTGGAGGAGGGACTTCCGCCCGTTTCGCAGGCTTCCTCCTTCACTCTGCGCCAGCCATTGCCAGGATTTCCCTCCCTCCCTGCCGTAAGTTTGGTAGTTAGTTAGGAAAGTTGGGTTGGTCTTTGAAAAAAAAAAAAAAATATATATATATATATATATATATATTTTTTTTTTTTATATTTTCTCTGTGTTATAGGAGAGAAATTGAGTAGGAAGTGTGTAATATTGGCACGTTGTATCAAATTTGCTTTCTTCTTGTTTGTTTGATGTTGGTGTCTCACAGCGGGAGGTGAGTCGCCTGGCCCACTGACTTAAGTGGGCGTTGCCCTGCCTCATGGGCGTGCTTGGAAAAGCACTGGGTAGCCTTGGGTACGGCCCAGGGCGTGAGGTTACTGTCCTGGCCGGGCTCCTCCTCCATTATGTTAATTAAGGAATGTTATGTTAATTGCGGTAATTATTTTAAGTTATGGATTATGTTAATGAAGTTGGTTAATAAAGCTGTGGCCCCTGTTACTCCCAAATTGGTGTCAGTCGTTATTTCACAAGCTAATGGATCTTGCTGGGGTCATGTACTAGAAGGATCAAACTTATAAAGTTATATTACCGGTCTTACATACGTACATAATATAATGTTGACTCCAAATAAGAACCATTAGGCCCATCTGGACTATCCATCTTATCTACTTTAAAATGTAGCTTACTTAAAGGACCACTGTAGCTCAAGACAAAATACATATTTTGTGAAGAATGTACAAAACTATCATGAGCAGCTGTGTAAGCAATGGACATAAAAACATTTATTTGACAAATATGAATTTTTGATCACTCTGTGGTGAGTAAAGGTATCCAGCTTGCCTTTGTTACATTACTTCCTGAGACTTGGTTTATGAGGGTGTGTTTTTATTTATCAGCAGAGGGAGTGGTGGGGATGAGGGAACAAGGAAAGGGCAGAAGATTGATATTGATACCATACACCTTCCTCGTAGAGGCCAAGAAGCAGATTGCATGGACAGGAAATGCAAGGATTGCTCTCCAGAAATGTAGACACTCCTCTATCAGACACAACTTCCACAAGCATATCATGGATGCCTCCTTGGTCCAGCAAAGGCCTCAATATTTTTATTTTTCTAATTAAAAAAACTAGCGTAATTACTATTTCTTGCTTATTTATGTGCTTAGTCAGGCACAGGTTTCAAACATTGTTGTCATTGTACAGTAGCCCTTAAATCCTCTAGATGACCGTATGCTTATCCTACCACATCACTAATACTTCTATAATTTAATATAAAATATAATAATGTTAGTGTTGTCATTCCTTTCACATCTGTCCACAGGCAGACTATTAGATTATTGCTCTTATCATTCCCTCATGAACAGATATAAATTATTAATTATCATTTAATTAGAGGGTGAGTCTTTCAGCTAGCAAACTGATTCTGCAAAAAAAAAAAAAAGATACATTTATGTTCCAAATCAGCAGCTATTTGATTTTTGCAGGTATATTTGTGGAATTGAAGTCAAGACCCATAGTCTATAATATGTACACATACTCACAAAAACATTTTATTATAAAGGCATATTAAAAACGGTTAAATAAGGTAAAATACCTTGAGAAATTATAGATATACTAGCGTATTGCCCATCAAAAAATGACGGCAATCAGATGTGTATGTTTTAAAAGTTGTTTAGTTAATATACACATGGAATTGTAAGGTAGCTAATGTTGTTTTCTGTGTACTACTGAAATATAGAAATCTTTTTTTTTTTCTTAAAATAAATACAATATATTTATTTTTTATTTTTGTAACTTGCAACTTATATTTCATCAAATGCGTTGGTTTAGGCGGGAAATCCGATGTTGCGCGAGACAAAGTCGTTAAATCTGTGTTAATGCGTAAATCTGTAATTGTGTTTCGGAAAATGTACTCGCTACTGTCTTTTTACTCATTGCGCGGTTAATCCGCATCCTTTATCTCGTTGTTTTTCAAACACATACGTCTGTGGCTGTGTTTTACGCAGTTCGTAGTAGTATAGCCTCGTTTTCATTTTTTTTGGCGGCCATTTTTTTCTCGCTTAGTCGATTTTCGATCTTTGTAACTCGGCTAAATTGATCTAAATTGCAGTTCCAACTCACTTCCAGACGTCCTGCCTGGTTCCTCATGCTGTAAGTGACCTTTTTTTTATTTTTTAGTGTGTATTTAGTGTTTTTTTTACTGTTTTTGTTCCGACGCTTATCTCGTAATTTTTTTCACCTCTTATTTTTTTTCTAAGTGCTACGGTTTAACAGCGAGGCTCGCTACGCGAGGCTCGCATGCAATGAGCGCCTGCGGCGCTCATTGCCAAAGTGCTACGATTTAACATAATGGCTCGCCTCGCTTCGTGAGGCTCGCCTTCAATGAGCGCCTGCATCGCTCATTGCCAAAGTGCTACGATTTAACGGCGAGCCTCGCGCATGAGCGCCTGCAGCGCTCATCGCTAAGTCGTACGCACTACGCAACAGAGCATGACGACAAATCGTAGTTAGACAATTATAATATGTGATAATTTAATTAGACATGGAAGGTTTCTGGATTTCACTAGAAATATAATACACCTATGTATCTTTTTATGCACTTTATTTTATTAAGACATGCTTAAAACTGTTTTGTTTTTTCTGCCTAAAAATCATACAATTTGTACCGGTTTCAGTTTGCCTTTTGCAGCTCATGAATACACACACTGAGAAGAGTAGTATTTTAAATTAGCCTATCAGTGACCTCTCTCAGTTAGCATGTTACAGAATGTTGCTACTGATTGGTTACTTTAAGACGGGGCATACCCTGTGCTTAAAAGCAAATTGTCTTCATGAGCTGCAGAGGGAATAAATCTGTTTTTTTCTGTCTAAAATCTAACAGAGCTTTGAAGCACTTCTTAATAAAATAAAGTACACAGAAGTAAAGTGATACGTAGGTATATTATATTCCTAGTGAAATCCAGGTACCTTCCATGTCTCATTAACAATAAACAAGGGCCTATTGACTACCCGGCTCTAAAAAAGGTAATTTTGCCACAAATAAGTCCTATAAAAAATATTGTGTTGTACGAAATCGCCACACCATGATGTCCAACCAAAACACAAAATGGAACAACAAGACATGTTAAATGTGGATAAATCAAAATGCTAAATAGGTTACTTTTTTATTATTAATAAACAGAATATTACAACTCTTTGCTTTGTGCGTTTGATGTTAATTAACATTTTTTGTCTTACAAAGTAATAAACTGTCTCCCACATTTTAAGTGGGAGAAACGTTAAGTTAAAGAATGAACCCAGTCAGCATTTAATTGCCAAACACGATGAAATCATCCACTTCTCCTACAACCTGCAATAAGTAAAAAATGCTGAAGGTGTCATATCTTGTAACTTTTTAATTTAATGCAGAGTCCTCGGACAATAAATTACAGTCATGTGGGTAATTACAAGATGTGGTGACCATCTGTAGAAATCTGACCTACACCAGGAGCTTTGCATGTCTATGTACTTGGAGAAGACGAAAAGCTCAAATGGCTTTCATAGGTATTAGGAAGAACGGGTCTCCAGTCATGGCCTATGTAGGGTGATGTCTAAGACTTAAAGGACCACTGTAGCACTTATATTTGTTTATTTAGTTACTGATTATCAATCCGTATTTGCAAGTAAAAAAACAATGTAGCTTTCATTCAAAATTTAAAGTTTAGTTTTTCAGCAGATATGCTGCTTTCCAACCAAAGTGATGGAGATCTGCCCAGGGGACTATCCTGACAATGCCTTTATTTGCTATCCTGATAACATACCTACCTCCCTGCAGTGGCTTTTACAAGCAAATCTACACAAGTCAGAAACAATTTAGGGCAACCTTTTGGGCAAATGCACTTTCACCCCCAAACTCCTAATATGGGGGTAGCGAAACCGGTCTGTTGGAAGCTACAATGATAATTTCAAATGTCAGTTTTAAAAATCAACATTGAATTATATTCTTGAAATACTGAATGTATTGTTAATTAGTGACTAAATAAACCAATTAAACCCTACTGTATGACCACTATAGTGGCTTTGTATTCCTTTAGATAGTAAAAAAAACAATGAGGTCTGCACACATATTTTCATCCTCTCTCCTAGTTTAAGTTAATAGCTTCCTGTGATATATGTATTGGAAATCTGTAAGAACTACTCATTTATGTTTCCTTTTCAATAAGTTATTGTTGATCTGAAACTTCCCTTTCCTGCTTGAGACAGCTGTCCTCAAGAATAGATATAGGTGCAGAAAGACTGAAGGAACTGCAGCACAACTCTACAGGAGGAAGCCCCTCAGTCGTCACAAACACTCAAAATATAATAGGTCTCAGACAGAAACTTCTCAGGAACATACATACATTAAATGTATATGTATTTCTTTATGAGTTACACTATTTGCCTGATTACATGACATTTATTTTCTTATTTAATTTCAAAGATTACATGACCTGTGCAAGCAGACCTGGTACGCTCCAAAAACCCACCCCCCAACCAAAATCCCAATAACAGACACATAAACTGGAATGGGTAAAATCAGGCCACAGCTTTATTAACATAACATGTGAAACAAAACCACGGGAAGCTGCACACCTTCCCAAGGACGGAGCTCCTCACAGCCCCAGAGGTCCCATGGAACCCCGTGCCCAATCGACCTCTGGCCTCGGCATAAACCGTATACCTTACCCGCTAATAAGCTCCGCCCTAAGGTGATGCCGCACCCCCGCCCACAGCTGTGACAAATGAACAACAATACATAAATACATGACCAGAAACAAACTCTCACAGGGGAGGGAGGGAGGGAGCTTGAAAATTTTCCCCTCACAGTGACCCCTAACCGCGGGAACTACCCCCTATATGTGTCCTCTCAAGCCACTCCTACTTATGCAGCAGCCAATCGCTCCCCTGGCAGACAGCCAGGTCAAAAGCCCCTCTGTTCCCAGGCAGTCACCCGGGGCTCCCATGACCTGTGCAAGCAGACCTGGTACGCTCCAAAAACCCACCCCCCAACCAAAATCCCAATAACAGACACATAAACTGGAATGGGTAAAATCAGGCCACAGCTTTATTAACATAACATGTGAAACAAAACCACGGGAAGCTGCACACCTTCCCAAGGACGGAGCTCCTCACAGCCCCAGAGGTCCCATGGAACCCCGTGCCCAATCGACCTCTGGCCTCGGCATAAACCGTATACCTTACCCGCTAATAAGCTCCGCCCTAAGGTGATGCCGCACCCCCGCCACCCGCAAGCCCACCGGGCTCAGCACCGCCAAAACTAACCATGGCCTGAACAATACCCTCCTTTAACGTGTAAATAAAAAGAGACGTGCCAATCTCGTTAAGGTGAACACCATCCCACGAGTAAAAAACATGTGCCCCCGGGGTTTCAAAATCCAGATGCCTAATGACATAACCCCCAACTTTCCGAACATATGAAGACATAATCTTATTTATTCTGAGCCTAGCTTTATTTAATTTAACAGGGTCCTTAGCCCCCCTCCATTTTAGCCTGGGTGTAATCTGGGACCAGATGATATATAAATCCGGAAACAATTCCTTGAATCTAGCTAAATCCCTCTTCATCTTCCTGATTAAATCCTTCATAGCCATATAACCCAAGTCGTTACCCCCCGCATGTATGAGCAATATGTCTGGGGGCGAGGAAAATCTGGCCCACCCAACTACCTTCTCTAAAACCTGCTCCCATCTCATGCCCCTAATGCCAAACCATTTTATTAACAAGGCATCCTCAGGGAAACCCAACTGGCGGCCCCGATCTGTGATAGCTGCTGCCCTTCTGGCCCAATATATGAAGGAATGCCCCACAATCCATAGCTGCAAAGGAGTCCCTGCAATGAAACAAGAAATTATAAGTCCTGCAGATAAACATATAAAAGAAAGACCCAAACGAATCTACCTACTACAATGTGCAGTACCCTGTAGCCTATTGATATTAGGTCATAAACACAAGTTCCACAAGTCTTCATCAAATACTGTAGGTTCTACCCTAGCTAAAGGCGCCAGACTTCGAAACTTGTCCCACTCGAATCTGGACAAAGCGTCCGCCACCACATTCTTAACCCCTGCGATGTGTGAGGCCCTAACCATAATGTTCAACTGAAGACATTTTAATACCAATTGCCTCAGCAGCCTAACTACTGGAGGCGAAGAGGCAGTAGTAGAGTTAATTGCCTGTACTACACTCATATTATCTGTATGAAAAACCACATGGTGATGTCTCAACATGTCTCCCCAGAGCCACAATGCTACCACTATAGGGAACAATTCCAATAAGGTTAAGTTCCTAGTCCAACCCTGTTCATGCCACCCAGCTGGCCAAGCCTGCGCACACCAATGACCTCTAAAATAAGCCCCAAAACCCTGGGACCCTGCCGCATCAGTGAATAATTGCAGAACTTCATTACCAGTTGGTTCTGTTAAAATCATGCTCCTGCCATTAAAGTTTTTTAAAAAAGCATACCAAATGCGTAGGTCCTCTTTGTGCTCCGCCGAGACTCTTAAGTGATGATGCGGAAGGCACCCTCCCCCGGTAACTAAAGACAGCCTTCTGGAAAAAATCCTCCCCATGGGAATTATACGGCAAGCAAAATTAAGCTTACCCAGTAACGACTGCATAACCCTTAAAGTAACCTTCTTTGCCAACAAAACCTTACCTACGGTGTTACAAAGATCCACTACCTTATCCAGCGGAAGCCTACATTCCATGCGCAATGTGTCAACTTCAATACCTAAGAAACTCAAAACTTGGCAAGGCCCTTCTGACTTATCAACGGCCAGCGGAATGCCAAACTCCTCTGCTAAATCTTTGAAGCCCTGCATTAAACTAAGACAATCTGCTGAATCTGCCGAACCCACGAACAAGAAATCGTCAAGATAATGAACAACCGAATGTAACCCAGTCTTAATACAAAGAACCCAATGTAAAAACGTACTAAATTTTTCAAAAAAGGAACAAGAAATGCTGCATCCCATCGGCAAACACAAATCTACAAAAAACTTCCCCAAAATAGAACAACCCAACAACTGCTGAGAAACGGGGTGAATGGGAAGCAAGCGAAAAGCTGACTTGATATCTACCTTAGCTAGCAAAGCCCCTCTGCCCGCAAGACGAACCAACCTCACTGCTTGTTTTACAGATGCATATGAGACCGATGACAGCTCTTGGTCTATCCCGTCATTTACCGAGTGGCCCTTGGGATAGGACAAATGATGAATGAGCCTGAAAGTACCGGGCTCCTTTTTTGGAACCAGCCCCAATGGAGAGATCCTTAGATTGTTAAACGGGACCATATCAAATGGACCAGCCATTCTACCCTTTTCAACCTCGTTCAAAAGAATGCTAAATACTAAATCTGGATTGTCCCTAGCCGACTTTAAATTAACAGGATGCCTACCACCGGCCCCAGCCAAAGATGGAATAGTAAAACCTACTGAAAAACCTTCCCATAGAAAATTTGCGTCCTCAGCGCTAAGAACTCTAGTGGCGTATAACCTTAGCCAAAACTCCATCCTTTCCAGGCGCACTGGGCTCCACCCCTTTTGCAACAGAATCCCCTGTTTTTTGAGGTTTTGCTCGCCTAAAGCAACGAAAAAGCGGGTGACTACTACCACACTCCGAACATTCATGTTTGAATTTACATGCTGAACCCCAGGAGCATGAACCTTCGTTAAAAGCGAAACAAAGCCCTTTTTTCGCTTGGTTAACCACAACCGACTTGGGACCAGAAACAAAAGATGGGCGGAGAGGAGTAACAATTTTTAACCAACTGCCCATATCCCTGTCATCCCACTGCATAGAAGGTCTAACAGCTAGCTTCTGACGAAATTTCTCATCATAAGCCCACCAAGCCTGCCCCCCATAGGTTCTATGAATCCCCTCGATTTCATCTAGATAACAGAAAAGAGCCGAACACAACTCAGGGTTTTTTTCCCCCACTATACTAGCAAATATCACATAGGCCTGTAACCAATTACTGAATGTCTTAGGGATCTTTCTATATCTACGCTTACGCTCCTCATCCTCTTTCTTAGCATCCTCTTTTTTCTCATCTGGCTTAATTTCTATGAAACTGTCCAACGGAAGTACTGAAAACATCTCTATAAACTCCCGATTCCAAATTTTTTCCTTCAATTCTTTTGACACGTGCTCCCCTATTGGGCCAATGGAACACAAGGCTGATTTACTCCGCACTGTGTCTGCAACTCTAATAACAGGTTCAACCCCAACTACCCGGGGTGGGACCTCCTCTGACGAACCCACAACCCTTGCCTCTTCCAGAAGCCTAGAACCAACCTGTCCCTCCCCACTACAACAACCAGGAACTACCTGACTAACGGGTAAGTTACTCCCCGGCCTATCTGAAACCAGCCATGCCAACTCCGGCCCAGCCTGCTTAGTTCCCTCTAGCTGAGCCATTAAGCTACGTAAATTAGACAAACAAGTTACTAGACTACTTTGCATGTGTTGTGTGTTGTGTAAAGCCTCACCAGTATGCCTCATATCTGCTGCCGATGCTGAGGCTGTGAAACCTGATGCGCCGACTGCTCCACTCTGCTCCTTTTCCCGATTAGTGGCGGGAAGTCTTCTGTTCCTGCTTCTTGATGAGTCTTTTCTAGATGCCTCTTGTACCCTCCGGTCCTCCCCAGAGGGCAGTCTATGATCCTTACATCCTCTTGTTTCCGTGCTCCTGCAAAGATAAGAAGGAGAGCGCCTATCCCTCTCCCCCCTGTTATATTCACCATGTCGATCTGCCCGGTAAGGTGACCTTTTCTTTGATCTAGACCTTCCTTTCGGAGAGGTCGTGAACCTGTTCCTGCGTGCCGGTGACAAAGATCTTCTGCTTCTGTAATTATAAGATACATTTTCCCATCTCTCCTTGCCACTCCTGTTCCAGTGCCTCTCGCCTGCGGTATGCCTTACTGCCCTTGGACCTGAATATATGTAATGTAAAGATGATGTGTTTGACCGCAAGGCCTCCTGCTGATTGCCCCCTGGGCTCCTCTCTTCTTGTAGACCAACCGGCATGTTCTCTACCCCATACCTTGGCTGTAACCTGCTCCTGCTAGATGTGCCTTCACCTGGGTCCCCACATGTAGAGACTGGACAAAAATTTGCAGCTACTGCTGCAACAGGCTCCCTCCATCCTTCCTGCTGTAATTCCTGACTTGTGTCACTAATGTGGCCTTCCAGCTGCAAACTATCTTCTTGTTCCTCCTCACTTATTTCTTCTATATTCAGGCTCATGCCTTCTTCACCCCTGTCTTCACTTTGTTCCTGGCTTCCTTCTGCTTCTTGCCATGTTTCTGGCTGCCCCCTGTACTGGACTCCTGTTCTCTTCTTACTTTCTGTTGTTTTTTCTGCTGTGCCTCTTTCTATGCTGTGTGCCCTTGTCTGGCCCGTTATTAGACTCCCTGCAGCCTCATCTTGTCTGGTCTGTGTGCTCCTGCCCCTTCCTCGTGTCCCCCGTTGTGCTGCCCTTTGCTTCCTGGCTCCTGCTGCCCCTCTGACTGCTTTTGACGCTGCTCGCGTCATTATTTTCTTCCCCTTTAATTCAGACCTACTTTCAGACACCTCAGCAACCCCTTGCTCACCTTCCGACGTGTCTACCATCAGGTCTTCATTACCGCGCCGGGACTTCTTACGCGCAGGGATCCGGTCTTCTGCTGCTGTTTGTACTACCCGCTCCACCGACGTTGCTGCCGCGGCCGGTCCCCGCCGCCTCACCCGCAGATGAGCTTGATCCGACGCTGCAGAGGAGGGTCGCGACAGAGGAAGGTAAGTGTGCTCTTCTGCCCGTTTTGCTCGCCTTGGGGGGGTTCCGCTGCCGCTCTGCTGCTTCCTCAGGGACCTCCTGACAGCAGGCATCTGTCCTGCACTACCGATCCTCTTCCTCACTAGCTGGCTTCCTCCTTTCTTCTTGGGGGTCTGCATAGACGGGCTTAACCTTTCTGGGGGCCTTGTACTCCGGACCGGACGACTCTGCCCCAGCACAGCTCTCGCATCAGCCTGCTCCTGCCTTCCTGGTGGCGCTTCCTCCTGTATGCTGGCCACCAAGGCTTGTAGCCAATTAAGGCCATGTGCAGCTACTTGGTCTTTGAGCTGTGCCAACAGTGGGTCCAATAGAGGGGACGCCATGTGTGAGCTTGAAAATTTTCCCCTCACAGTGACCCCTAACCGCGGGAACTACCCCCTATATGTGTCCTCTCAAGCCACTCCTACTTATGCAGCAGCCAATCGCTCCCCTGGCAGACAGCCAGGTCAAAAGCCCCTCTGTTCCCAGGCAGTCACCCGGGGCTCCCAGTATCAGCCTCCAGCTGAGCTCTCCAAGCCAACTCCCATAACTTTATAATTTTTGGTTTCAACAATTATTAAGTTATGGGCTTGGCTTAAAGGCAGGACTAAAGGGCTTTAAGAACAACCCAATTAAATAGAGACCAATTAAAAAAATCATGCCTAGAAGCTAAGGGTGGACAATATAGCACTGACTGCCAGCCAGCGCCATCCCCGCCATGAACTTTAGGGATGGGCAGACTCACCGTTGCTAAAATTTGATCATTAAAAGTTAAATTGAATATTCAATATTGTTTTCAAATCATTAAATATAAAAAAATTATTATATTTTTAATTATATTACATATTTAAATATAAAAATGTACTAATGATGAGTGCATAATCAAAACATGTTCTGACAACAATACGGTGGGGTCTTTTAAAATCACATTATTCAAGTTTTATTCTTTTATATTCTCTCACGAAGATCCAAATATGAGGGTTGACTTTTAATTGGGCAAACTTATGGTAGATAACGTTAGAAGTATATTTTCCTAGCAGAACATTGAAATCACACAAATATGCACCATGAGAAGGTGTGTATGATGGATACGAATGGTTTCATTTATTTTGAAGAATGGTTACCCTTTGCCCCAGAAAAATACAATACAAAAAATGTCGCGAGGAGAGTCGGACGGCTAGGGAGGTTTCGCACACATTTTAGTGACTAGTTATACCTCATTATGAGATTATCTACAGTAAACTAGGTTTAAATGTGATTGATGTGAAAGTCAGAAAATTACTAATACAATTTTGTTAATACATAAATGTACATAGAAAAGAAGCCTGAAGAGGGAAGAAAATCTACTAATGTTGTGAGTAATCAGTTAGTTATTTTACATAATGAAGCAACATCAATCATTATTTTACTGGAGGATAAAAAGGTACCTGCCTAGAGATGTGAGATTGTACTACATTATTTTCCTTGTTTTAGGACTATCTACATGTGAAGTTAATGATGCATATTAATCTGGTTTTAAATTAAGAAAAATTCAAATTTTTTAATTGGCTAAAGGACAAATGAGTCTGCATGTCTTATTTTTTTTATATAAATGTTTTAACAAGATTATCCTCCTCCATCTAACATCATATAAAATGTACACTTCACTAACTTCTAAGAAGCCCCCATAGTAATAGATTTTCACCTTCTTGAAGCTCCCCTTTCTTCCTGCTCTGCCTCATGAAAGCTGCCATATTGCACAACTATGACCTAAAACCATATCCACAGAGAAGGGGCTTTAGATTATCGATGTCTCATGTTGCTAGCAAGCAGACAATGACACGCTGAGCAACATGAGACACTGATATGGCCACACCCACTGGGTAGGGGCTTCACGTTATCAGTGGCTCATGCTGCTCAAACATTCTGCATGTCACTGCTTGCTAGCTCCTTCCAAGTACATGTTGCCTTAAGTCAGAGCTGTACAGAAAATGAGTAACTGAGGAAATTATAGATATTTTCTACTTTTCTATTTTTCCCTACAGCAAAAGTTTGTTTTTCACACCATATTATGTTACACAAAAAAAAAAACGTGGATCTGTCATCACCTCATAAAATTCTACTTGTAGCAAACCGGTTTTCAGTTACACAAAAGGTTAATAAGGGAAGAGAGCTTTACATGAGACCCACAACTGATAAAGAAGAGATTTAGAGACAAGATAAGACGTTATGCTGATGTGAAACATTCAGCTGCAAAATGTCAGGATACTCCTTTTTTGTTTTGTTTGCGTCGCTCAGTCGTGTCCAACTCTCTGTGACCTCATGGACCACAACATACCATGCAGATCCACTTGGCATTCATGGCAGAGATACTGGAGTGGGTTTCAGGAATCAATATAATGTGAGTCTAATGGTAAAGTGTACAGATTTAGAACAGATATGGGCAAAAAGGCACAAATGTTATAGTTTAATTTAAAGGCCTCTGTCCATCAATTATTATTGACTTTATACAGTATATAGACCGCACAATAGCACAACCCAAGGTATAAGTGCTTTTTTTTAATTAAGTATGAGAGCCTTGCTGCAAAGACTGTATAATTCCCATGAAACAAGTTATATATATATATATATATATATATATATATATATATATATATATATATATATATATAGTAAATAAATAGTACATCTGTGTTCACATTTGAATGTCTAAAAGTTAAAAAAAAACCTGCTTCCAGTTTAGAACTCCGAGAAAAAACAGTTATTACACTGCATTCTGGGAAGCTGAGTTGGGACATGCAAATCATATATATATATATATATATATATATATATATATATATATATATATATATATATATATATATATATATATATATATATATGATTTTCTGTAAAAAAATTAATGCTCATGACATACATAGCGGCAAATATTGTTAGTTTGTTACATATTTCAAATGTGAGGTTTTTCCAGAACTACAGTGCCACACCCAAAATTTTAAGTGACACAGCTGAAGTTCCATAAATGGTATACTTTAAAATTATAGGTTATAATAAGTACAGTGGACCCTTGGTACTTGTCTAACTTGAAACTCGTCAAATTTGGTATTCAATGCATTTTGACAAGGAAAAATGCCTCAGCACTTGGTACTCATCACGCTTGTATGAGTCTACTTTACTCCTTATGGAACTTTGGTACTTTGTTTTTGCCACTCGTCGTGCCTTCTGGAACCAATTAACGACGAGTACCAAGGGTTCACTGTACTTTACTTATTGAAGTAAACTAATCCTGAAGTTTGCAATTGTGTGCTGTAAATCAGTATTTCTGATCCAAACACAAATCCCTAATCTCTTGTTCATTAAAGATCATTACCAATAATGACCTATTAAATCCTGGAGCTTTGGGTGTGTTGTCTTAAGTGCTAGGCAAATGCAGAACAAAAGACTGGGCATGCTCATACGCTCTTCTGAGAGACGTACGATCCACTGTTCCTTCTTCACATATCACCTTTTACTTTCTGAGATTGACCTCTTTGTGTCTAAATTTCTGCTTTATGAAATATGGTTTTAGCCACATTACTGAATTCCTTAGTGTATTTTAACGATATGAGATTCTCTAATCAAAACTGTGCGCTTTAAATTTCCATTACTTTAAATATAGCACATTGAGATATAAATTAAATATAGACTTTATTTCTAATTGGTCATTTGATTTAATTTACACGTTTAACTATTATTATTTACTGTAGGGTAGGATTATATTTTCTAAGCGGATTATATCTTCTACTTCTCACTTGCAGTTTTAGTAGCTTCATTCTCAATGTGCAGGTAGAAGCATCCCCTACACCCAAAGTCTCCTCCCACCTCAGCAAGCGGATCAGCAGAAACCAAATGGTGGATTCCACAACACCATATTTGCATATAAAAGTAAATTAGTGGCTGGGTTCTGCCTTTTAATTAAATTCTACCTATTTTCAAATAAAGTTATCCAATAAATTAAATTTTAAATATAGGACTACAGTGGTCATTTAGACAACTAGGATGGTCATGTCACGCAAAAAATGAAATATGGTAAGACGTGCCTTTCTAATTGACAACTCACAACATTATATTGTTTAGGGAGTAATCGAGAAGATCAAATTCATCAGAACAAGAGGTCTAAGCAAGCAGCTCCCTCCCCAGATCTCTCCTAAACACATAAAAGATAAGAGCAGAGTATGGACATGTTTTATAGAAAATGCTGAGCAAGGGGTTTTAACCAAACTGACCTTTACTGACCGGACGTTTCTTTCCTACATGACCGTGTCCCATGACTCTTACAATGCAACATCCATCAACCCAATATTGAGTGAAGGAGGATGTTTTGGGTAGAAGTTATCAGTGTGTTAAGGAAACCATGATTACAGGAAAATTATTATCTTCATTTGAATAAATTGCATCACACATATGGTTTAAAGATAAGGAGTAAGTAATCTCAGCATTTCCAATACCACCATAGATGGCAAAGCTCAGGTGCCAAACTTAGGAGCTAGCCAGTATAGTTAAGAGATAGTCAAATATTTTTTTAAGATTTAGATATAAGTTATATAAAGAAATATATTTACAATAACATAGCTGTTGTTTGCTACACAATAAAAAAAAATAAAAAAAGACATCTTCAAAGTTGTGGGCATGTTCTGTAAATTAAGTGATGCAAATCCACAAACAATCCATGTTAATTCCAGGTTGTGAGGCAACAAAACAAAAAATGCCAATGGGGGTGAATACTTTTGTAAGGCACTGTATATAGAAATATATTAACAATAACAAAAAGTCAGGATCCATCAATAAAACTGTAGGTATTTGTTAAGTTTACACATTTTTTGTGCATTGCATGTTGTCTAGATGTTAATGAGACTAAATAATTAGAAAAACTATGTGATAAATAGAGGATTCATGTGTGGGGAGATGGGAAAAGGGAGAGGTGAGGGGATTTGTTACATATTTAGTTCTTCTTGAATTTGATTACTTATTATTATTACTTTTTGGTTTAGAAGACACAGAGGAACTTGGAATTAAGCACCCTTATCTCTCTCTGTATATTGGTATTGTGAGGATTTGGAATTACATTTCCAATTTATTGCTATGTATTATAATTATCTATAAAGCGCCAGCAATTAGCAAATTGTATATATGTGTCGCTTTTTGATTTGATAAAGAGAGGCATTATCTCTCGAAAGCTCGTCACTTTATTATGAATACGTTTGTACAATAAAAAAGGTATCGCTATTCACTGCAATACTCTGATTATTCAAATATATATATATATACACATATATATATATATATATATATATATATATATATAAATAATATTATAGACCAATTCTACTCTAAGTAGATATATAAGTACAGGTACAACACAATACAAATATGATACAATTGGGTCAACTGAGCGCTTGATGCTGCAGCGTCGAGGTCCCATACAGTCTAGAAAATCATACCCCCTCATATATGCTCCAGGGTCTCTATCATTATGACTTTTTGTATAATTATTCTCTAAGTCAGACTCAGGTTTTCAAACATTTATATTTTGGTCCTAGAATAGGAACAATAACACAGTCTATTAAATTAATGATTGAAGATATGAGAGTTTAGGGTTCTTTTACTTGTGTGTGTCTGAATGTATTTGTATATAACATGTAAGATCCATGAAAACATCCCCATTGTACTTTATTTTGAGGAGCCCAAGCAGGTACACACAAGATTCAACAAAGGCCGACAGCAAGGAATCTGTACCTGAAACCAAATACTTGGGACATACAGATAGATGGAAGCATTTTTGCTTGCAGCAGGGAAGGTGACACAAGAGACAAATTGCCTGGCCTGGAGTGTCAATAAGTATATACATAGAAAATGTATTGAGATTATATATATATATATATATATATATATATATATATATACACACACACACACCACAGACATGGACAGAGATTTGCCATGGGAAGAGCAAATAAGTACTTAAAGGACAACAGTTTTTTTTCTATATGGTTCTTTGAAGAACCAAACTTGATTATAGACAATTATTTTAAGAAAAACATATTTATTTTGAACTTTTAAGTTGAATTATTCTTTAGTGCGGGCTTCTATTCTACTGGTCAGATCCTATCTGCTACTTTTTAGGAAAGTGTAAAACTAACGAGTTTTACATAAACATTGTTGAAATTACTGGCATTTATAGCTACAACTATCCAACTCCGCAGATTTTTATTATTGTTTATTTGTAACGCGCCAACATATTCCGTAGCGCTATACATAAGTTAAGTTACAGGCAATGACAAGTTCAAGATTCACACATTGCAATGAATGGAGGGCTTTGTCTTTGAGCCTGGAAGCCGGCGTCCATAGCGCTTTCCCTAAAGCACCGCGCAGGCATGAAACTCGCAACCCGCAACTTTCTCTTTTCATTTAACATCTCCTCCCAACTCAAGAAATTGATCAGAAGAAACCAGATTCCACAGCAGCAAAACTGCATAGAAAAGGTAATGAATTAGAATGTGATTTTGTCTTCCATACTATGCATGTTACCTGTTCTTAAAGTTATTTATTCAAAAGCTTATACTTAAAATATACCAATATAGTGGCACTTAAAAGCTTGGGTACTCCCTCATTCATTTCTATTAGAGAACTCATCACTTCTCCAACTGCCCATTGCTACTACAGATCACATATATAGTTGTAAGCATACGAGTTGTTGCTCACGCTTGCGGGCTCGCGAAGCGAGGGCCTTAGTTGCTGGCATGGAGCGCCAAAGGGGCTCCTTGACAGCAACTGCGACCCTCGCAAAATTTACGTCGTAGCGCCAACAACGGCAGCAACACGCACACATCAAAACATGAAAAATCCACCAAATACACACAACAAATACATAAAAAGCTTACTTACAGGAAGAGGGAGCATCCAGGACCTCGAAAACTGAAGTTACACCTCAATTTAACTCAAATTAAACGAGTTTAGACACTCAAAAATTCTCAAAGCAAGAGAAAAAATGGCCGCCGGAAAAAACGAAAATGAGGCTACAGCAGTCTAAAGACGCAAAACACCACCAAACACCTACGTATTTGTCGAAAAACACCTACGAGATTAGAAAACAAGGACGCAACCCCCAAAACATTACAAACACAACAAATACAAACAACAAACACATAAAAAGGTTACTCACAGCAAGGGGGGGCACAGAGGACCTCTACAAGTGAAATTACACCTCCATTTCACCACAAATTTCAGAGTTTAGAGACCCGAAAATCACCTAAGCGAGAGAAAAAATGGCCGCCGAACAAAATGAATATGAGGCTAAAGGTCCCTAGACATGCAAAACACTACCATAAACACGCAAAACACCACCAAACAGCTATTCCAAAAAATGCCCACCAAACAGCTACGCATATTCCGAAAAACTTGCACGACATAGAAAACGAACGACGCTACATCAGCCACATTATATACACCAAACACCCGTACCTCACTTACACTTTCATTGCCATCATTTTTTGACGGGCAATTCGCTAGTATATTTATATTTACAAGCAGTATTCACACCAGTACACTAGAACGCTAATTTACTAAACTAATGGATAATAAAGAACTTACACTAAGTGTGGAAGGTCTCAGCTAATGGTTTTATTGCACTGGTAATCAAGGGAAGACACACATTAGACACCATTAGCAAACAGCACCAATCATCTAGTACTACTCAGATGAAAGGCACAATTGTAAGGTTACATGAATTAGTTATTTTTATTACGCCAGCACCTAATGACAAGCCCTTAGATATAGTTGGGAGCTGAGTAGGGTAATGCACTGAATACTCTCATTGCACTTAATAGACATGCGAAGCACATTTGTATTTGATGTATTTGAAAGAGTATATGACTATATTTTATTATATTATTTTTATTAATACCCAGGGGACATGTTCTTTCCAGCCAATTAAAAGTAACATATGAGTCATCTGCCTTATCCAATGATGTAACATACAGTTGTTTGATTGTTTGTTGTAAATTTATGTTTTACGATTTTTTTGTGTTTTCGGGTTTTAAATGCTTGATATAAAACATTTAATTATCATGTCCTTTTTATATACCTATTCTGCAATTAGGAGGTCTGTGTAATATGTTTATTTGCATTGAAAAAAAGGAACTAACAGATAAAAATAATACTTATTTCAATACATAAAATCACTGTCATAGTGGTAGGAATTTGCTGCGGAAGTTATAGACTTAATTCTACAGAAGTCTATAACTTCTGCAGCAAATTGCTATCACTAGGGGCCTCATTCAATTGTGATTTGGCCAATTGAATAGGGCTCTATTTGGAACATAGCATATATTTTTTAAAGAAGTTTTTAGTTAGTGAAGACCTTGCTTTTAGATAAAAGTTCACTAACCAAAATCTTATGTCAAAAAAATATGCTGTGTGCTTATATAGAGCCCTATTTAATTGGTCAAATCGCAATTGAATGAGGCCATAGGACGGTTCTTCTATGTATTGAAATAAGTATTATTTTTACCAGTTAGTTCCTTTTTTTTAATGCAAATAAACATACATAGACCTCATAATTGTTATTTTTCCACTAAAAGCAGAAGTTAGCTTAACCTTTACACTTCTACCTGAACATAGGGTAAAAATAACTGATGATACTAGAGTTGCTACAATTGTACTGTTGTCCAGAATTATCTCTGTTCCATTAATTATCATTTATTATGATTGATTGATCAACACCATACAATAGTGGTGGAGCTACTGCTAGTGCAAAGCACCAGGGCCCACAACAGGGTAGGGCCCGTCTGCTACCAACAGCAGCCTGGAGTAATATAATATGGAGTAGTATAATACGCACCTCATTTTAAGAAGAGAATTTCAGGGGGAAAAAAATTCAAATAAAGAACTTTGAAGCAAAATCCTCAACCTCCCTCCTCATCCTCAACCCCCCTATCCTCATCCCCCCTCCTCAACCTCAACTCCTCATCCTCAACCCCCCTCCTCATCTTCAACCCCCCTCCTCATCCTCAACCTCCCTCCTCAACCTCCCTCCTCAACCCCCCATCCTCAACCTCCCTCCTCAACCCCCCCATCCTCATCCTCCCTCCTCAACCCCCCATCCTCATCCTCCCTCCTCAACCCCTATCCTCAACCTCAACCCCCCTATCCTCAACCTCAACCCCCCTATCCTCAACCTCAACCCCCCTATCCTCAACCTCAACCCCCCTATCCTCAACCTCAACCCCCCTATCCTCAACCCCCCTCCCTCCTCAACCTCAACCCCCCTCCTCAACCTAAACCCCCCTAAATACACCCCCCTCTACCTTGTATAGAGCAATTACAAGGGGGCCGAAAAATTATTTTGCACTGGGGCCCTCCATTCACTAACTCTGCCTCTGCCATACAACCTTGGAAAACTTATAAATAAAGCATGGTTAACAAAATACCCTGTTTCCCCTATGATAAGGCAGGGCCATCAAATAAGACAGCCCCCCCTTTTTAGGAAAAAATGTAAAATAAGGCACCCCCCGCAAATAAGCCACCCACCGATACCTGCTCTTACCCGAATCGGATGGTACGGTGGGTAAACCCGTGTGGTCCCTCCGTCTACCGTATTTGCCTCCATGGCTGCGTGCCGCGCCTCGTCATGAAGTGAAGAGGAGGAAGTGACAGGACTGCAGCGCGCGCACGTGACTCCGCGCAAGGAAACACAGGCAGATTCCCTCATCCCTCCTTAACGGAGACTGCAGGAGTTTGTTCACGACCAGAACATCCAAAAGTGAGACACGCAGACAGGTTTCTTTTGCTGTGAGCAATACCACTTACTGTATATAAAGCCTGTTTAAAATGCATACGGTATATAAACAATGGTTTCACCATATACAGGTAATAAAATTCAGTTTTTTTTTCAACAATAACTGTGTACTGTAGTCTTCTTCATGGGTAAATAAGACATCCCCCTGAAAATAAGCCCTAGAGCATATTTTGGCCTTCCAAAAAAAATAAGACAGTGTCTTACCATCGGGGAAACAGGGTAGATGTTAGCTTCCCTTCAAATATGTTTATCCACATTGTAAAGTAACTTGCTTGGCAATCTCTGGTTGCCATTTGCTTTTAGGGTAAATGGGGAAAGCTTTCTCACTCAGCAATAACAACCTGTCAGGTTCAACTTCAAAGCTAACAGGCTGTTCCTGCTGAGTGTCGAGCTGTTAACTCTACCAATGTGGCTGACAAAACTGGACAAAATATTACCGGATTAAGAAAATACCGTCTAGCCTAAGCGGGGTGAATAGTCCCAAAATACATTCAGTTATAAAGAACTAGTGCCAGGAAAGAAAGCAAACAGTGTTATAAACTACAACAGCACACTGAGAAGATAAAATAATAAACTATACTCGGATTTAAACAAATATAATCAAAGTTTCTGTCTGAAGAAGATCTTGATGACTCTACTCAAGAGACTGGACTGTGTTGATTAAGTTTCTTAAAATAACATCTTGGTTTATTATTTTCAGTACTGGAGCTTTTTTTCTTGGCTTACAGCAATACCTGCTGTGTAAGCTCTTTTTGTGTTGATGTATGTAAGCTCTCCACGTTAAAGGGTTTGCAGACTCGCAAAATAAAAACTCTCTGGATTGCAAAAAAGACACATATTTCTCTAAGAGATTTAAACGAAATATAATCCTTTGATTATCATTAAAGCATTAAAAGTTCCAGTCACTAATAAGGGTTTGTGTGATATGTCTACTTTTCGCCGTCACATTATATACCCCAAGAAACAGTCACAGTTACAAAAACATAAAAAAAAAAAAACACAGATTTTTTTCTTCAAAATGTTTAAAAAGCTGTTTTTTGATATAGAAGTTGAACTCTATTTTTTTTATTTATTATCGTTTATTTGTAACGCGCCAACATATTCCATAGCACTATACATAATTGACAATGTTTTGGAAAACTAATAAAAACATGAATTTCATTTAGGATAAAAAGGAAAAAGGATTTAGCCTTCACAAAAAAATGGTTCTTCTTCACTGAACTTGCATTAATAATTGAGATTATGATGTAGATGCAATGGACATCTTTAAAAAGTATATAGAATTTTATGTAAAAACAAGGCAAGGAATCAATATCTTCTTTCTCTTTTACACTTAAATATATTTGTGTGTGTGTGTGTATATATATATATATATATATATATATATATATATATATATATATATATATATATATATATATACATATACACACACACACTTTCAAAACATGCTTTTTTAAATGAAATACAGAATATAAGGGTTTACGCTTTTCTTATATACAATGTATTTACAGAGGAAAAACAGTATAGTAGAGGCGCGTTTTTTTCTGCGTCGTTCAGTCATTTCCGACTCTCCGTGACCTCATGGACTGTTACAAACCAGGACATCTTTATGACCGTGGTTATGCCGACGCACTTGGTATTCATGACAAAGATACTGGAGTTGGCTGCCAGTACCTTCTCTAGTGGGCCACAGCATACAGCTCCTGGTATTCCTAGGTGGTCTCCCATCCAAGTACTGACCTGGCCCATCGATGGATAGCTTTACGGTGGTGTGACCTCTTGGTTCCCCGACTGGCACTGAACCCAGGTTGCAGTGGTGAAAGCACTGAATCCTAACAACTGGACCACCAGGGAACCTATGTTGTAAAAAGCTATTGTTTCAAGACTTGTTTATTATTTATTAGACTGTAGTCGGTCGAAATGTAGAAAGTATTATTTATAGCCTGAGGTAACTAGTGTGTGTGTGTGTTTGTGTGTGTAAAATCAAATATTAAAAGGTGATGTAGTTGCTCAGATATGAAAAGTTACAGCTTTACTTAATCCTCCTGAAGAACCCCTATAGTGCATGAAACACATAGAGATACTGCCACATCGCCTGCGAGTATTGTGTAACCCCAACACCAACATCATCACGTTGCAATAACACCTCATCTGGAACCACAGTCCCAACAAAGGGCTGCAGCTACCAAATGGGATGACTAAATAATTGCCTAGGGATGCTTAATATCATCTACAAATCCACATATCCACAAAGCTTCTATTAAATAAAAACTATTTAGAACAAAACGATAGTCCGAAGAAAACACCAGGAGCTCCATTCAGATGGCCCACAAGGAGATTACAAAACAATTAACTGCATAAGAAGGGAAATACAGAAGGACCTATAAACTAATGCACAGGCTACATTCCAATGCAGTATAGCACATCATAATTGATAAGAAGCCGGCCCAAAATACCAATATGTGGCCTGTGAATATACCCGGCAATATTTAAGTGGTCCACCAAGACCCCTGATCAACTAGGAAATGGTCCATAGAAAAATGTTTGGGACCCACTTGTTCCTGACTCCAGCCAGATGGGGATAAGATATTGTAATTACTGGAAAACTATTACCTATTTTAATTTTAACTGATTCATTTACATATCACATATATAGTTGTGGTAATGCAGGGTCTGTATCGCTCACAATTAAATCCAGGATTTGCGAGTTACATGTGCGCAATGTGCGGCGAGAGGGTAGGAGAGGATGAGGAGGGAGATGGGGGGGGGGGTTGGGAGACACAGGAGAGGGTGAGAGACAGGGGAGGGTGGGGGAAGAGGCACATGAGTAAAAGGGGGGGAAGATACACGGGGGGAGAGGAGAGAAAGACATAGGGGAGGGAGACAGGGGAAGGAAACACAGGGGAGGGAGACGGGGGAAGGAAACACAGGGGAGGGAGACACAGGGAGGGGAGGTGGGAGGAAAGAGACACAGGGGAGGGAAACAGGGGAAAGAGACACAGGGGAGGGAGACACAGGGGAGGGAGAAGGGGAAAAAAACAGACACAGGGGAGGGAGAGGGACGGCAGAGATAAAGGAGAGAGGGGAAGGGAGACAAAGGAGAGAGAGGGGAAGGGAGACAAAGGAGAGAGAGGGGAAGGGAGACAAAGGAGAGAGAGGGGAAGGGAGACAAAGGAGAGAGAGGGGAAGGGAGACAAAGGAGAGAGAGGGCAAGGGAGACAAAGGAGAGAGAGGGGAAAAGACAAAGGAGAGAGAGGGGAAGAGACAAAGGAGAGAGAGGGGAAGAGACAAAGGAGAGAGAGGGGAAGAGACAAAGGAGAGAGAGGGGAAGAGACAAAGGAGAGAGAGGGGAAGAGACAAAGGTGAGAGAGGGGAAGAGACAAAGGTGAGAGAGGGGAAGAGACAAAGGAGAGAGAGGGGAAGAGACAAAGGAGAGAGAGGGGAAGAGACAAAAGAGAGAGAGGGGAAGAGACAAAAGAGAGAGAGGGGAAGAGACAAAAGAGAGAGAGGGGAAGAGACAAAGGAGAGAGAGGGGAAGAGACAAAGGAGAGAGAGGGGAAGAGCCAAAGGAGAGAGAGGGGAAGAGACAAAGAAGAGAGAGGGGAAGAGACAAAGGAGAGAGAGGGGAAGAGACAAAGGAGAGAGAGGGGAAGAGAC
Source organism: Discoglossus pictus (assembly GCA_027410445.1). Taxonomy (NCBI): domain Eukaryota; kingdom Metazoa; phylum Chordata; class Amphibia; order Anura; family Alytidae; genus Discoglossus; species Discoglossus pictus. The sequence continues at coordinate 416,725,668 of CM050165.1, read as the reverse complement.
AAAGGAGAGAGAGGGGAAGAGACAAAGGAGAGAGAGGGGAAGAGACAAAGGAGAGGGGGTAAAGAAAAAGGAGAGGGGGTAAAGAAAAAGGAGAGGGGGGAAGGGGCACAGGGAGGAAAGAGACGGACGGGATCAAAACAGAAAAATATAATATTATGCCATCATTTTTGATAGGCAAGTGGCTAGTTAAATATAATAAGTAAACAAACAAAGAGTGGAATATTAACACTAAACCACAAGTAACAAACCTGTAAGAACCAAAACCTGAGACTATACATGGTGTGCGAGTATTTAAAGTGAGAATGTTATCACACTGAGGTATCCATGTGTAAAAATTAATAATTAATTGAATCCTTTCACTTTACACTACATTACACCAGGGAAACAATGTATAAACCCATTTCCTGGAGCCTCTGTGTTATCATAATTTCCTATAGCAGACTTCTCCTCGACAGGCAAAGCAAACAGTTCTGTATCAACAAAGCCCCGCACAACAGGGAGGGACAGCTGAGAGAATTACTGCCTAAACCCAACAAAAGCCGTGGTAAGAGTTCATTGTGTCCTTTGTATGTAGCTCTCTATTCCCATCTTGTTAGAGGGATGTGTTTTCACTTTCTTTACTGACCCCCTTTGAGAAATCCAATCAAATTCACATTTCACCTTTTAAGTGAAAGGAGCAATCCAACATCACAGTCTTAAGAAGACTTTCTTATTTAGCAATGCTAGTCACACATCAGTTGTAAGGTTTCATCTTCTAGTGTTCTTCACATTTGTGAAGTATGTTCCAAAATCTAGACCCACGTAAGCCATGAGCATGAAAACATTTTAGAGACTAATCTTTAATTCAGCAGATTCTGTTTATGCTTGGGAGTTTCCATATTGGATCTCTAGATTATAGAAGACGAATACAAAAGCCTTCAGACAGAAGACTTGACTTGTCACTGGACAAGATATTTTCAAAAAGTTCAGTAATAAATACATTAATATGGAAGTGTTATGTAAATGTTGTTTTAATTAAAGTGCTCCAAGCATATTTTGGAACTTAAAAGTGCAACACACTGGAATCACCTCAGAGAAGGCAAAAAGGAAATGTCTAGACTCAGATTCCAAGCCCTCTCCTCAAGGACCCAGACAGGACATGGATAAAGGTATATTTAAGTTTCCTGGGTTTCAAATGTTTGATAAGAAACAGGCAGTGATTATCAGGAAAAATGTGTTCAGTGTACTTACAAAGTTATATACAGAAAAGTAAAATCCAGCTTTGCACACCCACAGGGAGCTTATATAACCAAGTACGCAGAAGACACGCAGCCAGATACAGAGTTTGATTTTTCTGTTAGAGACCAAAGGAAGTACTGCTGCAGGAATCACATGGTTGGGCGGTGTCTGAGCTCACAGCTGAATTGGAGCACAAGGAGAGAGCACAAACAGGAACCCCAGAGCTTGATACAAATGTATCTGCTGACTGAGCCTCCTGATTGGCCAAAACAAATTATGAATTGTATACTAATTTAGCCTGGGTTTTATACAGTATTAATTAAACTTAAATTATGGCCTGCCAATGTTCTTAAAGATGGGGTTGGAAATCATGGATACCCTTCTCCATTAGAATAAAACCATTAAACCATTAAAAAAGAAAGTCTGTATTTATTGGACAATATCAGGTCAAGTTCTTAATAAGGTGCAGATTATGAATATGATGTTGGTCAAATTAAGAAGTAACGTCCCCTTTAAGTCGGGGTAGGCTGCCAGAGCTAAGTAATCATAAAAAGCCTCTAGTCCCCCATGCAAGCAGAGCCTTCCAATAAAATCAAAACAATCTGGCCAGCCGCTCAGCTACTCCGCTCCAGGGCACAGCTGCCGAGCCAGATTTCAGCTGGCAAGCAACAGAAAAAGGAATAAAACTGCGACTATGGCAAACTTGTATATTGTTTAAGTGTATTCATAGCAAAAATTACAATTATTTTGTGTTTGTATAATTCTGATTATAAATTGGCACGACTATACCATCCATGCATGAGACAAAGAGAAAACAAGGGTACACAAGTGTAAATGCTAAACAAGGCAGCTCTAATGAATGGAAATGCGGGTTGCCTCAAATAGAGGTCTGCAGCCAACTCTGGTGCATTTCTAGGCAGTGTTGTATATCAAAGAATTGGCACAGACACACAGGACACACTGGCCAATGTATGGATAGATTTCTATGGGAATTTAGTTAAAGTGAGCAGGGGAATTTCATTTATTTCTTTAAATTTACAGGAATAACCATGACAGGAATACATTTAAGCGAGAAAAAAAGTATTTCAAGTGTTCATAATTATATTTACATATAGTACACACATTCTCAGGAAGATATGGTTTTCTTATAACTTACTTGAATAAAAAAAACTTTTCAAAAATCATCATCTTGTGTTGTTTCACTAGAAGGTATCAATGCACAGCCCTAACAAGATTAGACTATCAGCCTTTAGTTGAGATGTTTGTCTCCAACTTTATGAGATTGTCGATGAGGGGGAAAGGTTTGGCTAGTTTGGATTGCTCATTTCCCAATGAAACCATTTTTTACACAGCAAGTCTACAGCCAATGGAGAGCATTGTGTTGATACAACTTTATGCCTAACAACTCATCACTGCCAATGAGACAGAGCCACCTTGTCCTATTGTTCTTGAAAGTAATTGTTATATATTTTTTAAATCACTGAATATATATTTGATTAAGGATCAATACCTAATTAAACTATCAACAAAGGTCTGCATAGTTTGAACTATGGTATTCCCAGTAGTAACATATGCATGTGAGAGCTGGACCATAAAGAAGTCTGAGCGCCATAGAATTGACGATTTTGAATTGTGGTGTTGGAGAAGACTGCTTAGAGTCCCTTGGACTGCTAGAAGATCCAACAAAAAAATCAATACTTCAGGAATTAAAAACAAACTGTTCACTAGAAGGTATGATCATGAGGCTGAAGCTCAAATATTTTGGCCATATCATGAGACGGCAGGATTCCCTAGCAAAGACTCTAATGCTGGGATTGAAGGCACAAGAAGGAGACGAAGAGGCGGAGATGGATAGATGAGGCCACTGAAGCAATGAACATGAACTTGATAGAGCTCAGAGGGGCATAGGTGCACCTGGCGTGATCTATAGAGTCGGACTCGACTGAAAGACTAAACAACAACAACAACAACAACCTAATTAACAAACCTTGCTCCAGTTGTTTCTGAATTATAGTGATCTTTTAAGCGTAACCAATATGGTAATTCATTAATGGATTGTTGCATAATATTAGTAACACATCATATAAATTTTCTACTTCCATTTCAAAATGGTTAAATTGGTTTGGTCACTTGTACATGTTAACCGGACACTGTACTTCCAAAAATTATATTACACATTTAAGAGCACATGAATATTCATGGATTGTTTTTTGCTTAAAAATAAAGTTAATACAATACTAACAGAAATAGATCAAGGGGGAAGTATTTGATCGGTGTTAACCTGACTGCTTTCCCAAACTACAGTGGTCCTTTGACAGTTGTTATGACCACACAGTATGACAGCAAGAGCAGTCAACTACTTGTACTCACTGCAGACTAGTGAATATCTGAAGTAGATATACTATCCTATAGCGGATCCAAAATTTGTTGAATGGACACTCCAAGGAATACTGCACATGTCTAAGTGTAGGAAATAGAGCCGTGTCAGCTGGAAGTCAGTAAATAGGAGTACTCTGACCTCAGCTGAGGGTAGAAGACTACAAGGATCATATGACAACTCGGGGGATTCTTGTAGTAGAGCTCAGATTCTATTATGTGTGGGAAATAGCTTAGGACATTACAAACGCACACTGTCATTAATAATCACACAAAAATAATGTCAAACTCAACATAATGCACTATCAACAATATTTGCCACTAAATTACTTTGTTAATTACTTTAGTTAATTAATCTTAACCTTTTGATAATATTCCACACAATAATAGATCCGTGACAGGTGTTTAGGAGCCAAAATAATTCCTGGGGTGGAGTATAGTTCATTGTATACATAGACCACAAAACATCTTTACACATGCATACATACATAGAAACATATTGGGGGGGTTGTCTACCCCCTCCCCAGTTCCTACAGTGTGGCCTGTGTATTCAAATGGATTGTGTTTGTACATAAAGGACTGTCAAGTTTCAACAAATTTAGTCATATTAAGTTAAAATAAGTTAAAAAATTATTTTAATTCCCAAAATGTTGTTTCACGTACTGAACTTGAAACCATGATCAAGTATCCTGAAAACGTTTTCGATCCCACCCTCATTTTCTAAATCGTGTCCCTCCAGTTTTAGCAAACCATAATTGCTATCTTATTGTATAGTATATCATTACCACAGATTGAGTTGTGCCTGGCGTGCTGCGGTCCACAGGGTCACAGTGTGTCAGACACAACTGAATGACCAAACAAAGACTGATAGCCCATCATTGTCCTGTTATAAACCCTAAGCTAGATCCATTTGCCACTGTGTGAGTTAGCAGCCGGCTCCACACTGATGAGCCCAACAAATACGAAACCGGCAGAGTCGACAACTCATGCAAATAAACCACGTGATTTATGTTTTAACTGTGAGCAGAAGATCTAAATATCATGTAATCATGTAATCTATTTTCCAGAATTCCTACATAGCAATATCATTTGACATGGGAATCAGTATTGGACATGTAAATGTATATATAATTGAACCAATATTTACATTAACCCCCAAAAATTGTGTGTTTTTTTCTGTGAAATTATTTTGACAGGTTTATTCCTAGTCATGAGGTGATTTTGCTGCTTTTACCTATAAACCTATACATTTGATTTAGTAATTAGCTCTCAATTTATAAAGAATTGGAATTGGGATACTGTTGTTATATTCCACATGCAAAATAATGCAAAATTAAACAAGATCGGGGTTATACAGCACAAAACCAGACTAAGATAACCAAGTGGTCTTTATCTGTCATCAATGACTGTGTTTCTAATTTTAGGCAGTAAACGGATCAAAAGTAAAGTCATTTAAAACATGGACAATCATGACCTAAGCAAGGCCCAGTTGGTATGAGCGAATAAAGGTTATACATAATCACTAGACACAGACCACTTCTTGGGAGTAAAACTGGTCACAGCGTTTATTGGTAAACACAAATAGGTGTGTATATATATACATAACCATAACACCAATACATGAACAAGACCACGTGAGAGGAGGAGCCTGGCCAGAGACAGTACGCCCTGAACCCTCGTCCAGGGCCTACCGTGTTGTAACATCCGTACCACCGTAGGGTAGGATCTCACCCATTTTACCACTGTCCCGGCGACTCCCCCCACGACCTGCCGCTGTGACAACAACAAAACATGATTTGAAAACATAAGAACAATAACCATAAATGTATACAGGTGCTGAAGACATTAAGCGCGATAATCCTTACAACTAGACCAAATACCTCCTAGGTTTATTTAACATTTTACATTTTAAGAATTTAAAAGAAAACATGTACATAACTTTTAACAATATAATTTAGGGCCGGGTGAGTGGGTATCCCCACCTCATGGCTAGCTGGGAGCCAAATGGCGGAAATGGCACCAAACAGCCTATAAATGGCCACACCCCTTCCCAGCTAGCCACTCCTACCTACCCGGTCCTGCCAGGTCAAGTGGTCCCTCCTGCCATCACCAGGAGGCCTGGTGTGGCCCTCGGGTCTTTCAATACAGCTAGTTGTTTGTTCATTGTTTGTTTATTTACCAATGGTGGGTTCATTAGAAATGATATTTTCTCCTTCATACTTCCTTATATATACACCAATACAGATGTTTTTATTTTCGGCAAGTTTAGGTAACAATAAGGCCAATCCAAAAGTTTCATTAAAAGTACAAAAGTATGCTGAATCCAATGCATTGTTAAAACTATAAAATATTTGTATTGTTAGGTTACATTAGGCAGGCCAAGAAATCTCAGGAAAGGCCACAGAGGGTTGCCATGGCAACTATCCCCAGGTAAAATGGCCACCACTCAGCATGCCCTACACATGCCTAGTGAATTTATGGAATATGTAAATAGGATACCTGAACCCTGCCATTTTGGGCCCAAAGGAGTGCTTTATCAGAGGCCTCAGTACTTTTATTGTCAAACTGTGAGCTTCCAACCACAACAAACTCTATAATGACTTACAGATGTAGCAGATATTATCACACATTGTGTCATTACATCATGCTTAGAGCACGTTTACTGCACCGTTTAAGTCAGCACTAAAAAAGTAATGTCAATTACATCAAATCTTGACAAGGTAAATCAAATAGTCATCATTGATTAACCCCTTCATAAAGTGCCACTAGGCACAATTTCAGTAAAGTGAGCACATTTATGCTCAATTACACAGCCTATGCTTTGATTGCATATCTATGTCTGGGTTAAAGAAACAAAAACACCTATTATTTTTTAGTACAAGTGAAAGAGCATATTTTAACTATACAACTGTGTTTGAGTTGAGGCATGGCTTCTTCATGCCATAGGAAGTAATACATAAAGCTCTTACTTGTATTGGTTTCTGTCCGACGTGCTGTGCTGCTTAGCCCAGTCCATTCTGCAGAATTCAGTCATTTTAACAGCCATTATTTTTATAATATAGTGATCCTTTAAGTCTTAAAAGAAGCCTGATGTGCACTGTAGAATATAGACTGCCATCACAGCAAACAATAAATTATGATTTCTGGTCTTTCCAGAACCTGACAATATTAGGAAGGTCAACATAGCCTTTAGTTACGACTTCTTGAAGATTAACTGGATTATATAAAAACTCTTTTAATACAATAAATTATGCATTAACTTTAAACATTAAAAAAATGATGTTTACTTTGTTTTAGTGTTTCAGCAGTATTAATAAACTAAAAAAAAAACTAAAGGGCTATATAAACAAAAATGGTTTTCCTTTTACGGGCAGAAGTTTCATACATGGATATGTTAAAATTGTTTAATGCTTATTTATGTGTTTACATACTATAGAAAACAAAAACACTTTCATTCCTTAAATACAGAATGTTTAAAAAAAGGGGGGGGGGGGGGGGGGGGGAACTGGTCTAACGAAAGACCAGATAATTAGCAGTTAGTTTAAGTTAAACATCCCTCACTAGTCATTACAGATTGCCTGCCTTACAATTAGACAGGTATAATACTATGCCATTTAAAGCTTTGAGTTCTGCCATGACTAAAATCCTGTTTTATACTTTAAAAGTCAGTTACATGCTCTTGTCTGAGATCAAAGAGGGAAAACCTTTTAGTAAAATAAAATATAGTGCTGTATGCAGACCGTGGTCAATAATAACCTACCAGCTTTGTTACAAATCAGTAATAATTATAGATGCATATTGCGGTTGTCCTAATTACTCTTGCAACCTGCTTGTTGAGTGGTAATAATTGCTAAAAATCAAGAAAGAGCATTTACAGTTAAATATAGAGGTCATTCTGGGTGCAGGCTGCACGCCCCGGGCTGCTCAAGCAATGGACCGCTGACCAATTACTGTACATCAGTAACCGAGTTTCCCACGTGCCCTCGGGATGTCCCAGCTACACAGTAATCAGACACTCGTTACTGTCAGAAGAGCAATTAGCAAATTGCAGATGCTGTTTACTAAACATATATTGGTATGAGGTACCTGGCCTAATCACAGCATCCGGGGACTTCGACAAAAAAAACAGTTGGAACAGCTTTGTCCAAACCACAGAACGGGGTCACAATGTGACGGCTAAAACAAAATACTTAATCTGTCTGCACTCCTAAAATGTCTGTCTGTCTTGTTTTATGTATTTTATCCACCCAATACTATCTGCAACAGTGGTTTCTAACCCTCTCTTCAAACTCACCAGACAGGCCATGACCTAAGCAAGGCCCAGTTGGTATGTGCATATAAGAATGTATAGCCCATCACCCATTGAATATAAAATTAGACACAGACCACTTCTTGGGAGATAACTGGCCACAGCGTTTATTGGTAAACACAACATGACGTAATAACCATAACGATAAATAAACATAACCGCGAGGGGAGGAGCCTGGACAGAGACAGTACACCCTACGCCCTGAAGCCTCATCCAGGGCCTACTGTAGGGTAGGATCTCCCCCATTTTCCCCACTGTCCCGGGGACTCCCCTCACCACCCGTCGCTGTGACAATATAAACAAACTTTTAAATACCATATAATATATACTTCAATGATACATCCACAACAATGAGTACTACAGACCATAAACCAATAATCCCCAACTCACTATTATTCATCCATAGCTTTTTTTTTACAGTAAAACATATACATCATGTTAACAACAATACTTTAGGGATGGGTGGGTGGGCATCTGCTCCCATGGCTAGCTGGGGGCAAACTGGTGGAAACTGGCGCCAAACGGCTATAATGGCTCCACCTCCCCCAGCTAGCCATCTCCTGCCCCTACTCGGTCCTGCCAGGTCAGGTGGTCCCTCCCTCCAACGCCAGGCAAGCCTGAGGTGGCCTACGGGCCCTTCATGATTTACGTTTAACAATATGTGGATATACAGGTGAGGCTCCGCAGCAGTAAGGTGCAACCTATTTCACTTTAAGGACCCCATATGTGGAGCCAGAGACCCAGATGTTAAACATTTTTATTTTACCAAAAGCATAACATGGTAAAATCCCTGTAAGTAATTAATTGGTAACAGAGGTATTGATAAGAAGGAGATGTACAGCTGAGTATTTACTAGTTTTAGAGAAATATAATTGACCATGTACGGGTTCCTTGATGGTCCAGTGGTTAGAATTCACCGCTGCATTCTGAGTTTGATTCCAAGTCAGGGAACCAAGAGGTCACACCACCCTGAAGCCGAGCAGCGTTGGATCTGGTTAGTACTTGGATGGGAGATCACCTAAGAGCTGTATGCTGTGGCCCACTGGAGAAGGAACTGGCAACCTAATCCAGTATCTCTGTCCATGAATACCAAGTGGATCAGCATGACCATGGACATAAAGATGTGCCTAGTGTGTTATGGTCCATGAGGTCACAGAAAATGACGATGATGCAACCCCGCCCCCCCCCAAAAAAAAACAAAAAAAAACAAGTATTGTTAAAAATGAACATGCTCTCCTGCTCCTTAGAAATGGCTGGCTGTTTTCTATGGCCCACTAAATGCCGTGGATATTCTCCTTACATCTCCTCCAAAAATTATGATTAGAACACTTTGAACAGTTTTAACACTTTGGGCACCATAGATAAATGTCCAGGTATTTCAAATAATATATATGAATATTTTAAATTATATTTTTAGATATACATTTTTTATTATTATTATTATTTAGCTACCTAGCCAGTATTAATCCAGCCCACCAGCTCACTGAAGCCTGACTGGGAGGAATCAGGAGAGATGGTGCATTTATTAAATAATTGCATCTTTTATAACACCTTTCCTGGTGCATGCCATTAAGCAGCTCTTCAGAAACGTAAATGGTCCCCTCACACGCAATCATCACAAAAGTATTATGGATGCCTCCAAAGTTCAGTAAATTAATCAAAATGTATTTTGATGAGAGAGAGAGAGAGAGAGAGAGAGACATTGTTTAGTTGTTCAGTCATGTCAGATTCTCCTTCACTATCCGACGCCAGATGCTCCTCTGAGCTCCATCAAGCTCATGTTCATTGCTTTGTATGCACACTTGCTTACCTAAAATATTTTAAGAATAGTGTTTGAACTGTACTCTGGGAAACTAGGGGAGGACATGCAAATGAGTCCACAATGCATTTACACTCAAATTTTATATATATATATATATATATATATATATATATATATATATATATATATTATACACACACACACATTATATATATATATATATATATATATATATATATATATATATATATATATATATATATATATATATGCCCATAAATGAGTGAGAGAGACTACTTTAGAGAAAAAGAGTAATAGTCAAGTGGTAGAGACAAATCATTAAGGAATTTAAGCATGCTAGGGATAAGCACAGGGCTATCCTAATGCCAACTTAAGCCAATCTTTTAGGTAGATAGAATGGAAATAGTACATGGGCTTTTTGTTTTTTATATGCCATCTAATCTATGTTGCTATATACTGTATAATTTCCCATTATACAGTGGTCTAAGACACAAACAACAGCCAGTCTTGAAGTCAATATACCGTATATACTCTAGTATAAGCCGAGTTTTTCAGCCCCTTTTTTAAGGGGGGTTGAGGATGAGGAGGGGGGTTGAGGATGAGGAGGGGGGTTGAGGATGAGGAGGGAGGTTGAGGATGAGGTGGGGGGTTGAGATGAGGTGGGGGGTTGAGGATGAGGAGGGAGGTTGAGGATGAGGAGGGAGGTTGAGGATGAGGAGGGAGGTTGAGGAGCGGGATTGAGGTGCGTGTTATACGCTGATAAATACGGTATATATTTTGAAAATATGGCAATACTCTAAGCTAAATCGAACAGTAGTGTTCTTTTTTTTTTTTACTACATATACAAGAGGTCCCGGGTTAGAGACGACCCGGACTTAAGGACAGACTACCAAGGCTTTTCTTATGTTCTAGTTACACAATATTTTCTGTAACTTATTATTACAGTACAGGGGTATTATTATTACATTCTATTATCATTACCACGCCATTATAGTATTAGTAATATTAGTATTCATCAGGGATCCAAGCTGCATTCAAATCCGATTTAAAGACATTCTCAGGAACATATCTCGTTCGCAAACTGGGGACCACCTATATTAAATATATACTAGCAACTTGCCCTTCAAAAATGATGGGGCAATAAAATTGTAAGGCAGGTAATGCTGTTTGGGCCAGACATAATTTTTTTGGTGGTCCGAGATCCTTCGGTGCTCATTGCAAGGCTGTTGTATTTTTTTTTTCCGATAGGTGCTTTTGCTGTTATTGTTTGGTCGCCTCTGATCTGCTTTTTGCGCTTATTTCAAGGCTTTGTGTGCTATGAGCAGCGGGGGCGCTCGTTGTGAGTCGCGCAGTGAATGGCTTTTGGGTTTTATTGTGAGAGTGTTTTTTTTTTAGTTTTTGAGTATATTTGTTTTTGTATGCTAATTAAATAATACAAAAATTAATAAATTAATATACTTTACCTATTTGGAAGTAATATATGCAGGAAGCATTGTGTTGAAGAGCTGACAATCTGTTTTGATGTTCCTGCAGCATACAATGTAGGTTTGCACTGTTGTGGAGCTCAGGTGTAAGTGTCAGCAATGTGTGCAGTGTGTAGTGTAAATAGGCTGCGTGCGCGAGGGAAAGACGTTAGGGTAGCTGTGTACTTCCGCATTGTGTAAGTTAGTGTTGTAAAATGGCGGCGAATGTGCATGTGGTACACGGGTGTGGATGATGTCGCGTCCTTGGTAAGAGTGTATCTTGTACCTCGTATGGCTTTTTTGAAAATCTGTATGTGCTTGGTGGTGTTTTGCATGTTTAGTGTCCTGTAGCCTCGTTTTACCTTTTTTTCCCGCCATTTTTTCTCTAGCTTAGGGGATTTTCATGTGTCTAAACTCGGGAATTTGGACTTAAATGGAGGTGTAACTTCACTTGCAGAGGTCCTGGGTCCTCCTCCTTACTGTGGGTAAGCTTTTTACGTATTTTTTGTGTGTATTTATTGTGCTTTTAATGCTTTCAGGTGCGCGCGGTTCAGCCGTTAAGGTCGTATTTTTGCGAGGGTGTAATGTTTTTTTTTCTATGTCCCGCGGTTCGTTTTTTTTTTGTGTAAGTCCGTATATAGTGATTGCGTGTTAGATCTATTTTGGTAAAGTGCTGCTTGTATGGGCGTTTGTAACCGCGTGTGAGGCACCGTAGAGCCTCCACCTCCGCAAATGCGGACCCTCGCTTCACGGGCACGCAAAGCGTGACGACGATTCGTAGTTTGACAACTATTAGATGTGATATATATATATATATATATATATATATATATATATATATAAAATATACCACACTTATATACCCACATGCAATCCTTTACACACAGCACGTTATTCTAATAAATAATATGACTTTCATATCTTGAACCACACCTAGATAAGCAACACTAAAGTAAATTTCTAAATAAATGCCACTATCTTCTATAGTGAATGAGTTACTGTAGGAAGTCTCTCTTATCTCTTAGTGTAACGATTGCTTCAAAGGCATTCAGAGATAGTGTAAGAGCCCTGCCAACAGAGCTGAGATGTGCCGACCGCTCAGGCTCCTGCTAGGAGTACTAGGAAAGAGCCCAGATTACAGGGGGTCCTGGGGATGTAACATGATAGGGAAAGGTGTGCAGGATGGGGGAGGAAGGAAATGAGCAGCCCCTGACAGGCAGGCTGGAGCAATCATAATAAAGGCTAATTGAAATCCCAAACTGCTTGCAGACAGGCACAGGGTCTATATTTACATTTACAGCCCCATGCCACTTCTTTGTAAACAGTGCTACTCAATCCAAATATTAATAGTATTATAAATAAGGAACAATAACACTAACTATAGTGCCTATTACTTTCCTACTGCTGAGAAACTCCAAATTCTGCTCCATTCATATTTATTCTGCATCTTTTCAATGTAATTGTTAATTGATAGACTAATAGCATATATTGCAATGGCAGCACTAATGAATCCCTGATTTTCACTTTGTATTGAGTTTATACTTTTTTTTTGTATTAAGAAAGTATTGCACACTTAAAAAAAAGTGGAAATACAGCATTGCAGCAGGAATGCTCAAATCGGAATTTGACAGTGCTGCAGGGCTGCGTTTCCAATTGCAGAAGGCATTTCCGCATCTGACGCCAGTTCAAATTTGCTAGTACTGAATTCTAACAGTGCTGCAAAACTGCATTTACAGTTATTTCTGTAACATTTGTCGCAATCTTGCAAAGGATATTGTTTCCAATGAATGCTATACATTTAACCGTTTCAAATACACATAAAATAACACAATATAAAACATACATTTAATTAAATAATAACTACAATAATGCAAAGGAGACTCCATGCAGAATATTAGGTATCATATGTAGCGTCTGACTTGCTTTGCTCAGCCCTGGCCCATGATAAATAAAAATATTTACTAGTAAGATTATGCTGCCATATGATATATCCCTGGGATTCCAGCAAAGTTTCCCAAACTTCCACAAGGTTATTGGGTGTAACACACGTGGGCTGGCAGAGAAAGAAAGCTCCACTCCCTCAGCAGGAGCCAACCCATTATTACACATGAATGAAAGACAGGAATATACTATAGCAAGGGAGGGTGACTGAACTTGGGGGGAATGGAAAATCATTGGAGAATAAAGGCATGTCCTGTAAACTATATCAGTTGTATTAGGGTCCATCTAAAAGATAAATAACTCATATTATCAATTGATTCAAACTATTATTTTAAAAAAATATATTATTTTTTAATTATTAATATAATTATCTCAAATTATTTAATAAAGTTCCGAAGAGATGTATATTCCAGAAAGAGGGGAATGCAAGAACCAAGAGGGCATTAGTTGATGTTGGAATGTGAGAAAGTACTGAAGATAAACAGCGGTGAGGACAAACACTGCAAAGGAATTCAAGCATGCCTGGGAAAAGCATAAGGATATTGTTAGGTAGACAGATGGACCCTTTTGGTTATCATCTGCCATTATTATATTTTGCTTCGATGTAAAATAGTTGTACTCAATTACTCCTGAATTTAGGTGTCAACACTATTTTGCAGAACTGGAATCCTAACTATGATTATTCTATGCATTGTATATATTTATGCCCACAATCCTATATGTTAGGATGGATTTTGACCATAATAGGGCTCTCCAAAGAAAGTTGGCTTCAGAATAAAACCAAACAGTTGTTATTTTATTATGGTGCCTGCAAGGGGTTAAGTTGGATGCCAATGTACACACTACAGCTTAGTTTCGAAGTATCTTGACATTACATCTTCAAGGAGGTTACAGTGAGAGCAAAGCACACAGCACAATGCATACCAGAGGGCTCGACCTAGGGGGAGAAGCAGAGCCCCATAGGACTGACAAATCCCAGAGACAGTACAGTATGACAGGACATTTACTGCACATGACAAACAGGAACAGAGATTAATGACACCCCCAACTCCAAAAAAGGCAGAACATATACATCATGCATTGTTATCACAATGTAATTTCCTATTAAAGAGCCATGGTACTCCACATTACAGGCACATGTCTAAATCTAAGAGTTCACAAGTACTTTAACTCATTAACACAATGAGCTATATTCACTAACAAAAAAAACTGATAAATTCCAGGCGCCAGGGCGCCACAGTACCTAGTATTTTACTGCTGGCGCCTAACTTTTTGTTAGTAAAAAAATTAATAAATTGAAATCAATATATATATATATATATATATATAAATATATAAATATATTTACTAACCTAGCTAGCTGGTAAATTTCATATCAATCTGTCAACCCCTACACTAACATAATAGCTTTCTCACGAGGTGAACGTTAACCAACGCCTATTTTAATCTATGGAACCTCTCATATGACACCTTAATGGGCTCCAAGGGTTATAACAGTACCTGGAGAACTCTCACTTCACTAATGATAAAAGTTATATTCACGAAGCATCGCAGGGACCGCAAAGTCGCAATGTCTATGTGGTATCTCACCATTGTAATGATGGCTTAGTGCATCTCCCCCAGCACAGTAAGCCCTAACTTTACTGGTTCTCACTCATAGTCACAATACACCTACAACTTAACACTTATTTATGAATCACTCACTTAAACAATGAACACATAAAGACTGACTACATTTTTCTACCCAGGTTTTAGGATCTTACAATCTACATTGAATATCTTTACAGTCTTGCTCTAAAAGCAGATTTTATAAAAATTTAATATTAAATAAAGTATTTAGATACCATACACAGCACTGCTTTTAAAGCCATGGTATACCAGGCATTATATTATATTATTACTCACTCGTTGAAATAATTGTGGAACTACACAAACTCACAGGTATAGGATTTCCAGCATCTTACCTTTCACACAGTAGGTTACGGGTTTTCCCTCTGTATTTCCTTAGCAAGTTGAAGCCCAAGACAAACCCCCTATTTTGCAACAATAGGTGCAAATCTTGCACAGGTAGAATTGTGGATTTAGGAATAGTCCAAATGCTAAGACAGCAGCCAATGTGACTGCTCCCAGGCTCACACACACTAGTGAACTAAGTACATAACCAGAAACATTTGCTGGAAGGGCTGGAGTCTGGGAGACCAAAAAAAAAAAAAAAGCTGGTCTCATTTCCTCCAACCTCTTCACAATACGCTCCTTCTCTCTCCTCCCTTCCCTACTCTACCTCCTCCTCCCACCATCCCCCTTTCAAATCCATGTGCGGGTGCTGACAAGAGTGGAAGGAAAGGGACTAGCTCTGTTATCACTCACTGGCAGGGAATATTGTTTTAATTAATTAATTATTATTATTATTATCCTTGTAATGCGCCAACATATTATGTAGAGCTATACAGGGGTTAAGTACAATGCCAAATAATTTTAAATTAATGCAAAGCATGGATGGTCCTGTCTTTGAGCTTAGAATCTAATGTATATTTACCTAAAGCATCTGGCAAAATTGAAAACTCACAAACTTGCAATCTAAAGAGAATGACCCCCTACTTCAGTATAAAACCCTGTACTGACTTGGCTAAATCTTTGTGCTAGCTTTACTAATCCACGCCACTGACTTGAGTAAACCCCATGCACTGGCTTAACTGAACCCCTTCACTGACTAGTAGCCCCCTGCACTGTTTTTATGTCCATGGCTTACGCTAATATTAGTTTGTTACATATTTCACAAACCAGTGCATTTTTCTTGAAGTATTATAGTCCTTTAAAGTGACATAGCAAAGGTCCCAGTTACTAAGAAAATAAGTACATATAGATAAACAAACAAACATAATTAAAGTTGTTTTTATTTAAAACCTTTCCTGTTATCTGGCCAGCAGCCACTAGGTGATGCAAGGACGGCTCGCCGAGACTTTCTTTCATTTGCTCATTGGGTTAGTGTTTGCCATTAGGGTTAACTCTAACACTAAGAAAAATCTCAGCGATCAACCATTGCGCCACAGTGGCCACCGGCCATCACTGCTGGCCGGTAGATAACAGGAAAGATCAAAATGATCAAATGAAAGTTAGGTATTTAAAGCATAAAATACACAAAGATACTACCACAATTCAATTTACTTTATATAGGCTTGACTAACCCAGTGCACTGACTTTACTAAACCCCTGCACTGGCTTTACAAAACCCTGCATTCATAGCAACTTCTACAGGAGGAAACTGGGGCTGTGTAATATTTTGAATAATCTGTGCTTTAAAAAATATATGTTATTGGATGTGCTGATTTTAATTATTTTGTTCTGCCTTAATTAAAGGAACACAATTCTTTTTCTAAAGCATTTAAAAGAGTATGGTTTAAACCTTGCCAGAACTGGAGAAATATTATGTAAAACCTGTTTAAACTTCATTAAAACTAACAGGAAGTGCAGAGTGTACGTACGTCTGTAGATTTCATTGGCAGACAAGTTGTTATTATTATTATTATTATAATCCTTTATTTGTAATGTGCCAATACAATACATAGCGCTATACAGGGGTTAATTAAAAAGAAAATACATTATTAACACATCGCAAAAAATGTAGGGCTCTGTACTGGAAGTGATTATTTACATACATACATAGAGCTGTTTTCCAAAAGTGACTTAAAAGATTGAAAACTCACAAGCCCGCAGATCAGAAAACATAACAAATACCTTTTCAAATGTAACTAAGAAAAAAATGATTTAAATGTTCCTTTAAGTTACAAATTTAACATTTTGTATTTTTCATAAAATTATTGTTTTAGAGTGATAATCTAAACATTCATTTTGATATTTTTGTCTATTATCTAAATCAAACATAGAAACACAGGTTTGATGGCAGATAAAAACCAAAAGGCCCATCTAACTCTGTATGACCTTACCAACTATACTGGAAGCACTGTATAGGAAGGGGGGTGGACCGCAGCTGCGGGTAGAACACCGGTCACTGGCTGCTGATTCCGCCCCCCGCATCTGTCTATGTGAGTGTGTGTGTAAGTCTGTGAGTGTGTGCCTCTGTGTGTGTGTAAATCTCTATGTGTCTGTGAGTGAGTGAGTGTGTGTGTGTGTCTGTGAGTGAGTGAGTGTGTGTGTGTGTCTGTGAGTGAGTGAGTGTGTGTGTGTGTCTGTGAGTGAGTGAGTGTGTGTGTGTCTGTGAGTGAGTGTGTGTGTGTCTGAGTGAGTGTGTGTGTGTCTGTGAGTGAGTGTCTGAGTGTGTTTCTCTGTCTGAGTGTGTGTGTCTGAGTGTGTTTCTCTGTCTGAGTGTGTGCGTCTGGGAGTGTGTTTCTGTCTGAGTGTGTGCGTCTGGGAGTGTGTTTCTGTCTGAGTGTGTGCGTCTGGGAGTGTGTTTCTCTGTCTGAGTGTGTTTCTCTGTCTGAGTGTGTTTCTCTGTCTGAGTGTGTTTCTCTGTCTGAGTGTGTTTCTCTGTCTGAGTGTGTTTCTCTGTCTGAGTGTGTTTCTCTGTCTGAGTGTGTTTCTCTGTCTGAGTGTGTTTCTCTGTCTGAGTGTGTTTCTCTGTCTGAGTGTGTTTCTCTGTCTGAGTGTGTGCGTCTGGGAGTGTGTGCGTCTGGGAGTGTGTGCGTCTGGGAGTGTGTGCGTCTGGGAGTGTGTGCGTCTGGGAGTGTGTGCGTCTGGGAGTGTGTGCGTCTGGGAGTGTGTGCGTCTGGGAGTGTGTGCGTCTGGGAGTGTGTGCGTCTGGGAGTGTGTGCGTCTGGGAGTGTGTGCGTCTGGGAGTGTGTGCGTCTGGGAGTGTGTGCGTCTGGGAGTGTGTGCGTCTGGGAGTGTGTGCGTCTGGGAGTGTGTGCGTCTGGGAGTGTGTGCGTCTGGGAGTGTGTGCGTCTGGGAGAGTGTGCGTCTGGGAGAGTGTGCGTCTGGGAGAGTGTGCGTCTAAATCTGTATATGTGTCTGTGAGAGTGTGTGTCTGTGAGAGTGTGTACGTCTGAATGTGTACGTCTGAATGTGCGTCTGTGAGTGTGTGTGTCTGTGAATGTGATTGTCTGAGTATCAGTGAGTGTATGTATGAGTGTGTGTCTGTGTGAGAGTGTCTGTTTGTGTGTGTGTGTCTGAGAGTGTAT
Organism: Discoglossus pictus; assembly: GCA_027410445.1. NCBI lineage: Eukaryota > Metazoa > Chordata > Amphibia > Anura > Alytidae > Discoglossus > Discoglossus pictus. The sequence continues at coordinate 416,707,443 of CM050165.1, read as the reverse complement.
GTGAATATTTCTAATCATAAGTTTATGTGTTTTTATGTAGATACAGTAGACTCTCAGTTATCCGGCACCCACTGGGATTGGTAGATGTCGGGTAAATGCATTTTCTGGTTGCTTGAGAGTTACTATTAAAAGAGGCCTAGATTAGCCGCACATAGGATGCTCTGCAAAGTATATTTGTCAGTGAGGGCTGTTCTAGCAGCAGCAGCCTTCACTCCTCCCTTACACACAGGTACGTTCGGATGGAGGGTGCGGTGCTGAACCCGGAGAATGTAATGCCAACAGTGCACTGGCTCAGTCACTCATGCCTGTCTGCTTCCAGTATTTTGTGTCATGACAACCTGGCTCCTGGCATTTGTTGAGCCCTGTAAATTTTTATTTTAATTAAAAGTACAGTATTCAATTTATGGCTGCTTGAGAGTTCTGGTTGTTTGAGTTCCGGTTAACTAAGAGTCTACTGTGTGCGAGTTTCTATCCTAAATACTTTGGGAATTCGCCATGGACATTGGATTCCTAGCTCAAAGACAGGGCCCTCCTTCCTTTGCTAAATGTTAATCTGTATTTATCTTTGTCTGAACCTAATTTATGTACAGCACTACAGAATATGTCGGCGCGTTATAAATAAACTATAATATTAATAATAATATATATATATATATATATATATATATATATATATATATATATATTGTGGCATGTCCGAAAGTATTAAGTACACTTAAAGGCAGAAATATCACTGTATATAGACATTTATGTGCATATACAAAGTTATCTTCAGAGAGTCTGATGCTCCCTGAAAATGTGCTGTCCTAGTCATGGGCCTAGTGCGCCTAGGCTGAAATACACACATGTGTTTAATAGCACTTCTCCAGGGTCATTCAGTAGACACATTTTATTTTAAATAATTAAAATCAACAATGGAAATGAATGAAAAAATCATGTGGTTCTTATATGTAAAAATATATAAATACATGGACTGATTAACTATTTTAATGTGAATTCAGAATGCACTACATTTTTCAAGTACACTTAATAATGCACCCTGTTACTACAATAGGGTATTTCAACATTTTACCAAATACATTTGCTTCTGCTTTGCATTGTCTGATATAGGAAGTGAAGGTAGTTGAATTAGAGACTGTAAATTATAGGTTCTGTTCAGATCATTATATGGGGATATTTAGTAACAGATTCATGTGGTTGTGATCAGGTAGGGGATTTACTAAGCCATGTGTCCTAGTAACCTCACAGCTAATCGACAAGCCATCTGGGTGTTTTATGGGCGTATTATGGGCATGTAAAGGGCGTTTTGTATGTCGAACACTAGCCATGATACAGATCACAAGATTTCATAAAATAATGCTGTAATACAACTTACAACCTTGCAATCTGAAATAGCCCAAGCATAATTAGCAGTGATGGGGTTATAATTGCTATAATAAGGAGGATCCTTGGTATCCCCAAGGTTGCCCTGACCAATCAGTTGGGAAGTTGTAGGGAAAAGTAAGACTACAAGTATATCACAGAACATCACAGGACTCATTATAATTTGAGCATCTTCGTAAATCACTTGATGAACCAATGAGCCATGATGTTCCCCTCCTCAGTCTTAGTACAACCCCCCATTTGTTTTATTTGTTCTCGCAAAACATAGGAACCTCATTAGTTACCAATGTAACATGACACATGGAGGCTGAAAATAGAGTAACTTTCCCATGTCTTGACCACAAGCCATTGATTCCATTAACTCAATCAGATTATGTTTGTGAGTACAAATCAGTGTCAGTTTGCTTAATTCATTCAGTGTTCTGAGAAACTTAAATCACTCTACTTTCTTTAAAATGCAGTTTTCTCTGAGTAATGAAAGTCAAAGAACAAGACTTAAGCCATTATTAAACAATAGGTAAATTATAGATAATCTTATATGGGCTCTTTTCAATCTTTTTAAATTGTGCTTTGATGAAGTTCAGTTGATTAAATTAAATGTTTCAGGCAACTGAATAAGATATATTCACCAAGACAAGAGCTTCTTCTCTTGTAATAGAAACATATCCAATTCTTAGGTTGTTCCATGGAATTTATTTACTAAAAGTGTTTAAGATGTCTACATAATTAGTGAGATGACTCCAGAGAATAACATACAGTGCCTTGCAAAAAGTATTCACCCCCTTGACTTTTTACCTATTTTGTTACATTACAGCCTTAATTTTAATGTTTTGTTAATCTGAATTTTATGTGATGATCAGAACACAATAGTGTTGCTGAAGTGAAATGAGAAAAATATATACATAAAACTATTTTTTAGAAATAGAAAACAGAAAATTGGCATGTGCGTATGTATTCACCCCCTTTGTTATGAAGCCCATAAAAAGCTCTGGTGCAACCAATTACCTTCAGAAGTCGCATAATTAGTGAAATGATGTCTACCTGTGTGCAATCTAAATGTCACATGATCTGTCATTACATATACACACATTTTTGAAAGACCCCAGAGGCTGCAACACCCAAGCAAGAGGCACCACTAACCAAACACTGCCATGAAGACCAAGGAACTCTACAAACAAGTAAGGGACAATGTTATTGAGAAGTACAAGTCAGGCTTAGGTTATAAAAATATATCCAAATCTTTGATGATCCCCAGGAGCACCATCAGATCTATCATAACGAAATGGAAAGAACATGGCACAACAGCAAACCTGCCAAGAGACAGACACCCACCAAAACTCACAGCCCGGGCAAGGAGGGCATTAATCAGAGAGGCAGCACAGAGACCTAAGGTAACCCTGGAGGAGCTGCAGAGTTCCACAGCAGAGACTGGAGTATCTCTACATAGGATGACAATAAGCCGTTCGCTCCATAGAGTTGGGCTTTATGGCAGAGTGGCAAGAAGAAAGCCATCACTTTCAGCAAAAAACTAAATGTCAAGTTTTGAGTTTGCGAAAAGGCATGTGGGAGACTTCCAAAACGTATGGAGGAAGATGCTCTGGTCTGATGAGACTGAAATTGAACTTTTCGGCCATCAAAGAAAACGCTATGTCTGGCGCAAACCCAACACATCACATCACCCAAAGAACACTATCCACAGTGAAACATGGTGGTGGCAGCATCATGCTGTGGGTATGTTTTTCAGCAGCAGGGACTGGGAAACTGGTCAGAGTTGAGGGAAAGATGGATGGTGCTAAATACAGGGATATTTTTTTAGCAAAACCTGTACCACTCTGTACGTGATTTGAGGCTAGGACGGAGGTTCACCTTTCAGCAGGACAATGACCCCTGTATTTGTTGGTATAAATCACGCCAGCGCTAAAGTGGACTTTGCCAACAACATGCAGATGCATGTGGTTGGCAAAGTCCACTTTAGAGCTGGCGTGATTTATACCAACAAATACAGCCACACATCGCATGACACTCGAACAAGGGAAAACATGTACATGTGTTGGAATGGCCTAGTCAAAGGCAGACCTCAATCCAATAGAAAATCTGTGGTCAGACTTAAAGATTGCTGTTCACAAGCTCAAACCATCCAACTTGAAGGGGCTGGAGCAGTTTGGGAGGAGGGATGGGCAAAAATCCCAGTGGCAAGATGTGGCAAGCTCATAGAGACTTATCCAAAGCGACTTGGAGCTGTGATTGCGGCAAATGGTGGCTCTACAAAGTATTGACTTTAGGGAGGTGAATAGTTGTGCACATTGACTTTTGCTGTTATTTTGTCCTACTTGTTGTTTGCTTCACAATCCATGTTAGTTCCAGGTTGTGAAGCAACAAAACACAAAAAATGCCAAAGGAGGTGAATACTTTTGCAAGGCAATGTGTGTATATATATATATATATATATATATATATATATATATATATATATATATATATATATATATATATATAATATATATACTTTAGTACATAGAGCTATATGTTAGCCACCAAAGAATGCAGTTTATAATATCTTCTGACCACCTACTGTATTTAATGAATCCTTAGTGATTGCAATTTATTAAGTGAGGTGAACAAAATTTTTAGGTAGGTAGAACTGAAAAAGTAGATGAGCCTTTTTAGTTCTTATCGGTCACTAAATCCATATTATCAATATTGCCCTGAATAAGATAATATACTGCACTCTATTCAATGCCTGATATCAATGACTGGCCGGTGATCACCCGGACAAGCATTAAATGCCTCCCTCTCACAGTCAATGTTCAAGCTGTGCATGAAATCCAATAAGTTCATATTTACAGGCTAGTAATTACTCCTTATAAATCAGATTATTGCAGGTTTTGAACAGAAAACAAGGGCAGCATCTCCCAGGAGAGAAGTCAGAATCCAGCCATGTCGCTGTGAGCAGCCTCAGGGGGTGAAGGAGCAACCAAGGGAACTTACTCATGCTTTATTAGCCATGCCAGGACAATCATGTTAGACAAACTGCTGCACACGGCTCTATGGGAAGATTCAGGGCAGACACAGGAGGGGTAGCAGGCTTCATTCTTAAAAATAATTTTGTTATGTAAGGCTGACTTACAGGACATATCAGTCCTGCAAATTCATTAATATAATGCACATATATATATATATATATATATATATATATATATATATATATATATACATATATATATAAGAACCATTGTATGTAATCATAGCTAGGAAATATATATATATATATATATATATATATATATACAGGGAGTGCAGAATTATTAGGCAAATGAGTATTTTGACCACATCATCCTCTTTATGCATGTTGTCTTACTCCAAGCTGTATAGGCTCGAAAGCCTACTACCAATTAAGCATATTAGGTGATGAGCATCTCTGTAATGAGAAGGGGTGTGGTCTAATGACATCAACACCCTATATCAGGTGTGCATAATTATTAGGCAACTTCCTTTCCTTTGGCAAAATGGGTCAAAAGAAGGACTTGACAGGCTCAGAAAAGTCAAAAATAGTGAGATATCTTGCAGAGGGATGCAGCACTCTTAAAATTGCAAAGCTTCTGAAGCGTGATCATCGAACAATCAAGCGTTTCATTCAAAATAGTCAACAGGGTCGCAAGAAGCGTGTGGAAAAACCAAGGCGCAAAATAACTGCCCATGAACTGAGAAAAGTCAAGCGTGCAGCTGCCACGATGCCACTTGCCACCAGTTTGGCCATATTTCAGAGCTGCAACATCACTGGAGTGCCCAAAAGCACAAGGTGTGCAATACTCAGAGACATGGCCAAGGTAAGAAAGGCTGAAAGACGACCACCACTGAACAAGACACACAAGCTGAAACGTCAAGACTGGGCCAAGAAATATCTCAAGACTGATTTTTCTAAGGTTTTATGGACTGATTAAATGAGAGTGAGTCTTGATGGGCCAGATGGATGGGCCCGTGGCTGGATTGGTAAAGGGCAGAGAGCTCCAGTCCAACTCAGACGCCAGCAAGGTGGAGGTGGAGTACTGGTTTGGGCTGGTATCATCAAAGATGAGCTTGTGGGGCCTTTTCGGGTTGAGGATGGAGTCAAGCTCAACTCCCAGTCCTACTGCCAGTTCCTGGAAGACACCTTCTTCAAGCAGTGGTAAAGGAAGAAGTCTGCATCCTTCAAGAAAAACATGATTTTCATGCAGGACAATGCTCCATCACACGCGTCCAAGTACTCCACAGCGTGGCTGGCAAGAAAGGGTATAAAAGAAGAAAATCTAATGACATGGCCTCCTTGTTCACCTGATCTGAAACCCATTGAGAACCTGTGGTCCATCATCAAATGTGAGATTTACAAGGAGGGAAAACAGTACACCTCTCTGAACAGTGTCTGGGAGGCTGTGGTTGCTGCTGCACGCAATGTTGATGGTGAACAGATCAAAACACTGACAGAATCCATGGATGGCAGGCTTTTGAGTGTCCTTGCAAAGAAAGGTGGCTATATTGGTCACTGATTTGTTTTCGTTTTGTTTTTGAATGTCAGAAATGTATATTTGTGAATGTTGAGATGTTATATTGGTTTCACTGGTAAAAATAAATAATTGAAATGGGTATATATTTGTTTTTTGTTAAGTTGCCTAATAATTATGCACAGTAATAGTCACCTGCACACACAGATATCCCCCTAAAATAGCTAAAACTAAAAACAAACTAAAAACTACTTCCAAAAATATTCATCTTTGATATTAATGAGTTTTTTGGGTTCATTGAGAACATGGTTGTTGTTTAATAATAAAATTAATCCTCAAAAATACAACTTGCCTAATAATTCTGCACTCCCTGTATATATATATAAAAGAACCATTGTATGTAATCATAGCTAGGAAATATATATATATATATATATATATATATATATACCCCTATATGTTTTTTTTTTCTTAATACTACATGTTGATGCCTCTGTTGGTCCTCGAGGCATCCACAAACTCTTGGTAAATTTGCCTGAATGAGAGGGGAGTTTAAAATTTCTGCAGGAGCAGGGTTTGCAATTATACATGAAAGTGACTACCGCTAAGCATAGGCAGAAGGGGGATAAGTGTCCTATTCCAAAATCTTATAAGATTTAACAGATCACACCCCTTACTACCATTCCTACTACATATACTCAGACTCCAAGCTATTAGAACAGACAAGATGAAAACCTCTATACATAGTGTATAAAAATATTTCCTGTTATAGAGAATTCCATAGAATACATGCAGCACATTTAATGTTCTGTGAGACTAGATAACAATAGACAAATAATCACATATTATAATTGTTGAACTACGAGACGTTGTCACGCTTTGAGTGGCGTGTACGACTTAGCGAGGCAAAACGTTAACTCGCAGCAGTTAGGTGATGAGCGCTAATCGGAGGCGTTCATCGCCTGCGAGGCGAGTCGTTAAGACACTAAAACTCACAACACTTGGGTGATGAGCGCCAAAGTCAATCTTCGCCTGCGAGCCTCGCATAGTGCCTTTGGTGCTCCAAGCCAGCAACTGCAGCAGCGTTAGCAACATCTTTTGACAAACCGCAGTTATGACAACTATATATGTGATGTTTAAATTGTCACAGCTTTGGCAGGGGTGCTGCATCACCTTAGGGCGGAGCTCATTAGCTGGGAAGGTATCCGATCTGGGCCAATGCCAGAGGTCTCTTGGGCACGGGGTTTCATAGGGCCTCTGGCTCGGGATGAGCTCCGTCCTGGGGAAGGTATGCAGCCCCAGGTTTAAGGACCGTTTATGGTAGAGGTCATGTTATGGTTAATAAAGCTATGGCTTATTTGGGTGGTGGGTATAGTATTGGGCAGACCATGTCACACATGCATTGTTCCTTTCGGGCACTTGAAATGTATGGTATGAACAAGCAGACGCTGACGAGCACAGCACACACCAACTCACGCTAATATACCACATATGAGTAGACATCGACCAGCACAATACACAATATACCAATATATAAGTAGAAGAAATAGTGTAGGGAATGGAGAGAAATAATGGTTATGGAAATAGTATAGGAGAGTGTAGATAAGGATAGAAAGGTAGCAGGAATAGAATATGAACAGAGAGAAAATAGAGAAGACGTAGAAGGAGCATTGTATGATATATAAGGGGAAACTATCACCTTAACAACCAATTTGTTTGTTCTTAAATTCTAGCGATACACGATAGAAGACATTTTCTGCACAGTAAATCTATCTTGATATATTCAGCATTGTGTGTGCTGCACCAATATGCTAATGTGCATTTCGATATACTAATTTGCAGTTCATTTTGCTGGAAATAGTGGGGGATTGGATCAAACAGCATAATAATATTAGGGGTAGGTTATTATTCTTGGGTTATGTGTTTGAAAAAAACAAAAGGGGGAAACGAATTAACACGTCAAAGCCGCCATTTGCAAGCTATAAATCTGCATAGCAATCCAGCACAAACAATGACAAATACCTCAGCAAGCATTTTCTTTAGAAGAAAATGGTACAGGTATACCCAGGTTTACGCTACCCTGCAGAACGCCGATTCGCAATGGCGTTCTTTCCAGTCCCAGTGTCCAAAAAGTGTTAAATCTCGCAGTAGCGGCCAAAATGGCGTTGCCGACATTCAAATACCCGCTTAGTACGCTTTTTGTATAGCTCTCCTGCATCTAGGTACGTACATACCACCCTAAACGGGGTATTCCTGTATATCTAGTAAAATCTATTCAGTTTCCATGATCTTTAACAGGAACTTTAAGACAACTACATCATTCTGAGGTGAAATAGTCGCCTTTAAGTCTCCTTGAAAACTACTGAAATATAATGTAGACAGATTTAATGTACCAAAGTACTGTACGGGCCCCTGAACATATACTGCAGCTGGGCTGCCATATTGTGTTACACCATTGTTAGATTGTCCCCTCTACCCAAATCTACAGTCTGTGACCTCCATCTATTCACATTGCTAGTTCTATCAGGATATAACCAAGTCACTGACAGGACCTCCACACTGTGCCCCCACAAGGCAGAGATTTCAGCAACAAGACAATTACATGAAATTATGTTTACAAGTGTTAATGATTTGAATATGGAAAGTAGGTGAGTCCAACATAACTTGCAGAGAGAGTGGACAGTACTGTAACGGCAATGCAGAACTCAAGACATAAAGCTATCAGGGTTTAAGGCACACTGTAAACCAATAAAATTTGATGGTGGCAAAATATTTTTTTAGAAAAAAGAAATACATCTTTGTAATTGATTAATTGTTATATCAAATTATGCTGCAGTGGGAGCGACTTTTGACATTTATGAGGTTTCTAAACATAAGAAGTGACTCTTAATACAGAAAAGGACTTAGCTTCTTCTACAAATATGCCATTTGCTAGTGCCAGTGCTTTCAACAAATCCTATGAGTAGACAAGGTTCCCTCCCCACTGTGAAAAAGCTAAGCAGCGCAATGATTGGCTAAGTATAGAAAAAAATGCATACTACAGTTATTAAATTAAATACTTCTACTCCAAATGATTATATTGTAAATATGGACTTTTTGTGTGTAAGATATATGTGTGTGTGTCTTAAGGCAATAATAACTGAATAACAATAAATATATCAGTATACATCAGTATTTCGAGAACATTTTTTTTTAAGTAATATATATTTTTTTTTTTAATGTTTCGGAGGGTAGCAGATTTCCTCCACTATTTGGTCTGCCTAGGACGCTGTCCTGATAGGTTTCTTTATCTGCCTCTACCACTAGAGGGGCTACTGTAAACAAACCTAGGCTGGTCAGAACATTTTTAGGATAGTCTACTGGGCAGGACCTCCCCCCAACCCTGGACACCTAGGGCCTCATTCTATTAGCGGCCGCAGCCGTTGCGGGGCCGCAAGGACCGGCCGCAAGCTATTCGGCTATTCTATTCCCTTACGGCCGGGGGCTCCGGCAGGCTTGCGGCCGGTGCCTTGCTATCTCTTGCGGCCGCTCGCGCCGGAGGAAAGTCTTTGATCTAAAACGGCCGCAAGAGTTTCGGCCGTAAGAAATTCCTATTTGCGATTCTATTGCTCCGGGAACCCTCTCTGCAAGGCTAAAAGCGAGCCGCAGCTTACTTGCAGGAAAGAGGTCCCGCTAGCACCAATTAAGCACATAAAATAGCTCAAATAAAGCCATCCTGCACTCTGAGAAGACTATAAAGGGATTTTAGGTGTTCGAAAAAATAGCACATAATTATCCTATACTCAAATCCGTAAAATATTTTATTTTTAATATCCGTAAAATATCCATATAAAAAGTCCAGAGTGCTTGGAGCACCTCAGACCCGCCCACGCCGCAGCCGGAAAATAAACAGTTAATTTGAACTCGGGTTTGGGCTGATGTGCAAGCTTGAGAGTGGGTTACTATGAATCCTCATGTCCCCCAATATGATCCCTAGCATTTACAGAGCTGTACAGTGCAGGCTTGAATTTATTTTTGCGTTTTTAGATTTCAGAGCTTACGGCCGGTTCCAAGATATGCGGCCGGCCGTAAGAGGAGATCCTTGCGGGGCTGTATAATAGAATCGCGAGTTAACTGAACCCCCGCAAGGAATCGCAGACTTACGGCCGATTTACGGCCGCTAATAGAATGAGGCCCCTAGTAAGGGGCAGAGAGAAGCTGCTTGTCCCTGAAACCGTAAAGCTCAAATGTACGTTTTAAAAGCGATGCCAATTTTTTTTTGCTCATCAATTATCTATAAGCAAACATACCCTACAGCATACTTTATGACCATTACATTAATCCTTTTCAATTCTATATATTTTTTTTATTCATGCTTTTACCTTTTTCTTTCATTAAATATAAACAATGTGTATTTGGGCAGGTGTCTGTTTGCGTTGTTCAATTGTGTCCGACTCTCCGTAACCTCATTGACTGTAGCACACCATGCTGAACCACATGATATTTATGGTAGAGATACTGAAGAGGGTTGCCCGTTCTTTCTCCAATGAGCCACAGCATACAGCTCCTGGTGTTACTAGGTGGTCTCCCATTTACGTACCAGGCCCAACCCTGCTTGGCTTCAGGGTAGTGTGATCTCTTGGTTCCCAGACTGGAATCGAACCTAGGCCATAACGGTAAATGCACCGAATCCTAACCACTAGACCACCAGAGAACCCATATTTTGGCATACAGTGCCCTGCAAAAGTATTCACCCCCTTGGCATTTTGCGTGTTTTGTTGCCTCACAATCTGGATTTAACATGGATTGTTTGAGGATTTGCATCATTTAATTTACAGAACATGCCCACAACTTTGAAGATGTTTTTTTTTTTTTTGATTGATTGTGAAGCAAACAACAAATAGGACAAAATAACAGAAAAAGTCAATGTGCATAACTATTCACCCCCTAAAGTCAATACTTTGTAGAGCCGCCTTTTGTGGCAATCACAGCTCCAAGTCACTTTGGATAAGTCTCTATGAGCTTGTCACATCTTACCACTGGGATTTTTGCCCATTCCTCCTTGCAAAACTGCTCCAGCTCCTTCAAGTTGGATGGTTTGCGCTTGTGAACAGCAATCTTTAAGTCTGACCACAGATTTTCTATTGGATTGAGGTCTGGGCTTTGACTAGGCCATTCCAACACATTTACATGTTTTGTCTTAAAAAACTCAAGTGTTGCTTTAGCAGTGTGTTTGGGGTCATTGTCCTGCTGGAAGGTGAACCTCAGTCCTAGCCTCAAATCACGCACAGAGTGGTACAGGTATTTGCTCAAGAATATCCCTGTATTTAGCACCATCCATCTTTCCCTCAACGCTAACCAGTTTCCCAGTCCCGGCTGCTGAAAAACATCCCCACAGTGAAACATGGTGGTGGCAGCATCATGCTGCGGGGATGTGATGTGTTGGGTTTGCGCCACACATAGCGTTTTCTTTGATGGCTGAAAGTTCAATTTTAGTCTCATCAGACCAGAGCACCTTCCTCCCACATGCCTTTTCACAAACTTTTTTTGCTGAAAGTAATGGCTTTCTTCTGGCCACTCTGCCATAAAGCCCAACTCTATGGAGTGTACAGATACTCCAGTCTGCTGTGGAACTCTGCAGCTCCTCCAGGGTTACCTTAGGTCTCTGTGCTGCCTCTCTGATTAATGCCCCTCTTGCCCAGTCTGTGAGTTTTGGTGGCCGGCCGTTTCTTGGCAGGTTTGCTGTTGTTCCATGTTCTTTCCATTTGGTTATGATAGATTTGATGGTGCTCCTGGGGATCATCACAGATTTAAATATTTTTTTATAACCTAACCCTGACTTGTACTTCTCAATAACATTGTCCCTTACTTGTTTGGAGAGTTTCTTGTTTTTTATGGCAGTGTTTGGTTAGTGGTGCCTCTTGCTTAGGTGTTGCAGCCTCTGGGGTCTTTCAGAAATTTGTGTATATGTAATGACAGACCATGTGACACTTAGATTGCACACAAGTGGACATAATTTCACAAATTATTGTACTTCTGAAGGTAATTGGTTGCACCAAAGCTTTTTATGGGCTTCATAACAAAGGGGGTGAATACATACGCACATGCCAATTTTCTGTTTTCTATTTCTAAAAAATAGTTTTATGTTTATATCTTTCTCATGTCACTTCACCAATTTAGACTATTGTGTTCTGATCCACCACATAAAATTCAGATTAACAAAACATTGAATTTAAGGCTGTAATGTAACAAAATAGGTTAAAAGTCAGGAGGGGTGAATACTTTTGCAAGGCACTGTATGTGGTAAATATTTATCGTTTTGGATCAGCTCACCATCTTTGCTAGTGTAATACATTTACACTTTTGTTCAGTACAGTTCCCAGCAGGTCCCCGGTGCATAGGAGCATTTACTGGAGCATCTTTTCACTTTAGACTAGGTGAGAATAGCTGAGAAAACGTGAGAAGAGCAGTTTTTCCCCATAGGAAATAATAGTAGTAAACCAGGAGATAACGTGAGATGCTTTGTAAATTCCCTCCATAACTACATTCAGTCTCTTCTGAGAAAAGCGATGTGAAGCGTTAACAGAGTTATTAATTCCCGAAGCAATAAATTGTGCTAGAGGAAACCAGAGAAGTGGCTTAAACCATTGAGCGTAAGACCAAGGAAATTGCATCATGCCCAGATGCTTGCCCTGTGTGAGCGGGTCCATATGTCTCTACACTTGACATGCTCATTAATATGGAAATGGACATTTTAAATCTGTTATAAGGCACTGCTTCTTTTATATAATTAGTTTGTGTTAAAAAAAAAAAATCAGATATTTGTGAAGTACGTATCAAACTAGCTTTCAATCTTGATAGGTGCTTTAGAGAAACGTTTGATTGAAAGCTCAATAACAGGCCCCTCTATTCTATTATTCTTATGCATTGTGTTTGAATTGTTTTTGTCTTGTACTTAACCCATGTATAGCTCTACAGAATACACTTTACAAATGAAGATGATAATAATAACAGGCAACATCAGCAGCAATGAAAGCTATGTGCATAACATTATTTTTAGAGAAATTCTTAAATTTCTCTGATTCTGCTTTTGCCATGGATGCTTCCTGCGTGTGAGGTTTATATCTGATTAAGTTCTGTTGTCAAGTGGCAATTCACTGTGGCAGTCCTTGGATAGCAGTAAATAGAGATGTAATCTGTATCTATAGTTTCTCTCTCATCCCAGGCGTTTAATGCAGTTAGAATGTCCCAATCCATTAAAGCAAAACTGAATACAATTAGTTATAAATTGTATTTTTTAAATTCCCTAAAGACAATTAGTAGCTATTCCACATAAATCATGTCCTCCTATGCATAGGACAATAACAATATAGATTGATACCTGATAAGTTGCCTACAGAAGGAGGATATCAATGAGGGATCTATTTATCAATAATAATCAATGAGGGTAAATTTTAGGTAAACATTTTTGTTGTTTGTTTAGTAGTTCAGTCGTGTCCGAATCTTCGTGACTCTATGGACCGCAGCACGCCATGCACATCTCTCAGTCGCTGCTCCCCTGAGCTCCATCAAGTTGATATCCATTGCTTCAGTGACCTCATCTATCCATCTCCTCCTCGGTCGTCCCCTTCTTCTTGTGCCTTCAATCTTTCCCAGCATCAGAGTCTTCTCTAGGGAATCCTGCTGGCTCATGATATGGCAAAAATATTTGAGCTTCAGCCTCGTGATCATACCTTCTAATGAACAGTTTGTCTTGATTCCCTGAAGTACTGATGTATTAGATCATCTTAAAGTCCAAGGGACTCCAAGTAGTTTTCGCCAGCACCATAATTCAAAGGCGCCAATTCCACGGTGCTCAGACGTCTTCATGTTTCTGGCTCTCACATCCGTATGTTACTACTGGGAATACCATAGTTCTAACTATTGCGATCTTTGCTGATAGTTTAATATCTTTACTTTTTTCTAGCTTGTCCAGACTTGCCGTAGCTCCCTCCCCAGAAGCAAACATCAAACATTTTGCATCTGTACAAAAGTATTAGTTAAGGGACAGTACCCCGCATAAGGATATTTGGTCAACTTACCATAATGGTTAGTGACCATTCAAGAAGGGATGCAAACAGGGATGTGGGATCTATACAAGGGGCTTCCTAGATAAATAGAGCACAGAATGCTACCCATTTCCAGATATCAAATACCCTCCTTATGCTTTGATTATTGGTATTCCAAGAGTATAACTTGCCTTGTTTACCCCATACAGTTTTTATAAAATATTCATAGTAGTCAGTGTACAAAAACAAAGTGAGGTAGTCCATATTGCTCCAAAATGCACCACAAACTGCTCACGTGGGGTATACAAAACAATCCATAACACTGGGCAATCACAGATTAAATATCATCTAGTAATTAATACATTCATGATGTTTTTCAATATTATTCCTCTAATGTATACAGAAACTTTTTTAATGTGCAAATTACTGGCAAACCAAACACTGTGATTTATGTTTAAGACATTACTTTCTGCATATTCTGGTTATAAGCTATACTTACGTGTCCCAGAATTACAGTGTGATATGAACTCATATGTTTTCTCAAGAATATACTTTGAGGTTTTCAATGATTTATGCCCAGACAAATGCATCATGAGTAACCAGGGTTAAGGCAATGATATCTTAGCAAGATGAGGTTTTTGTTCAAAACATATTCGATGTAAAATATTTCCTAAAAGGAAATAGATTTTTGGAGTAAATTTGACATTTACCAAAAGCTTGTGCCGCACAATACCCGGTAAGCATGTTGACTCATTACTCCTAGGCAAAACCCAAACTAGTGTCTTTATTGCCAAATAAAACAAAGATTTTACATTAATGATGCATGAGTAGAAATATTTTAATTGTTTGTCCAACTATATTTTTGGTAGAGATACAACCTAACTACTCCCACTTCCTAGATGATAACTAAAGCTATATGGAAGTCTCCTGGATTATGAATACATCTAATAGAGGAGAATGAGCAGTATATGAAAATATTTACTTGCATGAAAAAATCCCAAATTAAATTAATATTTTTTAGTAGCTTTTGTGGAGATGTTCGTTAAGTGGAAGTGGTAGGAACTTGTTAAGACAGGACTGCATTTATGGATTTTTCCACTTTGACGTTAACTAATCATCATCTGTGAGCATTTAACTCCCTCAGTTGCGTTCAAGCAGGTAAATCCTGGCCTGTTTACTGCACTGGGGGACACACTTTCCTATATCAAAGTGATAGAGTGCTATCCAAATTGCTCCTTAGCTCCAGCCCAATAATGACCCAATTTTGGCTGTGCATTCCCATTCCCTGAGCCACTTACATAAATGCAGGCCAAAATAAAACAAACCATTCTTGGACTTAAGTTTCTTATATTGCTATAGGTGTTTCTCCTTCCCATAATGCATCACAACACTGTCATATCTTGGCGCACACCATCAAAAAAAAGAAATACATAAAATCCAAGCAAAAAAAATATTCTGATTTCATGCATCCAAAAGTGAATTAAGTGCAGATTTCCAATGGAAAATAATTAAGAACATATATGTATGATACTAATAGGCTCATACTTGGATACGGCCATATCTGTCCGTATGTTTTTATTTAGTGAAGACTTTTTTTTTATCCTGCACTGCTCTGTTTTCACCATTAGTTATAATAATAAGAAGGGACGTACTATTAAAGAATGTGCATTAAAAAGGGAAATTATGGCTGCAATAAAGTTTAAAAATTGCATAGATGATGGCGAATTAATGGGAGAAAAGGTCATGGCAGATCTGACACGCATCATGTTTGAAATAAATGTAGCTGCGCGTCTGATAACATAAGCCAAGTAAATAAAGAAGCCCTCGCAGTGGACAGAAGTTTGGATTCATCCAAGGCCTGGCGAGGACACAAAGTAAACAAGTCTTAGAGCGTAAAGGATTGCAAAGCCAATTAGGAAAGCTAATTTAGTTCTAGACGTCTGATCTTCAGGCTGCTTAATGTGACTGATCTGGTGCAGCTGCAAGAATCTGAATGAAGCCGAGAAGTATATGGGTTTATGCTGTGCTAGACCCAATATGGATTCATATGGGCGTACTTGGGTTTATGCTGTACTAGACCCAATATGGATTCATATGGGAGTATGTGGGTTTATGTTGTACTAGACCCAATATGGATTCATATGGGCGTACTTGGGTTTATGCAGTACAAGACCCAATATGGATTCATATGGGAGTATTTCGGTTTATGCTGTACTAGACCCAATATGGCCGCATGTGCCAGTAAGTGGGTTTATGCCGTGCTAGACCCAATATGGATTCATATGGGAGCATGTAGGCTTTATGCTGTACTGGAACCAATATGGCTGCATGTGGCAGTATGTGGGTTTTATGCTGAACGAGGCCCATTATGTATTCAAATGGAAGTACATGGTCTTGATGCTGTACTAGGCCCAGTATGGCGCATATGGGAGTATGTGGGTTTTATGCTGTACAAGACCCAATATGGATTAATATGGGAGCATGTGGGCTTTATGCTGTACTGGAACCAATATGGCTGCATGTGGCAGTATGTGTGTTTTTTTCTGAACGAGGCCCATAATGGATGCAAATGGAAGTACGTGGTCTTCATGCAATACTAGGCACAGTATGGCCGAATAAGAGAGTATGTGGTTTTTATGCTGTACTAGGCCAAATATGGATTCATATGGAAGTATGTGCGTTTTATGCTACTATAGGCCCAATATGGCAGCATATGGGATTATGTAGGTTTTATGCTATACTAGGCAAAATATGGATTCATAGGGAAGTATGTTGGGTTTTCTGTTGCACTAGGCCCAATACGGCAGCACGCACAGCCAATTATATTTTTTATGCAGACAAATAAACACCTTCTTGACATCCATTCAGATTTGCTGCCCTAGGCATGGACCTTAATTGCCAATACATAAAAAAACACTGATTACCTTTTATTACTAGCGCACACTTTCACTCTGCCCTAACCTTCCCCCGACTTTCTGTCTATATTATACAATCTCACAAGCTGGGGCCTCCACCATATATAAACATGTATTGCAATATTTCATACACTCATTTTACCCCTTTGTAAACCTTATGGCACATGTTTGGCTCTTTGTATGAACACAATCAACTTAACTTACTTATTGAGCTATAGGAAACAGCTGTTCTAAACACTACGTCATACTCTCTTAGTTTGTTACATATAGGAAAATATGCCGTTTTAAATATGCAGTACCTATTCTAACAAGATTAAGATCTATGTAGCATGAACATAAAAACATTTTTAACAAAATTCAGAATTTATTTCTAAAAAATTCCATCTTATTTTTGTTTTAACACTTTCAGATAGCTGGAGCGTGAGAAGTGTGTTTTTTTTAACCTAAGGGTGGAAGATAAGTAAGGACCATCATCCCACACTCCTTCACAGGCCCAGAAGCATTCAATAAATGCTAGCTCTGCAGAAATGTAAACGCCCCTCTTATACACAACCTTTAAGGAAGTATCTTTGAGTCTCCTCCAGGGTCTAGAGGAGACATTAAGATGTATTTTTTTTTTTATTAAAAACTAGTTCTCTGTTTTTTCTTTGTCTAAATATGCCGTTAGACCAAGAGAGATCAGGGATGGAAAGAAGAATCTCTTTATGTACAGAATATTTCATCTGGTTTTATATCATCACTTCCTGAGTAAGGGTGTGTTTTTTTTATGCATCAGCGAAGGGATGCTGGGGAAGAGGCAAAATCAGGAGTATTTGTTAAATAATAGGATCTTCTTGAATTTGACATCTGTCCCCTTCTGTTGCACATGCCCAGAAGTAGGCACCTTGCATCAATAAATAAAAGACCAGCTCTACAGAAATGTAAAACAACCTTCTCAAAACAAACAAACTCTTAAAAACCAAATTTACATTTTTTTTGTCAGGCTCAGAATGGTTCTTTAAGGTTTATTTTCCAAAAGGTTTATTCACTTTTCCAGAAGTAATGCATATTACAAACAGGATAGAGAGACTGGAGACCAAGAAAGAATGGATGTGGAGATACAGAAAGAATGATTATTCGATATATGAGGTTGAAGATCAAGAACAAAAAGATAGAAATCCATCGACAAGTCCCAAAGATATGTGTTATCATATCTGGGTGATCTCTATTAGTCCAACACATGTGGAAAGACTTTGTGACCCTTACTGGGCCTAATGGGTGGAAAACCCTATTGAGCGTGCATATACACTGATGCCAAAATGGCGCACATTGAATCTATTCTGAATCCAACATGATTCTGTTGTTTTAACCCTAAAGTTTATTTTCTATCCCCTTTTGGAATGCTACCTGGTCATGTGGAATGGGCTTGCGTACCTCAATAAAGCTGTGAGCTATACCATGTAGGACTACACAAGATGGGCATTTCATAGCAAAAAGGTCAGAAAAATTGGGGTCCACTGGAGAAGGAACTGGCATTATTTTTGCCAAGAAAACCTTATGGATAAGCACAACCAGATACAAGAAGTGCCTGGAGTTATGTGCTCCATTGGCTCATGAGGAGTCAGACACTACTGAACAACAATAAATATTTTCTACCGCCAATTTAATACACTTTTACATTTTTTGGTAATATAGTATAGGCGTTCAAGTGGAATTACGATTACAAAGTAAATAGGATATGAGCACACCTACACAATTTCGTTCAGCAAAATACACATGCCATAAATTCATAATAGTAATAATAACATGTCATAATAAATTCACCTCTTCTTACATAGCTGTAGATTTTGTGTTTCAGTGCGAGAATGGTGCTGTCAGCAATAAGCATTCCAGACTGACAATCAAATGATATGAAAATACATGAAAACATCAGAAACGATGGAACAAGCCAAGCAAACCTTGCCTGGAGCGCTCGCCTAACCAGCCATGTCATCACTAAGATCCTCCACTTGTGGTTTACTAAATCTCCTGACACAGCTACACATCAGACACAGAAAATTGGACCAGCACACGGGGGGGGATATGCGATCCTTTATATAAACAAAGATGCGCTCAGCTAGGCAAAGTTTATAAGTAATCGTTTTTAACTTATCTCCTAGGGTTACATTTAGATATTTTATTGTATTTTTTATTTTGCATCTTTCCTATATTCTGTTATTTATGGTCATCTCTCATCATTTCCGCTTTCTCTCTTCCTTCATATCCCATTTCTCTTGGAAGTCTCTCTCTCTCACCCTCTTACTTCACATCCCATCTATCTTATCTTCTATACAACACTCTCCACAACCACCCAACTCTTTTGCATCCTCTCTCTCTTAACACCTTCTCTTGGTCTCCACATCTTCTCCATATCTCCCCTATCTCTCCAATTCAATATCCGCCTCACTCTCATCATCTCCACATCTACTCTGTCATCTCTGTGCTTTTTCTACATCCACTTGTTCTCCTCTCTCTCTCTCTAAACATCTCACTTCTTTTCATCTCCTCTCTAAGCATCCCCTCTCTCTCATCTCCCTCTTGATCTGCTCTCTCCTTTCTCTAACTAAACATCCCCTCCGCTTTTGATGTCTTCTCTCTCTTTCTTCAATTCCACTCTCTCACGTTCTCCCACTCTTTCTCCACATCGTTTCTCCTTTGTTCTCCTCTCCACATGCCCACATCCCTCCTCTTACTATTTTTACAGTGATCCCTCTCTGTCTTCTACTCTTTCTCCTCCATCTTCAACTGCTGCCTCTCTTGGTTGTCTCTCACTCCATCTCCAGGTCATGTCTCTCTTGTCCATCTCTTTATTGACCTATCTCCTCTTCTTTACCTTAAGGACTAAACTAAGATGACGTATCTTTAGTCTTTAATGTGAAATATCCTTGTTTGAGGAACGACAGTTGAAAACATACAAAATGTTAGCTTTTTACCTATTACTTTTTATATACAATTACGCTGCAGTAGAATCTTCCAATTTGGTTTTGGTTAAACCTCTTCCTGAGATCGGAGAAGAGTCTGAATATGGTGGAAGATACTGTCTGCACAGTAGGAATGTGGCAGTTAAACTTCCAGTCTTTTCAATAGGAATAATGGAAATTTCAGTTTATATGGACACACTCTCCTAAGAAAGCAGCAGACAGGACCATCTCAATAAATGGAACCCCATAGCAATGCATAATTGCATATAAAAGAAAAAATATAAATCTTCGGTGTGTTTTGCTTTCCAAAAATAATCTGTACCAGTTATTGCAGAACCAAAAACTATACACATAAATCAATATATTACCAATGAATGTTTTTGAGTGAAGTGTTTGATAATTGGTCTAGAAACTCTGCTTTATCAAGTAAGTAATAAACTTGCACAGTGAAAAACTTCAACAATATGCCCAAATCAATACATAATAATAGTCACAGAGACAATTAACTGTTAAAGCTTCATCATTACTGTGATCGATCCTAACTAGGGGCCATATTTTATTAGCTTCTCACAAATGCCTCAAACCTGTATTTTGGGCGGAGGTTAAAAAAAAATAAATGTTTAGATGTATTCTATTAACTCCAGCTCGCAAATTCTGACCTCAAGGTTGAGCTCATAAACCCGACCTTTTTAAGCCTGATTTCAGGCGAGTGATCATATGATCTGACAATATTTAAGCAAGCCTGTAACTTATTTCTTAGACACAGTCAATAGTAAATGAGTCCATTATGACATCACTAAAACATGGAAGTTACACGTAATCTGCAATCGGAGGTTATGAATTAATGAGAGCAAACAAGCGATATTAGCCGATCACGCTCGCACTCTATAAAATGCAATAGATTATATGTTTTAGTCTATGTCAGTTTCATGATATGTATTAACCCCTTGAGTCCTGAAACCAATATTACTCAGACATAAAAATTAAAAAAAAAATGTGTTAATTGCATATTGGTTTTTAGACTGTTGTGCAATTAATTCCAATGGTGTCCCATTACTTTCAAAGTACAGTATTGTATATTTAATTGCTGTTATTGCTCTATTACGTGTTTGAAAAAGCCCTTTGCAAAACCTATTTAGAAAAGTGATACTTTTTTCAGTTGCGGGTCAGACTTTATTTGCAAGCTAGAGCTACGGGTCTAATAGAATATCAATTTTGTGTAATTTTAATTATTTAGAGGGCTGAGTAATTTGTAATTGGATTGCGAGTATCTGATAGAATATGTGACAATTTTAAGAGTGGTTTTAAGTGTGTATAAAGTTATGAACTGGGCAATAGAATAGGGCCCTAGGCTTGTAATATATCGATCACAGAGGGGCAAAATAATTCATGATGTGGAAAACAAAGTAGTTAGGAGAAAAGTGGGATTTTCTTCATGTGATTTATGCTTAAATACTATTTTTTTCAATATAACACCTCCACTCAATTTTTTTTAATTAATATTAATATTAATTTACATGTAAAAACACAATGTTATTATATGTTAATAGCCCATTTCAGTCTGAATCAGTGCTGGTGAAATGTGTACTCAGTGTTGGTTATGACGCTTCCCAAGAGATAAAATTATAGTGTAGAGAGCTTTGGAAACCTCATGGGATTATCTTTAAATATATGCTTGAATAAGAAACATATAAGGTTTTAACATAGCTCATATAAAAGATTATAGAGTACAGATAAGGCAATGTTTAATGTTTGTTCTATCTATTGTATAGACTAGACAGGTAACCAACGTGGTCCTTGAATGACATACACAAGCCATGATTTCATGATATCTCTACTGTGCCATATACTTTTTTTTATTCATTTGTATCTGTTATATTTTATAATACAAGAATGAAATGTATTAATGCCTCTCTCTTTACCTCCAGCTACTAACCGATTTTATGCTAGGCACTGAAGAGTGACGGATGGGGGGGGGGGGGAGGAAGAGGTCAAAATCTGACAGCTTTAAATGATAACTGCACCTTTTACTCCTGCAGAAATGTAAACATCCCTCTCATACATCAAACCTTCACAAACGTATCATGGATGCTTCCAGGAACTAGTAGTGGCATCAAAAATAATGTACAATAGCCAGTAGTGAGAGCAGGAGATGAGAGAATGCATAAACAGCATGTACTGTATCTATGTATTTGCAGTGTAATAAGAGTTCAATAAGAGGTTACTTAATTAAAAAGGACATTTAGGGTTATCCTGGATAATTAGAGAAAGTATTGATCCAGGGAGGAGTCCAATCACGAGTATCTGGGGTTTCACTTGTTTTTTTTCTTCTGTTTTGCCTTCCTCTGCATTGATTAACAACTAATCCGCATATTGCAGATCAGAGGATATCTTAAAAAATTTAACTTGATGGATTGAAAGTATTTTTTCAACCTTAATTACTATGTAGCTATGTAACTACTATTACCATCAGAAAACATAGGGCCTGGCACACATGACCCTCGAAACATACACATTTGCTTCAAGGTACAGTGTCTATAAACATATACAGCCTTATTAAATTGCGATACGGCCAATTGAATAGGGCTCTATATAAGCACAGAGCATATTTTTTTACGGAAGTTGTTAGTTGGTGAACTTCTATCCAAAAGCAAGGTCCTCACTAACTAAAAACTTCTGTAAAAAAGTATGCTCTGTGCTTATATAGAGCCCTATTCAATTGGCCAAATCGCAATTTAATAAGACTGATAAACTGCAAACTGTTAAAACAGCAGAAAGTAATCCAGATAAATGACGGCAATGAAATTGTAAGTGAGCTAATGCTGTTTGGTGTATAATAATCAAATAAATAATACATTAATAAATTAATATACTTTACCTATTTTGAAGTAATATATGCAGGAAGCATTGTGTTGAAGAGCTGGCAATCTCTTGTCCTGTTGAGCTACTGTGTAAGCGTGATGAACGTGTGCAGTGTAATAAGTGTCCGTGCGCGAGGCAAATCCGTTAGCGTAGCGGTGTACTTCCGCATTGTATAAGTTATTGTTCTAAAATGGCGGCTAATGTGTGGAATGCGGCTGTGGCGGAATATCCGTATCTGTTTTGTGGCGTTTTGCGTGTTAAGAGTCCTGTAACCTCGTTTTCATTTTTTTTCGGTGGCCATTTTTTCTCTCACTTTGAGATTGTGATTTTCGGGTGTTTAAACTCCGAAATTTGGACTTAAATCGCGGTGCAACTTTACTTGCAGAGGTCCTGGGTGCACCACCTTGCTGTGGGTAAGCTTTTTATATGTTTGCTGTGTGTATTTATTGTGTTTGTAATGTGTTTGGGGTCGCGCTGGTTGCGTCCTTGTTTTCTAATCTCGTACGTGGTTTTCGGCAATTCCGTAGGTGTTTTGTGGTGTTTTGCGTCTTTAGACTGCTGTAGCCTTGTTTTCGTTTGTTTCGGCGGCGTAACTTCATTTTTTTAGGTCCTGGATGCTCCCTCTTGCTGTAGGTAAGCTTTTTATGTATGTGTTGTGTGTATTTATTGTGTTTTTCATTTTTTCATGTCCGTGGGTTGCGGACGATTTTTGTGAGGTCGTAATTGGTCGTAACGTGTCTCGAGCCCGGAAGCGTTAGCAACAATTCGCATGCTCACAACTATATATGTGATTAAGCAATGTCTTTAAGGGTTAAGGATCATTTTCAAATGTTTTACAAGTATCTCTTTTTACCTGATCTTGTCTAGTGTGCATGCTACCTATCACAGGTACATGAGGAAAGAGGGAGGGTTCATCTTGAACCAGCATCAGTGTGCATGTAATCTGTCTCAATATAAGATTTGTTATGGACGTGTCCAAGAAATCAGAACTCCCCTTTTACAGATTAAGACCCTCATACACAAGGGCCCCAGTTACCTGTCCATCGTGCATCTCCATTCTTAGCAATTGTTGATCAGTCCTGTCTGTGTCCCAGTAATAAAAGCCCCTTACACGAGTGACAGACAGAGAGCCCATTGTGCCTCGTCAGCCCTGGATGACTGCCAATGAAGGAGCCCTTAAAATAACACTTATTTACAAGTCCATTAGTAGCGAGTGTATTAACCAAACGCATCTTTGCAGCATCACCAACAAAGGCCGTGCATTGTCACCAGCCGTGTTGGCACAAGCCAAAAACAAACACATTTTTGTGTTTTCCCTCACATACCTCTCATGACAACCCCCTATGTGTATTACACCAGGCTCTTGTATGGCAGAGAGAGGTGGTTGACCCTCAGTGACATATTTTTTTCGGTGTGTTTATCGTAGCAGAAAGAAAACAGAAAAAAAAGGATCGCACGTAGTTCCTTTAGGGGGCTAGTATTTACATGAAGTCATTGATCTCCTAAATAAGAAGGAAGTTTACGTCATGTTCCATTTGTACTAAATTCATCTCAGGTCTCAGAAATTCAAAATACAAAAATAGAGCTACAAAAAGTGTTTAGAAAGTGCAAGGAAATAAGTACGTCCTTTAATTTATATTATATGCAATAATTCTATAGTAGGAGTTACCATTTGCATGGTGATTATCTGTTTAAACAAGTCGGGTGTGCAGATAGCCGTAAATGTGGCAGTATTTATTTAGTATTTGGTAAGACTAATGGAAATTTAATTAGGCTACAGACAACTTTTATGTTGGGGAAATAAGATGATGGCTGCCTTCAGTAAATAATAGGGGCCTCATTCAATTGCGATTTGGCTAATTGAATAGGGCTCTAAATAAGCACATAGCATATATTTTTTAAAGAAGTTTTTAGTTAGTGAAAATCTTGCTTTTGCATAGATGCTTACTAACTAAAAACTTCTTTAAAAAAATATGTTATGTGCTTATTTAGAGCCCTATTCAATTAGCCAAATCGCAATTGAATGAGGGCCCATGTGCATATCTTAATTAATATAATATAAGCTGCATTTACTTTCTGGAAACATGGCTTAGATTGACTATATCTGCGGTCAAAACCTAAATTTTCATGTAAGTATTGACATCAAGAGGAATTGTCAAACTAGAGTAAAAATATACAGCACAGACTAGAATCAAAGTCAAAATTTTAACTTTGTTATAAATGGGATCTGTATTTGATGACACCAGATATCTTTATTACAATTGGTTTGAGATGCTATGTACCATGTAATAAAATTGTCTTGTTCAATAAAACATATATATCAAGAAAATCTGGAGTGAGAAATAGAGTAATCCCTAACAAAATCATATTCTATGGAGAAATGCGCATCGGGTCAAGCCAAACATGCCTAGAAATGACATTATTCTGCAGGTGCTGACTTGTGTTTGATGTTGTTCCATCTCATTACTATTTAATGTTCATATAACAATTCCACTTCTCTCTTAAGTTTGTTTGAAATAAGTTAGCACAGCTGCAATTAAACACAATGACCCGGGTGCAGTTATTATAGTATGTGGCCACATCTAAAAGTGCAAAGATCAATGCGTTTGTCACTCTTTATTCTAAGACATGAAGGGCACAGAGGCACAGATCTGCTAAACCTCCTAATTTTATTGGTTTAACTACCTGATAACCATCTTCCTTTCCATTCAAGTCAATGGAGATGGTCATCAGTTTGGGATACCAAGCTGGAGAAAAAAAAAGACTGAGATTTAGCACATCTGTAGATAAAGATCTGCTTGATCAACACATGGCCATTATTTCTATATAGGCTTGAGAAAAACTTAACTTTTCATTGTAAAATAACAAACTTTTCATCAATCTTATTGAAAGCAGTGGCCAAAATAGAAACTTTAACTACAGCTTAATTACATGTAAAAGGTAATGTATTAAATAATGAATGACTAGTTTTTAAATTATAAAAAAATGCCTTTTTCTCACTGTAGTTCTTCAAAAGAGTGCATTTTAAGTATTCAAATACAATTTAATTAGGACACAGTGCACTTCCTTTTGGAAGATGATCTTATACCAAGGTTCAAAGGTTGCTGGGATTTACCTCCCAAGACTGGAAGGAACAACAGCTTTACATTTACAGGATTAACATCCCCTGAGGCCCCCCAAGTGACAGGGAAAGCCTTCCCGTGCTGACATAAAGCAAACATCCCTGTGGGACACTGACAGATTGACAAACATTGGGGAACATTGTATACCTCAATATGTGCCATTTGGACAATGCTAAGGAATGCGGCTTATGTGAAACAATAATGAATTTTATTTATTCACCTGCATTTTTTCATTCCAGTGGTTGCATTATACATAGGTGTGTTTCAGCCTAGGCCCACGAGCCAAGGCCTAGGGCAGCACATTTTCAGGCGCAGCAGTCTTCCTGAAGTTGGTGATGCAATGACATATAATATGAACATAAATGTCTATATGCATAGAATATTCAATCTGTAAGTGTACCTGGCACTTTCTGACTTACTATTTACATACATAGGACCCTATTTTATTAGCTGCTCACAAATGCCACAAACTCCTAAATGTGGCTGTGGGTGTTTTTTTCCCTAAATGTTTAGATGTATTCTATTGACTCAAGTCTAAACACGTAAACCTTGCCTTTTTTCAGTCTGATTTCAGGTGGCATGATCATATAATAGGACAATATTTAAGCAAGCCAGTAATTTACTTCTTTGACACAGCCAATAGTAAATGAGACTCTCATCATGATGTCAGTAAAACATGGAAGTTACACATAATCTGCAATCAGAGGCTACAAATTAATTAGTGCCAATTAATTTAGGCTTGCAATCAAGCACTTTATAAAATGCATTAGATCATCTGTTCTAGTCCATGTGGGTTTCATGATATGTATTAACCCCTTGAGCCCTGGGATCAATATTACTCAGAAATAACACTTAATAATAATATTTTTTTAATAGTGAGGTTGAGACTATTGTACAATTAATTCTAATGTGTTTGCATGCCTTCCCATGCTTTTAAAGTACAGTTTTGTGTGTTTAATTGCTGTTACAGCTAAAATAGGTGTTTGAAAAAGTGTTTGAGCCCTGTTTAATACTTATAAGATTTTTGACAGAAACTAGATACTTTTTTTTTTCAGTTGCAGCTTAGACTTTATTTGCGAGCTACAACTACGGGTCTAATAGAATATACATTTTGTGTAATTTTGATGATTTAGAGGTCGTAATATTTGAGCTGTGCTTAAACCAATGGAGTTCTAAGGCCGGTTTTGGGGTTTTGGCTGACCCGTAGTGATTGTGTGCGGGTAACTCGTAATCGGATTGTGAGTAGCTATTAGAATATGTGCCAATTTAAAGAGCAGTTTAATGTGTATATATTATTACGAATCGCACAATGGAATAGGGCCCATAGACACATATACGGTTATGATTTTCTATATGGTACACTTTCAATTTGTATATGGCAAGAGGAAAGGAGGAGGAATAATTAGATGGTCGGGGGAACACCAATCTAAATGGGTCTTTTTTGCATACATTTATAATTTGTTTTACCTTTGTAACTGTTTTTTGTTGTTGTACCCACTTATCTTTACTGGAACATAATAATTAAAAAATACAGAGGTTAAATGGGCTTTATAGGACTTATCGAAATCTACATTTCCTTGTTGTATATCCATTGTATATCATGAGATGAATTGTTCAATGTGCTAAAAAACTCTCACTGCTTCAGAACTCAGTCTTACGACCATAGGATAATCTATAAGAAAGCTGCGAGTTTCTTGCACACTTCACAACTAATTTTTTATTAAAATACAGTGGTCCCTTCAACAGTAGTAAAATGAGTCTGTGTGTTTTAAAGGACCACTGTAGTTACAGAAAAACTGCACTTGCTTGAAATATGTAAAAAAAAACTAACAACATTAGCAACCATGTAAACCATGAGCATAAAAACAGTTTATTTGTAGAAGATACCATCTTTTCTTTGTTTTATCACTTTCATCATTTTTGAAGAGTAATTTTATGAATGGAGAATTCCATCTTGTCTTATGGTATCATATCCTGAGAGCTGAATCATGGGAAGTGTTTTTTAATCTAACAAGGTAGGGAGGTATGGGAGGAGACAGAGAGGTCAAGGTGATTTGTTAGACAATTGGACATGATTTAAATTGACACCATTCCCTTTCCCTCTCACAGGCCCAGAAGTATATTGCATTAATAGATACAAGCTCTGCTCTTCAGAAATGTAAACACCCCTCTCACAAGCTACTTCCACCATAGTGTCATGGATGCTTCCAGGGTTCAGCAGACATATAAGCATGTCTTTTTTCTAATAATACATTTTAAATTAAACTTAATGACTTGCTCCCTACCTAAGTATGCTCTTAGTCAGGGTCCATATTATCAGATCTATGTTTCTTCAATGTACGGTGCTCCTTTACCCTAGTACAGTCTCCCATGAATACAACAGACAGATGAATGGGAACGATTTGTGTAATTTACCAGCTAATAGTATACCTGAGACAGGGTGTGCACTGGTATTGTAGCTGTTTACTTTGAGATAACAAGATCAAAAGCAACGGAAACTAGAAATCGAAAGCTACAACAAAACACAGGAATCAAAGCTGCTGAGAATAAAAAGTCAGAACTGAGCAAATATTTAAGTTTCTTAATGATATTTAACAAAATATGTTACCCACTGTTGTACTGTACAGGTTTGGTAAAAAGGTTATTTTTATTATTTTCATGTTTCTTAATCTGCGTAACAACATTATCTGACAAAACTGTCTGAGGCGTGACTGTACACCCCTTCACTGCCAATGAGGGTGCAGAGGGGAGACACTGATTAGGAAAAAAACTGCTTTTAAGCACTTCTTAATGAAATAAAGGACATAAAAGTAAAGAGATAGATAGGAATATTATATATATAGTGAAATCCAGAAACCTTCCAGGTCTCTAATCAGTTATTAAATAAAAGTTACCTTTTTAACACACATACATCATGTATTTAGGTCCATATTTAGAATATATTAGAATATATTATAAAGGACCAAACAAGTCCTGTGTATGTGCTCTGCACCATTAGATTTAGGGTAAAAAAACACATGGAAAAAGTTTTTTAATTTTTAAAAATAATGCAGTTATGGAGTTATGATCAATTGAAGTCAGGCTATTTCAACGAGTTGCCTCTGCCATTATGCTCTGTACTGTGCAGAACTTAATGAATATGAATTAGAATCAAGTGTAATTTTTTTTTAAATAAGCAGTGGCGGAGTCATTGTCACTACTTAATTATCTTCTAGCTGCAAGAAAACACAGCACACAGCTTGTGTTGCTGTCTGTGGTGCAGAAAATTCTGGGTTCAATTGCCTCAGAGAGTGATATTTTATTAACGTTAAGAAATTAAGAAATATGTCTCAAAATACTTTCCCAACCACCCTCTTCTTTCTGCTAATGACCTTCTTCTTTCCTCCTCTCCTATCACCTCCTCTCATACCCGCCCCTAGGACTTTTCTCGGCCTGCCCCTATTCTCTGAAACTCCTTGCCTCACTCCACTAGACTATCCTCCTGCCTCAAATACTTCAAAACCTCACTAAAAACGAATCAGTTTAAAGAAGCTTATGACCTTAGCCTTAATATGCACAACACATCTATCACACTCCTGTATCACACCCAAAACCTTTAGACTGTAAGTTTGTAAATTTTCAATCTTGAAAGGTGCTTAAGGGAAAGCACTATGTATGTTTGATTTTAAACTCAATAAAAAGGACTTAGTTGGTGCTCATTGCTGCGAGCCTCGCAAAGCGAGGCGAGCCGTTAAATTGTAGCACTTAGCCGATGCGAGGCGAGGCGAGCCGTTAAAATACGAGACGCAGGACTTAGAAAAAAAAAATTACAAGACGCCGGACTTAGAAAAAAAAAGAAACGAGACGCAAAAATGTACGAGATTAATGGCCAAACAAAAACCCCAAAAAACACACAAAATACACCCACAAAAATAAAAAAAAACATCACAGACAGCATGGGGCAACAGCCAGGACGTCTGTGAGTGAGGTGGAACGCGAATTTAACTCGATTTAGACGATTTTCGCCACACAAAAATTGCATAAGCGAGGAAAAAATTGGCAGCCGAAAAAAATGAAAACGTGGCTACACGAACCCGGACCGCGCAAAACACTGCAAACCGCGTAGCACTTTACACATCACACTACGACCTACAAGATACACTATTACAAAAGCCGGAAAATGCTCACGATACGCGTACCACATTAATAACATTACGACTATACAATGCCGCTTTACACAATAAACAAACGGCTTTACCTTGCACACGCAGCCTATTTACAATGCACACTTCAAACATTCATTACACTTTATAAGCCGGGCACCAACACTCACAATGTATATTCTATGCAGACGCAAAATACAAACAGATTGTTAGCTCTTCAGCCTATTGCTCGCTGCATATATCAATTATAAATAATTAAACTATATAAATTTATTACATAAATAATTAATTCTTCCTTAATTAATTAATTGAATAAATCATTAATTATTACTTAACTACATATACATAGAAATATATATCTCTCTCAGACGACCAAAAAGTATACAACAGGAGAGGCTCGCAATGAGCTTTCAAAGGCGCTGAGCCCAAGCCTCGCAATGAGAGCCGAAGGTCCTCACAGTACAAAACGATTTCCATTATGTCGCAAACAGCATTCCCGTTGCTTCAAATTTTATTGCCCAGTCATTTTTGACGGGCAAGTCGCTAGTATATTTATATGTGCACTCTTGCATATTAGAGCAACTTATGTTTAGGGTGAAACTTCACAATTATACAATAACTAGCGAATTGCCAGTCAAAAAATTACGTCAATGAAATTGTAAGTGAGCTAATGGTATTTGGTGTATAATAATAAAATAACTAATAGATTAATAAATGAATATACTTTACCTATTTTGAAGCATTGTGTTGAAGAGCTGGCAATCTGTTTTGATGTTGCTGCAGCATTAGTTGTGTGGAGCTGCTGTGTAAGCGTGCTGAATGTGTGCAGTGTAATAGTGTGCGTGCGAGAGACCAAACCGTTAGCGTAGCTGTGTACTTCCGCATTGTTCTAAAATGGCGGGTAATGTGTGGTATACGCCTGTAGCAGAATATCCGTAGGTGTTTTGTGGTGTTTTGCGAGTTTCTTGTGGTGTTTTCCGTGTTTAGAGTGCTGTAGCCTCGTTTTCGTTTTGTTTGGCGGCCATTTTTTCTCTTGCTTAGAAAATTTTTGAGTGTCTAAACTCTTTTATTTTTAGTTAAATTAAGGTGTAACTTCATTTTTTGAGGTCCTGGATGCTCCCTCTTGCTGTAGGTAAGCTTTTTATGTATGTGTTGTGTGTATTTATTGTGTTTTTCATTTTTTCCTGTCCGCGGGTTGCGGACGATTTTTGCGAGGTCGTAATGAGTGGTAACGTGTCTCGTATGTTGTTTGTGTTACGACGTAAAGTTTGCGAGGGTCGCAGTTGCTGGCAAGGAGTTCGTGAGCCCGCAAGCGTTAGCAACAACTCGTATGCTCACAACTATACAATAATGGCAAAATGATATCATCAAAATGCAGCATTTACTACAGTGGTTCAGTGAGAAAGACATTCAGTGCCAAATTACTTTTTGATATCCTTGATTATATCTACCTACAGGTCAGGAGGTTTCGCACTGCTGGCAGCCTGGTTTATGGTGGCTTTTCTTTCTGACCACAAGGCAACATTTATTACCTGTGACACATAACCAGGGCACCCACATTAGCTGAACTGCACAGTCGGGCTCGCAGACAGGATTTATGTAGCCTATGACAGTGAATCATTGTAATTGCTTATTGTGCGAATAAATCACAGCCCTTGTGTCGTGTCAAGGATATATATATATATATATATATATATTTATATTTATATTTATATCAAGGAATTATTACATTTCAAGGAATTATTTTAAGTGTAATGCGTCAATTATGCCCTATATCAACAAACAGAGCACTGAAAACACTTTTGTAATTCTTAATATCAATGAATCGTTTTTATATAACCATCTTATTCCTCCGCCGCCCTCCCTCGCATTGCCTGCGGATTCTTTGTCTATGTAGGCTCTGAAAGGATCACAATCACCAAACTCCCATTAAAAGCCTATGCTTCCACAACAAAAAGAAAGTTATTTTTTTTCATTTGATTACTCAAAAGCAAATGAAAATGTATTGTAGCGAACAAAGTATATAAACATTTTGACGGAGCTTGTCATTTCCTTTAGCGCTCCGTAATCTCTATGCCTGCCAGTGCAGCTAAACTGGAGATTTTTTTAAAGCTTCTCAACTTGATTGCTCTACATGATGGTGCACAGCAGTCCCTTTAACATTTATCCTAATCTAGCCCAAGTTCTACCTTTTTGTTCCAAAAACAAATCCAAAAACAAATGAAACAATTGTTTTGGCATCCACTAGTGAATAGCCAAAACAGGTTTCTTGGATTCTCAACATGCCTGCTCGCTAAACAATGTACTTGGACTCCAAAGGGGCTTACATTAATTAGAGGAAGATACACACCATAAGAGCATTTGGAAATGGAAAAATAGTCATGCAATTTATAATCTTAATGGAGCAAATATAGAGGTTTCAAAGATATAGGAGTGGACAATTACCTAGGTAGTAGTGCTCAATGCCAAGCGGCAGCTGCAAAGGCAAGTGAAATATTAGCATGTATTAAAAAGGGCATAGAAGCACAGGAAGCAAATATAATTCTGCCACTATACAAATCCCTTACAATTATTTGGAATATGGAGTACAATTTTGGACACCACTACATAAAAAGGACATTTTAGAGCTGAAAAAAACTAATAAGGGGAATGGAGCGGATATGATGACCTTATATAAATACATCCAGGGTCAATATAAGGCTTTGTCGAGTGAACTTTTTGTGCAAAGAGGTTTTCAACTGACAAGAGGATATCCCTTCGAGATTAGAAGAAAACAAAGATTCCACCTTAAAGAAAGAAAAGGGTTCTTCATAGTAAGGGTTGGTAAACTGTGGAATTCTCTACCAAAGGAGGTGGTGACAGTGGATTCAATAGATAACTTTAAGAAGGAATTGGATATATGTTTGAGTAAAACACACATTCAGAGTTATCCTGGATAACTAGAGAATGAGGAGTATTTATGCAGGGAGCAGTCCGATCGCTACTATCTGTGTCAGGAAGATTTTTTTCCCCTTATGAGAACATTTAAAACGTTGGACTAAAAATCTTTTTTCAACCTCAGTTACTATGTAACTATGCATTTCTAGTGAAATATAGACACCTTCCAAAATGACAAAAACATTTTTTTTTCCAAATAATAATATTGTTGCTAGCTCGTTACTAAATGAACCCCTGTTGCATATAATAGCCACTAAGAAACATTTTATATTGCATCATATATAGCCAGACATATAGTAACTCAGTAACTGCGTCCGCTAAAAGAATGTAACAGCTATTAAGACGTTTTATAACTTTGGCCAAGCTGGGACAGGAGCCTGAGAGAGCCAGAGTTCAATTGCTTTCAATGTGTCTATTTATCCATGAACATGTCTGAAATGATTTAGTGAATGTAGCATCAGATTGCTAGACAACCACAGGCATCTCACAGGGGTATCTGACACGGCGAGCCCAGACCGCCTGGATACTGGCGTCCTGTGAGTGCGCGGGTCTACTCCACATGAAGTACTAGACTGAGATTAGATGGCTGCTTTGAAATATTTAAAGGGATATGTAAAGTTCCCTGCTTTTAATATTAAAATAAACAACGTGTTTGTTTACATATCTATACAACATTTCATTGTTGTTGTTGTTTCGTCCTTCAGTCTTGTCCAACTCTCCGTGAGCCTATGGACTGCTGCACAACAGGCACAAATGCTATGTCTGTGGTTGTGCTTATTCATATGGTTTTCCCGGCAAATATACTGGAGTGGGTTGCCAGATCCTTCTCCAGTGGCCGGCGAGTTGTCTTACTTCCCTAACTTGACCTGCCCATCTTAGTTGACCCTACAATGTATAGCTCACAGCTTCACTGAAGTACATAAGCCCCTTCACCACAACATGGTATTAACAAGTGCTTAACAGCACTCACTGACACCTTCCAAACAGTCCCTACAAAGCTACACCCCCGCACATGTGTTTTTATTGGTACTAGATGTACTAACCAATCCCAGCTTGTTTGGAAATGTTACTAAGAAAGACACTCTGGGACTGGCTAGTACATCTAGTGCTACATAGACATTGTGTGCATGCATTACAGGGACTTACCTTTGCAGGGACTATTTTGAAGGTGTCAGTGAGTAAAAACAGAGCTTTCAAGCACCTAAGTGTTTGTTTGCATAGCTAAACATAATTTAAAATTATGTTCAGATATGTAAACAAACACTTAGGTATCTTATTTTAATATATGTACACACACACACATATATATATATATATATATATATATATATATATATACACACACACATATTCACTTCATGAGGTGACAATTATTTTACCTTCTGTCTCTGGTCTTAGGAGTGACAGAAATGTAATTAGTGCTCCTACCCACAAACCAATGCAGCGATGAGGGAGCCGGGGAGGGCAGGATTAGACACCCAGTGCTGGGATGGGGAAGCAGGGACAGTGTCCAGGAGGGTAGCAGCAGGAAATATCATGAAAGAAATATCACTCTTCTCCAGAAGCAGAAACTTGGCTCTGAACAGTTTTTCCTTCATTAACTTTTTTTTTTCTTTTAAAAACTGCTGACGGAAGTTACAGTAAAAGAAACCAAACCTGTACAAAGTACTGTCTCACACAGGATCAGCAGGACAGCACAGAATTGTTTTTACTGTTCAGATATTTTGGTGAAATATTAGGGTTCTGCTTACAAAGGCTTTGACATTTCATAGTAATATATTTACTAGTACTCTGGGTTATTTCACAAACTCTTAATGGTACTCTTTAGATGTACATTATATATATATATATATATATATAGTTTCACATATGGTGGGCTAAGAGTGATAGAAGCCCTCCACCGTACAAAGTACAGTAGTACAAATAAGGAATAGTACATTAGTGATTCCATTTGAATGTCTAAAAAATAAGTAAATAAAAACGTATTTCCTGCTCAAATTTCTCAGAAATACAGTATAAGCACTGCACACTGGGAAAACTGGGCGGGACATGCAAATGAGACCACATAATGCACCATCACTCTGTCAATCCAAACCATTTTAAACATGGCTTCTTTTAAGTATACGCTTACTGTATTTCACAGTTTTAGGCATAGCAACAGAGGGATTTTTCACAAAGCAGGTCACATAACCACATCCAGCACTGTTCACGGTTACTGCCGATCCTCAGTATGGTGTGAAACAGTGCTGTATCTGGTTTAGTGACCTACAGCCTTATTAAATTGTGATTCGGTAAATTTAAAAGGGCTCTATTTAAGCGCACAGCATATTTTATTTACATAAGTTTTTAGTTAGTGAAGACCTTGCTTTTGGATAGAAGTTCACTAACTAAAAACTTCTGTAAATAAAATATGCTGTGTGCTTAAATAGAGCCCTTTTAAATTTACCGAATCGCAATTTAATAAGGCTGCTAATTTCTGAAAACTCCATCCGTTGCTATGCCTAAAACTGTGAAATACAGTAAGCATATGCTTAAAAGGAACCATGTTTAAAATGGTTTGGATTGACAGAGTGAAGGTGCATTATGTGGTCTCATTTGCATGTCCCGCCCAGTTTTCCCAGAGTGCAGTGCATATATGGAATGTGAGCATGAAATAAGTTTTTAACTTTTTTTATGAACATTTTGAAAAATATAGTTACTGCACTGCACTCTGGGAAAGTGGGTGAGACATGTAAACAAGCCCACAATGCATTTTCACTCTTTAATCGAATATCACTTTATTCATGGCATCTTTTGGCATATGGCTGCTGTATGACACCCGCTTTCAAGTATAGCATTTCATGGATTTGCATGAGTTAGGAAATCTACCCATAGACAGGCACTATTTCGATCTTAGACTGATCTCATCATTGTCGGGATGGTACATAATTTATATATTTACTAGCGTCTTGCCCGTCAAAAATGATATCAATAAAAAGTGAAGCCTGGCAATGCTGTTTGCCACACAATGGGAGTCTCCCCCCTCTACTTTACTGGCCTTGTGATGAGTGCCTTTGGCGCTCATCACGGCCCCGCAATGAGCGCCGTTGGCACTCATTGCAAGCCTTCCCCCCTCTACCTCTCCCACCCTCTACTTTACTGGACCATGTTGAGCACCGGGCCTCCCAATGAGCGTCTTTGGCGCTCATTGTGAGTCTCTCCCCGTCTACTTCCTCCCTTGTGTCTCATTTCCCCCC
This sequence comes from Discoglossus pictus, assembly GCA_027410445.1. Lineage (NCBI taxonomy): Eukaryota > Metazoa > Chordata > Amphibia > Anura > Alytidae > Discoglossus > Discoglossus pictus. The sequence continues at coordinate 416,671,402 of CM050165.1, read as the reverse complement.
TCCTCTACCTCCCTTGTGTCTTTTCCCCCTGTGTTTTTACCCCTTCTCCCTACCGTGTCTCTGACCCCCTCCCCTGTGTCTCTTTCCCTCCTGTTTTTCTTCACCCCTCCTCTCCCTCCCATGCGTCTCTTTCCACCACCTCTGTGTCTGTTCCCCACTCCCCTGTCTCTCTTTCCCCCAATCCCCCCTCCCCTGTGTCTGTTCCCCCCTCCCTCGTGTCTCTTCTCCCCCATTTCTCTCCCCTGTGTATCTTCCCCCCTCCTCTCCCTCCTCAGTGTCAACCCCCTCCTCTCACTCCCCTGTGTCTCTTCCCCACCTCTCCCTCCCCTGTGTCTCTTTCCACTCCCCTGTGTATCTTCCCCCCTCCTCTCCCTCCTCAGTGTCAACCCCCTCCTCTCACTCCCCTGTGTCTCTTCCCCACCTCTCCCTCCCCTGTGTCTCTTTCCACTCCCCTGTGTCTCTTTGCCCCCCCCTCTCCTTCCCATGCATCTCTTTCCCCCTCCCCTTTGTCTTTCCCCCCCCCTCCCTTCCCTGTGTCTGTGCCCCCCTCCACTGTGTCTCTTTCCCCCTGTCCCCCTCCCCCTGTTTCTATTCCGCCCTCCCTCGTGTCTCTTCCCCCCATTTCTCTAACCTGTGTATCTTCCTCCTCCTCTCCCTCCTCTGTGTCTCTTTCCCCTCCCCTGTGTCTCTTCCCCCTCTCTCCCTCCTCTGTGTCTCTTCACCCCCCTAACGCTGCGCATGTGCAACGCCGCACAATGCGCATGCGCGGCTCACGCCGCTTGCTATTGATTGCTTGTCAAACTGTGATTTGTCACAAAGCGTGACGCCGAATCGCAGTTTGACAATTATAATATGTGATTAACCATCTAGTTTCTTGTTCTCTCTCATCTGTGGCTTAAGGCCACACTCATGACTGGGGGCTTCCAGAAGGTAATATTCTGTTACTTTTGGAGGCTAAGTGAAGTGTACATTTTCATGATTAGGTCAACTACTTAAGACATTTATATTAAACACAAAAAAGCCGCTTTGGTGCTATAACTTTCAGTAATGCAACTCCAGTTCAGTTGGGTGGAACTCTCTCCCCATAACATTTGAAGACTCCCCATCATTGGGCACCTTAAAAAAGACTTATTTTCTTAGTAAAGGCTTTGGGCAACACAAGATCTATGGAAGAACTGTAAAGTGCTTTCAAGCCATCTAAGATGGGGCTAGGAAAGTTCAGTCCTGTAGAGCCACATACAAGCCAGAATTGCATACCATGAGACTTTCGCTTCTTCAGTTATCCTGGTTGACTCACCTGTGTACAGAAGGGCATCCTAAAATCCAGGACTGTGTGTGGCTGTCCAGGATGAACTTGCCTACCCTTGATCTAGGATAAAAGCATAATAATATTGATAAAGTACAGCAGCTGTAAGGCTTTAATTAATATTGTGCATGCGCATACACATCTACACACTTAATTACTGTAGTTATATTGTACCAATTAATTATTATGGCACCAACATAAGAAAACACATGACTCTAATCCAAGCGTTGGGCCTCTAGTTTTCCCTTACAGACCTCTGCCTCTCTATCAGATGTATCTCTTGTAGAGGATAGGATTAAGAATAAAGGAATCCATTTGTCTTTATTACATCAATTCCTGACAGCTGGATCATGGGTGTGTGTTTTATATTTATCAGTGGAAGTAGGAAGGGCAGAGGCCAAAGAGCTTTGTTAGATAACTGGGTCTTAATGAAATTGACACCATACCACTTCCCCCTCAAGGAACCCAGAGGCGGGCTGCTTACATCAGGAAATGCATTCAAAATGAATTCAAATGAATCATTGCTTTCCAAAACCGCAGATGCCCCATCACACGTACCATGGATGTCTCCAGGGTCTAGCAGAGGCACCATTTTTTTTATTTTTGCAATTAAAAATTAGCTTTATGAATGTACGATCCAACTTCATAATAAGAACACAAATGTATTTTGATGACCTTTCTAAACACCATGGACACTATTCAATTAATTGTTAGTTACTTGAGCCCATAATGTAAAACTAATTGGCGTCTTTTAGCTACCCGCAAATAATTTGCGGGTTACAGGCTGAAAATCCCTGCGGTTGTCAAAACCCTAACTGCAACCCAGCATCCGTTGGCTTCTTGTCTCCATTTGCGGGTTACGGGGGTTGAACGCCATTGATTTTGATGCAATTTAATAGCGCGATTGGAACCTGACCGTTACGGGGCTTGAAAGAACAAAGGAGGTGCGGGGTCGCAAGTCGAATTCTCACATCCCGTAGGGTTTTCTCGCTCCTATCCCGTTGGTGGGCTGCTTTAAGAGGCCAATTTAATAGCTGTAAGTCTTGCGGGCTACTACGATTTTACACATTAGGTGAATTTAATAGGGCTAGAATTATGGAAGTTCCATCTCTTATACGGCCACTTCCCTACCATGACCCTTATCTTGTGTACCTTTAATGTAACCCTAAACCAAATACCAATGTCCTAATGTCTATATTATTATCCATTTAAGATGACCCTTGAAATAAAGCTTAGATAGTGACTCAAAGACATTCTGTACTAAACAGATAAACACGTCTAGTTAAAATGTCTCTTCCATACCCCAAAGACATCACTTTAATGGAAGTGACAATTTAAAATATCTTTAAAAGGTGTATGTTTTTTTGTAAAAAAAAACTTTGTTGAATGTATTTAATATGTGATCATTTAATTTAAGTTATGAAAAATAATATTTCTGATGAAGTCATTTAAAAACGCTACACCACATGAAAAAAAACTGTAAGGAATTCCAAACAAATGATAAGCAAAAAATAAAACACAAGTGATAAATGATGATGCATTAGGCCTAAATCAGTGCTCACTTTGAAGATAACACAGTATTATCTCGAGTTTACAGTATGTAAAACCAAACTAATTATCTCACTCACTGACCTATTTGAATTAGACTATATCACTGAAGAACTGTTTAATGTAGAGTCATGAATTCACAGTTCATAGAATTGTAGAGAAGAGAAAGTACTGCCTAAAATCAAACAAACAGTCCCTGTATGGGTCTGCCCACTGCAGCTCATGCAGATACATACTCTATAGTATTGGTCGTGCAGTGTCCTAGCCGATCTGGGACTAGCAGCATATTGCAGAATGTTACTTAGAGATGATCACTGATAGGTTAGTATGAGACACTGAACAGCAAGCACTTCTCATTAAAACAAAGTGCATACAATTAAATCAATACAAAGGTATATTATATACCTAGTAAAATCCAGGAACTTTCCATTTCCCTTTAAGACGTACTTTAATCCAAATTGGTGCAACACTATATGGGAAATAGTGGGACATGAATAGCAAATGTAAAATTAATATTATGTCCATTTGTATTAAAATGGCAACCAATGTGCTAATACAACTGGGTTTCATTTGTTTATTTAATTAAAGTTTTTAGAATTTACATTTCAACTTTAGTGTTTTAGGCACTAGCCGAGCTGCTCCTCGACAGTCCTATTTGTTTAAGAGGCTACATAGGTGTACATGAAATAGACATTGCAAAGAAGGAGGTTGTTAAAGACTCATATCAGGACGGCCTATAGGATAGACCTCGCTAGCCCCTGGACATGTTACAGGCCCGAAAAAAGCAAAAATGCTCGATTCTGAAACACTAATGTTTATATGTAAGCTACATTGAAAAGTGTTTCCAAATGCAAATGTTACCTAAATTGAAACTCTATTATATGAGCATTATTTGCTTATAATATTTACCAAAGTGAAGAATGATTCATAAAAGCATTTAAAAAACATTTCTTTCATTTTTTGAAGTGTATTAGAGTTAGAATGATTCCTATAATATATTTGTAAAAGTAAAAGAACAGTGCATATCAACCTCACTGCAAAATTAATGATAATTCTCCAATATAACTAGATGAATCAGCGCACTACAATATACTGCATTTTCTGGAAAATGCGATTACATTTATTTACTGGAAAAAAGTTTAATTAAATGGGCTGTATCTTATATCCAAATATAAATTGTGCTTTTTCTTAGCAGGATTTGTATGTTATAAAAATAAGATTTCTTATCTAATCTAAGATGCTGGTGTTTGTTATATCAGGAAAATACAAGCAGTAAATATACAAAATAGCAAATTTATTTCAGATGCTATATCTAACATCTCTAATTAACCCCAATACAGTGCTATCGAATATGTTGGCGAATTACAAGTAAAGAATAATAATATTAATACTATAAATGAAGTTTAAAAAAATGTGTGTGTATAGATATATATATATATACACACATACATAAAGAGTTGTGCAACTGGCAGAAATTGTGAAATTTTGGTATTTATTTTAAAAATTTGACTGATCATGCAAAAAAATATGTATTTTATTGAACGATAGTGATTATATGAAGCCATTTATTATCACATAGTTGTTTGGCTCCTTTTTAAATCATAATGATAATGTTTGGCCTTGTGACACACAAGGCGACACACACAGGTTAAAATGGCAATTAAAAGTTATTTTCCCACACCTGTGGCTTTTTAAATTGCAATTAGTTTCTGTGTATAAATAGTCAATGAGTTTGTTAGCTCTCACATGGATGCACTGAGGAGGCTTGATACTGAGCCATGGGGAGCAGAAAAGACCTGCATTACAAGGTAATGGAACTTCATAAAGATGGAAAAGGTTATAAAAAGTTATCCAAAGCCTTGAAAATGACAGTCAGTACTGTTCAATCAATAATTAAGAAGTGGAAAATTCGGGGATCTCTTGATTCCAAACCATGGTTGGGTAAACCAAGAAAGATTTCAGCCACAACTGCCAGAAGAATTGTTCGGAATACAAAGAAAAGCCCACAGGTAACCTCAGGAGAAATACAGGCTGCTCTGGAAAAAGACGGTGGGGTTGTTTCAAGGAGCACAATATGACGATAATTGAACAAAAATGAGCTGCATGGCCGAGTTGCCAGAAAGAAGCCTTTACTGCGCCAATGCCACAAAAAAGCCTGGTTACAATATGCCCAATCTTGAGTGACGAGACTATTAATTAATGCAGCATGTTATCATAAAATACTGGCAGACAATTTGCATTCTTCTGTACGAAGGCTGCGTATGGCACGCTGTTGGACTTTCCAGCATAACAATGACCTTAAGCACAAGGCCAAGTTGATCCTCCAGTGGTTACAGCAGAAAAAGGTGAAGGTTGTGGAGTGGCCATCTCAGTCTCCTGACCTTAATATCATCAAGCCACTCTGGGGAGATCTCAAACGTGTGGTTCATGCAAGACTACCAAAGACTTTGCATGACCTGGAGTCATTTTGCCAAGATGAATAGGAAGCTATACCATCTAGAACCACAAATTTAAAAACAGGAACTTTATTATAAACTTAAAAAATATTATACTCCTCTAAGGTGTCCCACAAGCTGGCTAAATGCCCTTCAATAAAGTGTAACGATATACCTGCTTTATCCTACTACCAATAGTGAATTAGATTTTTATTCAGCAAAATCGTTACCCAATTAGGGTGTTATACTATGAGTGTTTGTGAAATATCCATATTACAGTGGTAGTCTAATTATCTTGCCCCAATGTGGTTTATATCAGACTAAAGTTGTTTTTAGCTATATGAATGAGTATTTTTAGTACATTTATGCATCTCTGGTTTGGTGTGATATCATTTTGACTCAGTCTATATATTCTGTATATCATTACACTTTATTGAAGGGCATTTAGCCAGCTTGTGGGGCACACCATAGCCCTTAAAATAGGAGGTCTCTGAAATGAGACACAGGGATTTTGTTGTATAGACGTTTTTTTTCTAAATGGGTATTGTGTACCTTTATTGGATTTGATGATTGATTAATCAAACCAGGATGTACTAAGCACCTTTAGAGGAGTATAATATTTTTAATGTTTACAATAAAGTTCCTGTTTTTAAATTTGTGGTTCTATTTGTGTTAAGCACTGGAACGATAGTACTGCTATACTTATTGTTTCATATCAGCTATACCACTTGCAAGAATTAGGGGCCTCATAGACAACTATTACAAAATACTGCACGCTGTCACTGATGCTAAAGGGGGCCATACACAGTATTAAGAACTAAGGGTATGCAAACTTTTTTGCCATATTTCGTTTTATGATTGTGCCATTCTGTAATATCCTACAGTTGAATATGAATCCCATAAGAAATAAAAGAAATGTATTTTGCCTGCTCACTCATGTTTTCTTAAAAAAATGGTACATATATAACCAATTTGCCAAGGGTATGCAAACTTTTGAGAACAACTGTGTGTGTGTGTATATATATATATATATATATATATATATATATATATATATATATATATATATATATATATATATATATATATATATCCATACATACTGTATATAAGAAGAGAGGGAAAAAGGAAAACTGGAAAACTCATTTTCTCTCTCTCTCTCTATTTTGTCTTCTCCACTAGTATAAAGGCATCATTTCTATCATCTATTCAGTTTTGATTTTGACTTGAAAAAGAGATTTGTCCATTTGTATCTCATTATTAATTATTTGTATCATTATTAGTGAAAACCTACCAACGTATTAAAAAAAAGTATGTCCAATAAAAATAGGAATCATTGTATACTGTATATTAGCTAGATAGATAGACAGACAGACAGACCGACACCAAAGTGGGCTAGATTGAATAAATTAAGAGTTGTGGAATGGTTAATTCACTAATATCTGACCCCCTACAGAAGTTCACCAAGCCTCTCGTCTTAGTAAATCCACCCGTATATCTATTTTTTAGTACATATCCCTCTTTCCTAGCACTGTTTGGTTTTCCAACAATGTGTAGATTCCTTTACAAGCCCATAGTCATAACACATCTTTATCTTGTCTCTGTACCTGCAGAATTCCTTCCAATTTGTAAGACAATGAGTATAATTCTACAAAGAATTCTACTGTCATTGAAAAAGAGAGCGCATGGAATCTGCAGTGTGCATGACACGGATCAGAGAGTTCCCAGGAACGCTCCTCCATGTGCTTTGTGTTAAGAACTTAATAATCAGGAGGATAAACTCAAATTTCTGTGATATAATAAGAGTCATACGGAGTGCAACTGGTGACACCTTGACAGGAAAGTGAATCTTCATTTTATGACGAATTCCAAACATTCTCATTTTTCAGAATAATAGAAATGTATTTTTTTTTTATCACAGGAAGGCCAGTGTTTGCAGAAATATACACGAGGCAGAAAAGCATAAAGCCTACAGTATATTTGGGGCCCTATTAAACTGTCATGACCTGGAGCCCGTAACGTAGCCTGCAAAAGTTACTGATATTTAATTGGCCTCATCTAGCTTCCCACAATCTATTTGCGAGCTACAGGCTGACAATTCCTAAGCCATCTAAGCCTTTGATCTTTCAAGTCCGCAAATGTTACAATCGCTAAAATCGCAACAATTCTACAAGCCCGCAATTGCCTTCAAACCCGTAAATGGCAAATGGAGCAAAATATTCTACCAGTACTAGAGAGGACTCGCAAGGGGGTTAAACACCTGTTCGTAACACTGCAAAAGCAAATAAACACACACTAGTGTACTTTAAAAAAGGGGAAAGAGATGAAAGACATAATTATTTGCACAAGTCTCACTTTCACAAATCTGCAATAAAAAAAAAATATTTTTTATGTTAAATTTCCGTGTTATATCAATCTCAGGAATCAAGGAGTTAATACATATCAGGGCACCCACATGGACTATAACAGTTTTGTCATTCATTTTTATTGATTTTTAAATCGCTGGGTTGCGAGCCCGATCGCATATAGGACGTCTAAACAATAATTGATTGACGTTTAAAAGCCACGTTTTACTGATGTCATAATGACGGTCTGATATACTATTTTGGCTGTTTCTAAATCATAATTTACGGGCTTGCTTAACTGATCATGATCAAGCCCTGAAATGCCACGTACGGTTTCATGGTTTACGATTTTAAACTTCGGCCAGGTAGCTGCAGACTTGTTCAATTAAATCGATCTGTAACTGTTGCAATTTTCAAGCCGGCAGATTAACGGCCTGTATGAAGGCAACAGTGTACTAGGAATTAAATGAGGCCCATGGTGTCTAATTAGCCCCTCCACTATTTTTGCTGAACTCCGTTTGCCCCCACAAACAGCTAACCCCTGTAGCGGGACCTCCTTCGCCCCAGGGACCCGGTAATACACTCTATTAAACTCCCGGGGGAAAATGCAGCATTTCAATACCAAACATGCCAGGGTCAGGGGAGAGAGGGAAGAAAAAATAGCAATAGTCCATGTTAGTCCAGGGCCCCGTATATTTCAATAGTTCCACAAAGTCTTCTTGGAATTTAATAAGGCCCTTGGTATTTGAGTGAGGGTTTTTAATTGACAATGAGTGGGAAAATTATACTTATGTCCTGAAACCTTTCTAGATTATCTGTTACTAGCGAATTGCCCGTCAATAAAGGACGGCAATAAAATTGTAAGCCAGGCAATGCTGTTTGCCACACAAGGCAAGGCTTTTGCTCCTCTGAGCACCTTTGGCGCTCATTGCGAGTCTTTCCTCCCACATACTGTACGGGCAACTCATTGCAGGGATCGTTAACCTGGCAGTTTTGTGCTTGGGAATGATGTGTCTCTTTCCACCATCTCCCCTCCGTCCCTTCCCAGTGTATTTCTCCTCTGTTTTCATGCTGAATGTTTGTGTGGCGCACGCTGACTGCCGCTTGTTTTATTTTTAAAGTCTAGCGTGCTTGGCTTTGTTTGTGTAAGTGTTACTGTCTTTGCTATCATGTATTTTCTAAGTGCCGCATGCCTGGTGTTGTTCATGTGTTACTGTCTTTGATGTCGTGTATTTTCTAAGTCCCGCGTGCCTGGCTTTGCTCAGCCTCGTTTTCATGCAGTTTCAGATTTTTTTATGTTTTTCATCCGCCATTTTTTTCCTCGCTTAGCCGATTTTGGATTGACGAAAACCCCCAAATATGGGTCAAATTCGCTTGCAAACTCACTCCCCGGCTACCTGGCTCTCCCCCTGTGCTGTGTGTGAGTGTGTTTTTATTTTGTTTTTATTATTTTTCTTGTTTTTCGATTACTGCGGTTTGGCCGTTAAATTAATATTTTTCCGAGGCCAAAATTCCACAAATCCCCATACTCCCCCCTTCCCCGAGATTCTTTTTTTTTTTAAATGTCGCTTGTGCCTCAACTGCTTGAATTTTTTCCTTAAAATATTGATTTTATTGCTAAGCAGTTATTAAAGACTACTATTATATCACTACTATATAATAAGTTGTCATTATTTTTATTTATTCACATATGTATATACAACCTTTTATCCAAGGAGCTTCACATAAAACTGTACATTATTGTTTTGGCCTATAGATGACTACATTTTGTTGAGTACAGCTAATAGGATGAGGATAAAGTGAGGTCTGGGTTGGTGGAAATGGTAGAAGTTAAGACAATAAATGGGGGTCCTTTCATATGAGGGCAAGCAGTCATTGGAGTATAGTTGTCTGTGCCTTTGGTGATAAAAACAATGCCTACTAAGATTATCATGCAGTTTAATATCCCCCACTCATATGCAAGCTGTAAATTAGCATGCCGAGATGCATTTTTGCATTAATAAGCCACTCAGTCAATGTTGAATATCTCAGGAATGATTTACTGTACCGAACAATGGCGAGTGCAATGTATACACAGTTTTAATTCTCTTTAGTGTAAAACCAAAAGACAGAAAACTCACAAACTTCAATGTCCCTTTAAAGGTTTAAATAAATTGCACATCTCACAGATGGGAGAGAAGTGATCACAGAGTTTTTAATAGATTTACACAGCGTTCTTTAACTGCCAGATTTCCTTTAATGTTTTCCATGTTGAATTCATTTTAACTTATAATTGCTGAGCTTTTCATTATGGCGTCCAAGTGACTTGACCCACTCTCCAAAATAAAGAACAATTTTCAAGCTGTAGTAATCTACCATTCGGCAATGACAGTGCCTGGACAGAGCACAAATAAAGCTGTGTGTTCAGCTTTCTCAAGATCTGACCAAGGAATGTCATTTTTATATCTTACGTGAATGAGGAAGCTCCTGGAAAGGGAAGTATCCAGGACTAGACTAAGTTCACTCTATGAGCTGGACACAAAGCTTCACTCCTGTGTCTAATCATAACTACCATAAAAACACACAGATATAACCAGTATGGGCAGGTCCTTCATTAAAGGATCACTGCATTGAAAGAAAAAATACACTGGTTTGTCAAGTATGTGCCAAACTAATAATATTAGCAGCTGCGTTATCCATGGACATAACATATTTTGGGGGAAAATGTAAATGTTTATAAGACTCGGTTTATGAGTACAGGAATCCATTTTGTATTTGTTACATCACATTACATCCTGGAAGTTGGAGGATAGGTGTGTGTGTTTTTGTGGTTATCAGTGGAAAGAGGGAACGGGTATCAGTCCACAGCCATTGCATGATGATTGGATAAAATCACCACACCGCTTCCCTCTCACTTCTCCCTTCCCCTGGCCCAATAGCAGGATGTTGCATCAAAGGATGCAAATCATAACTCTCCAGAAATGTAAAAAGCTTCCTCTAATGTATATTGGAACCCTACATGGTCCTCCAGATACTTTTTTTTTAACTCTGTATGGCTTTTTCCAGTATATATATATATATAATCATTGTGCAGTGGTCCTTTAACAGGACATAGTGCAGATTCTGAATATGGTATAATTTAAAACTACTAAGAAATACTCTTAAGTTATTATAAGAAAATGCATTTTCTTAGAGAAAACATAAAAAAGTAAAAAAAAAATCTCAAAACCCCATATAATATAAAAATAAATAAAAGTAATATATATATATAACTTACTTAGCAAACATTTTGTTAAAATGTTAAGAGTTTTTATTAATTTCATTATTACTGATTAATTAAACACAACATATATATTTTCACTAACAGCTGGAATCCTATAAAATGTTTTATTAAGTAAAGTAGAAATTAGAGTTAATGTTCAGAGGTTTCCTGTCTATGCTTAAAAATAATAGGTGACATTAAAATTTGCCCCAGGGACTGGAGTTTTGGAAAGTCAGACGCTGGAGGAGTCTGGCACTTAAAAAAAAAAACTATTAATAGATATTTAGATCCCCAAAGCTCTTTTGCCTTCTCCTGTAACTTATCCACGTTTTGCCTTAAGTCAGTCAGCTGCTCATATTCTTCAGAAAAGTATTTTTGTCTGTTACGCTTCTAGAAAGCTACAACATCATTAGTTATGGCTTCTGACTGACTCACTGCAGCGGCAGCCATCTTGAATTGCTCTGTGGAGCACTGGTAACAGAAACTAATGATAATTTGATAGTAAAATGTAGCGATAAAGTAAGCTGACCTTAAATATTACAAGTCCCCTTCTTACAGAGGAAGCCTGATCACCTTATAAGATAAAAATGGACATATTACATAGTTTACAGATGGGATTAAAACGCATGAACTGTATCGGCCTAGTACAAGCCATCTGCTGATCTTATTTGGGATATACGGTCTTAGTGAAAACGGTAATATTTTCTGGGACTCTGTGACCCAAAAACCCAAGTTATTATATTAGGTTATTCTAAAAGAACATGAAAAACTGCTATACATTGTATTATCTCTTTATTTCTAAAGATAATCAGTCTTGGGAAATTATATTTTGTTGCTGCTGCATTTATATGCAAATGAGCAGCCCACACATGTTAATTAGCTACATTGATATGCTAATTAGGATAACAGCCTGCCTGTAGTGGCCAAAATAAAGACATGTAATGTTATCTGTCAGACCCCTCTCCCACCCTTATCAAGTACTCTGAGTAACATATCCGCATACTGAGCTACACATTAGCACACTGAGCCGCACATTGGCATACTGAGACACACATTGGCATACTGAGCCGCATATTGGCATACTGAGCCGCATATTGGCATACTGAGCCGCATATTGGCATACTGAGATACACATTGGCATACTGAGCCGCACATTAGCATACTGAGCCGCACATTAGCATACTGAGCCGCACATTAGCATACTGAGCCGCACATTAGCATACCGAGCCGCACATTAGCATACCGAGCCGCACATTAGCATACCGAGCCAAACATTAGCATACCGAGCCAAACATTAGCATACCGAGCCACACATTAGCATACCGAGCCACACATTGGCATACCGAGATACACATTGGCATACCGAGATACACATTGGCATACTGAGCCGCACATTGGCATACTGAGCCGCACATTGGCATACTGAGATACACATTGGCATACTGAGATACACATTGGCATACTGAGCCACACATTAGCATACTGAGCCACACATTAGCATACTGAGACGCACATTGGCACACTGAGCCGCACATTGGCATACTGAGCCGCACATTGGCACACATTAGCATACGGAGCCACACATTAGCAAACAGTAGCCACAAAATCAATTCTAAATAATTAAAAAATGATTTACTGTAGAGAAAAACTGCTAGTATATTGTATGCAAGTTTTTAACGCTCTTCAAAATTAAATAAACTTCCTGTTGGAGTGACAGGGTCCATTTAAAATGCAAACAGCTGAAACCAATTTTCTAAGTTTTGTGAATCATAGTGAAATAGCATTAGTGTTTATTTCTGCAAAATCCTAATTCAAAAAGCAGAGCTGCTTTTATTTAAAACACGCATGTCCATGATGTCATATTTTTATGGTGATGAAGCAAAAGGCATTTTTGTTGATTGGCTGTTCTTCCATAGAAGGGCTTAGACACATTTTCTTTTTCAATAGCTTGCGCAGCCAGAGGATATTGCACTGGAACGAATGTCGGGCATGCTGATCCATGCGTGTAAATACTGCTTTCATTATATAAACCAAACTATTGTCTGTCAGGTTAATGCCTCACAGGCTACGTGCTAGCCCGAAGTGCAAGATGAAAGTAGCAGACAGTAATGAACTGAGGCGTTAAATGATGAATACAGTTCTTTTCACTATTACTGTACACTTCAAAGTTGGTTTAATTTTCTTATTTGAGCACCACATTGTAATACACACCAAAATAATTTCCAAGTTTAAGTAATTTATGTGCACACCTGGGAACTCTCGGGTAAAAAGAGCAGACTTCCCCTTTAATGGGGGGATGCCTATTAAAGCTTGAAAGTGAATTTGTCTCACTCATAAGTGCCTCTTTTAATCAGAAAGGCTCGTCGCCTTACTCCCATGGCTTAAAGGACTAAAGTGTATTATTTATATTATGCAATATGGATTTATTAAAGAAATTGGTAATATACAAATGTAGAATTGCCTGGTATTTTGGGGCTGGGTCACTCTTCTGAGTGAGACCAGACTGATATACTACAGGATATTTCTCCCTGTGAAGGGCACAAGTGAGCTAAAAGAGGTTGCTCTCAGAGTGGCTTATCATGGCTATAGAACTAATCTATTAAGGTTGGTTCGTTCTCTGATGAGCGCCTCCGAGTTTTTTTGTTTATACAAATGTTTTTACACAATTAAAATAAATACCTGCAGCCTTTAACAACTGTATTCCATTTTGATTTAATAGGTTTATCTCTATTTGTAAAAGCATTAAAAACCTGATAGGAGTTAATATATACTGTAAATCTGTATTCACTTCTGTTATAAAAGGTCATCTTCAAATAACCCCTTGGCAATAGATCTCTATGGCAGAATAAAGCCCATGGGATAACCCAGCTCCTATAACTACATATAGATCAGAAGTCTAAGATGGAAATATACATTTGAGCAAAAATCTTATATTTTCTTATTTATATTCTCTCTGTTATTTTTTGCATATTTCGCAAACATGGGAATTTTTTTTACCAGATTACAGGGTCCTTCAACTTTGATGACCACATATTTAGGCCTGAATCTGAAGAGGTAAGTGTAGCACAGCCTTAAAAAATATCACAATGAACAATGGTTGCTATACATTTTACCATAAACAGTGCGTGGTGAGACTGGCGAGGGGAAATATCGAAACTTTTGGAAGGGGATTATGTAGTAAGGACGGCACACATACAGTGTATGGATTTAGGGCAACGATAGTCCTAACTAAATCTTTCTGATACTAGGTATCTCCGAATCTATGAAATGCCCATTGTGATTGCTATTTACTAACACACTGCCTTTATAGGTCGGATTTCAGGTGGCGTGATCATATGATCTGACAATATTTAAGCAAGACCGTAAATTACTTCTTAGACGCAGCCATCATGATGTCAGTAAAACATGGAAGTTACACATACAGCTACATTAAATTCGAAGCCTGTAGCAGCGTCGCCACACCCGCAAAGGCTTCGGGCTTGAAATCCGGCTGCGTTATAGAGCTGTTAAATTGAACCATGCCGCGAGTTACAGGCCGTAGACACAAACCCGTAAACCATTATTGCACACATTGGATGTGCGGCCGTGAACATGATCAATTTGTTAAACCCGTACTTACAGGTTTTTTGCAAATGAGTTGCAGGTTTTTTGCAAATGAGATCGTCATCATTACGTCACTGAAAAATGGAGGTTAGATTTCAAAGCCTTATGGGTTTCAATTACGAGTTTCGATCGGACCCACATTCCAGAAATAATGCAGTATTAATAAATCAGTATATATGATATTATAGTCCATGCGAGTTCCATTATATGTATTAACACATTGATTGCCGGTATTGATATAACACGGAACAGAAATAAAAGTATTGCATATTGCAGATTTGCGAGCTTGAGAATGTTGTGCTATTAATTTAAAACCTAACATCACTTTCCCTTTAATTGATAAATACAGTAGTGTGTGTATATTTGCATTTACAGTGCTACGGATAGGACTTTAACCCCCTTGCAGGTCCTCTCTAGTACCTGTTGGCTTTTTAGCTCCTTTTGCGGATTACGGTTTTGAACGCCAGTGGATTCATAGCAATTTAATAGGGATTTTCAAGATTAACAGTTATGGGCTTGACAGATCAAAGAATTTGCGTCCACGGAGTTCGAATTTCGACGTCCCTTAGGGTTTTTTGTAACCCTCAGATCGTTAGCGGGTTGCTTTACAGGACTAATTTAATAGCAGTAAGTCTTGCGGGCTACATTACGGGCTACGGTTTTACACGTTGAAGGAATTTAATAGGGCTGTTAATCTGCCATCGGAGGCTACACATTAATTATTGCCAATAAGTAATATTTGCCGATTGGGCTAGCAATCTATAAAATGCATTAACTCATTGGTTTTAGTCCATGTGGGTTACAGGATGTGTTTTAACCCCTTAAGTCCTGGGATCGGTATTACTCAAAAATAACATTGTTTTCATTCTAAACCGGTTTTAGATCATGGATCCTAGGGTACCTAAAACATCCATATACAAATTTGCCATATTGTATTCCCTCTCCCCCTTATCTGTCTATGGGTGGTCTTTGAACAATCTTTGGAACTGTATTTTTTATTATAATAATGTGTCACATTGGCAATGCATTTCACATCTCTCTAATCATTCCAAGTATGTGATATCAGAGTTAATCTTTATCTTTTATGCTTCAATGCGTTTCCTGAATGTCTGAACAATAATACGGTTAGACTGTGATGATTCATTGGCAA
Source organism: Discoglossus pictus (assembly GCA_027410445.1). Lineage (NCBI taxonomy): Eukaryota > Metazoa > Chordata > Amphibia > Anura > Alytidae > Discoglossus > Discoglossus pictus. The sequence continues at coordinate 416,655,774 of CM050165.1, read as the reverse complement.
ATCACATTAATAATGTACATAAATTATGCAACTATGGCAATGCCAGCTTTATACAACCCCCCGGAGTGTGTTAACGCAATATGCTTAAAATGACGCAAGAATGGGGATATCACAAGGATACATTAAACCTCTGGATTGTATATCAGGAACTTGGAAACATAACTTTATTAAATATTAATCCCTTTGTATTCTGTTCTTTGTGAAACTGCTATATCACAAGATGCACTCTTTAAAAAAAAAAAATTTTAGGACTATATTCTTTGGCAGATAAACACTTGCAGCCTTATTAAATTGCAGTTCGGCCAATTGAATAGGCCTTTATATAAGCACATAGCATATTTTTTTTACAAAAGTTTTTAGTTAGTGAACTTCTATCCTAAAGCAAGGTCTTCACTAACTAAAAACTTCTGTAAAAAAAAAAAAATGCTATGTGCTCAAACAGAGCCGAATTCAATTGGCTGAATCACAATTTTATAAGGCTGTTGACCTCTTGGGTAAGTGTTAAACAACTGACAGCTGAGGTTCCAAATACGGTATAATTAAAAACTATAGGTAATAAGTATTTAGTCAATTGGGTGTTAATTAACACATGGTCTTACAGTAAGCTTACATTGAAGTTTGCAATTTTTACTTGCTAATCAGTCTTTCTGAACCACCCACCAAGCATAGTCTGATATCTCTTTGTTATAGTGGCTTATTGTAATAATCAATAGCTGTATTGTAATCTGAGGAGTTTCACACCAATGTTTATTAGAAAATACTAAACCTTTTGGTTGGTTCACTATATAACCCCTAAGAGGCTGCTATAGTATATATATTTAAAGCCCCCCCCCCCCAAAAAAATAGGTAAAAGGACATACATTAAATGACACTGCCTGTGAACACCCACACCATGGATTGATCTAGCTTGGGGGAGAAAATGTAAGGAGTTAGAGATAATCAGCTACATATAGTTCAATACGTCCAGTAAAAGTTGTAGCTGAGATGGCCTTTGGCCTGGGCAACCTTTAGGCCCAGGGGTCCGCCATCTTTTAACAAACCAAACTTCAGAGCATCAGATCAACAAAGAGCCAGTCAACAAGACCGACCAAAAACTGAAAATATGCAACGTAATATTATTGACAATGAGTTTGTTGTCTAATAGACACTCTGAATTGTGCGACTTCTTTCTAAGTAATGTATTGCCATAAATCGGTGCTATATGATCGAGTAAACTAACTAAGAGATTCAGAAAAAATATAGACCAGGAATGGTAAATAGGTAGACCTAGGTCCAAACCAGAATCCCCCAGACTTTTCTTCTAGACAATCCATTACATTAATTATATCTCAAGTGAAGCTTCCACTTAAATAAACTGTCAATTACATGTTGATCTTCTCCTAAGACCTCTTCACTATGTAAACGTCCTTCCTGTACCCCTCTGCCATAATATTAAAATATTTGCATGTGTATACATAAAAATATGAACTTAAGATCTCTGGGGGTTGCCAGTTCCTTCTCCAGTGGACCGTGATTTGTCTGACTCTGCTATGACCTGCCTGACCCTACATAGAATAGCTCACTGCTTCATTGAAGTACACAAGCCCCTTCACCACGACAAGGTAGTGGGACAGTCATGTCATGGTAAGTCTCCATGTGTCCTACAGCATTGCCGGCCAGCCTTGTTCCCCATAGGATGATGTGTACGGTCTCACATTTGGCTTTGTAGCCATACATTGCAATACCCCATTTTAATCTACATGTCTTAAAACTTCTGTTTTGCGGTCATTAGCTTTTGATAAACCATATGTCCCAGCCACTTTAGGGTTAGTACGTATGAAAATATTCCTATCCCTCTCCAGATGTGAATTTCATCCATAGAACAGTCATTCCTTCCACTATAATCATAAAAAAATACCTGCACTTATTACCGTAAGGAAACTTCTGGAATCTCTTGGACTCTTTCCCAGAAGGTTTTCAAATCCCAATACATGCAACCTGTAGTGTTTTATTGCATATATTAAAACCTGGCTTTAAGTTGTGCAAGTGAAAAATGCAGAACATATCTGAAAATAAAGGAAAATGTAGTGCACATCCCTAAAATAAAGCAGTAAGTGCTTGTGCATATAGCGAGAAGGGGAAAAGATGGATATTCCACTAGCCAAACAAGAAATAGGAAAGTGATGGCTTAATTTTAAACACCAATATTGCAAAACAGAGGAAAACATATTTTCATCATTCAAGCATGGAAAAATAAAATAAAAGTTCTGTAAAAACTATTATTTAAATAAACAACAAGATATAATATTATTAGACCATGAGAAAATAAAAGATTAATAGCGCACCTTAGCTTTTATATTACTTAGCTGATACACTGATGGCACTGAATGTGATTCCCTATGAGATTACAGTCACTAACTAAATGGCTGGAACACAACTGGTTACTGACGGTTGGGACAGATCTGAATACCAATGGCTTAACTAATCATGCTTGATACCTAGGGGTAGGCATAAAAGCTTCTTATATGTTAATTAAGCCAAGCTATTAGTTAGATGGAATGGGCAATCGAGATGGGTAATCTCAATCTATGTATATTTTTAATGTGTGAAAAGTGCAAGAATGCCTCAGGTGCCCAGGATGCCCTACTTCCAAAAAAAGAGACACTTGGAAAGCATGTTATATGTATGTAAACATCTGGTGGAACTTTGTAAGGTATGTGGCAATACAAGGTGGAAGTGTACATATCTGCTCGAAGTTACAAAAACTTTCTATATCATCCTTTATTTTATGCTGCATTAGATGTGATGAAAAGTATTTGTGCCATTTTGTTTAGATTACATCACATATATAGTTCTCAGCAATACGGGTTGTTGCTAACACTTGCGGGCTCGCCTAATGAGCCCGCCACAACTGCGGCCCTCACTTTGTGAGGGCCGCAGTTGCTGGCAAGGAGCACTGGTGGAGATGAGCACCATAGGCGCTCATCCCTACGACTTTCGAACCGCAAATGCAGACCCTCACGAAGCAAGGGGCTGCATTTGAGCAGGTGGAGGCTTCCACGTCGGCTGCAATGAGCAGGGCGCAACTGCGGACACAACTAATTACAAACGACCACACAAGCAGGACTTTGAAAAAAACAACAAACAAGCAATGACTAACTATGAACTTACACAAAAAAATACAAACTGGGAGATTTAGAAAATAAAAAATTGTGGACGTACACAAAAAACATTACGACCCGCGGGACTCGCAAAAATACGACCTTAACGGACAACCCGCGAACAGTGGCAAACATTAAAAAACACAAAAATACACACAAAAATAAAATAAAAACCTTACCCACAGCAAGGGGGTGGGGGAGGGGGGGGGCACCCAGGACCTCTGCAACACAGCTTAAACCTCGATTTCAGTCAAATTTACAAAGTTTAGATACTCGAAAATCCCCTGAGCAAGAAAAAAAATGGCAGAAGACGCTCATCGCTGCGAGCCTCGAGAAGCGAGGCAAGCCGTTAACATGTATATTCATTTATTTAAGAAATCATTCATTATTACTTAACTACATATACATACAAATATATATCTCTCTCAGAGAACCAAAAGTACACAACAGGACAGGCTCGCAATGAGCGCAGAAGGTCCTCACAGTCCAAAACGGTTACATTCTGTGTCCAACAGCATTCCCATGGCTTGACATTTTATTGTCCCGTCATTTTTGATGGGACGTCAAGTCGCTAGTATAGAATAGTTGTCAAACTGCGAGCTGTCGTCACGCTTGCGAGCCTCGCAAAGCGAGCCGTTGAGGCATAGAAGCCTTCAGAGCTCGAAGGGCTTTGGCACTGATTGCCCTGCGAGCCTCGTGAAGCAAGGCGAGCTGTTGAGGCATTGAAGCACGCAGGACTTAGACTGCAAGCAGTTGAGGAGCGCGGGACAAAAAAAATCAGACCTAACGACCTTAAAAAATACGAATCTAACGTCCGAACCACGGAAATCAATAGCCACGAAAGAAAACATAAAAACACACTCACACATAGCACATGGGAAAAGCCGAATTTGACGAGTTTCGTCACTCGAAAATCGGCTAAGCGAGAAAATAAATGGCGGGCGAAAAAAATGAAAACGAGGCTAAACGAGACCGAAGCGCGCAAAACACAGCCAGGCACAAACGAGTTACAAAATATACCATTACGAAGGACGGAAAATGCTTGCGAGGCAAGTAAGACATAGAAAATCGCATTTTACAATTTTACAGCAATAACTTGCAACTAATAACATTACAAATCGGTTTTGCCTCGCACACGCAGCCTATATATACTGCACACTTGGCACATTGCTGACACCTTCTCCTCAGGTGATGACAGTCTGACTGGACATTTTCTGCTGCCTGAAAATCCCAAGAGATTGTTAGCCCTTCAGGATATTGATATAAATAGGTAAAGTATAACAATTAATTTATTAATTATTAATAAAAAAATATATATTATAAAAAAATTAAATATGCTAAATCTCATATTTTATATTGCCTTTACTTGATGTGGACATAAATACTTCGCTCTTTAAAATAAAATGATTCATTAATTATTCACGTATATTAATTAGTTAAAAAAAAAAAAGGAATTTTTTCCAATGCACAAAAAAAAAAAAGGTTAAGAGTGTCAGAGTCTCACATTGTGTGGCAAACAGCATTGCCTGGCTTACAATTTTATGCCCGTCATTTTTTGACGGGCAATTCGATAGTTCTAAATAAGAACAAACCCACGTGGGACAGAAGACAGGCATCATAAATAAAGTACTTGGTCAATCAAGTATGTGACAGCTTTATCTCTCTGTGAGTTCACTGCCTTGGAAATCAGTTAGGGCTGCAAATACCCACACATATTAATGACTTATAAAGAAACAATAGACCCTGAGAGAGTTTGGCAGGATCACAAGATATTATGACAAAGTGCTAGAAAACCCAAGTCCATGTAAAGTCCAGTATATTTTTGAAGAATGTATCTTTAGTGTTGAAGAATGGATTTATGTGTTAGGATTAGGATTTTACATTTTAATCTGGAGGCAATGGGAAGCAAGTGTAGTGACTGACAGATAGGTGCTGCAGACACTAAGTGTTGACAATGGCAGATAAGTCTAGTGGAGGCATCCAATATGGATTGGAGTCATATGTGTGATGGAGAGGCCAGACAAACGTGAGCTGCAGTAGTTGGGGTGAGATAGAGATAAGAAGATGGAATATAATGTATTTTGGAGATGTTTTTAAGTGAAAATTAACTGATTTGGTTATTGAATTTATGCAAGGAATAAAAGAGAGTTCAGTGTCCAATTGAACCCCAAGACAACGGGCCTGAGAGGTGGGAGTGGTGATGGCATTATCAAGAGTGAGAGATAGCGTAGGAGTAGAAGCTGTAGTAGAACGTGGGAAGATTAGGAGCTCAGTCTTTTACATGTTGAGTTTCATGGATGGACATCCTGGAGAATATGCTTGAGTGGCAGTTGGCAACACATGGTAGAAGAGAGGTGGATAGACCTGGTGCTGAGAGGTAGATTTGAGTGTCATCTGCAAAAAAATGTATTAGGGTAAGATTTTATTAGATGGAGAATATGAGTGGGCGTTGGGATATGCCAACAGTTAGAGAAAGTGGAGAAGAAGAGGTGCCAAAGAATTAAGATGCGAATCATGAGAGTGCTGTATCATGGATGCCAATGGACTGAAGAATTTGGATTAGAAGAGAGTGGTCAACTGTATCAAAGGGAGAAGGAGAATTGAAATAGAAAAATGACCCTTTGACTTGGCGGTGAACAAGTCATTAATACATTTTGTGAGAGCTGTCTCTGGAGAGTGTTGGGCCTGAAGCTGGATTGAACGGGTAAAGAAGGAAGTTACAGGAAAGTCGCTCAATCAGTTTGATGTCAATGGAAGTAGAGAGATAGGTTGATAGTTAGATGCAGAAGTTGATGATGGTTTCTTTAGAGTGGATGGAATTAGGACGTTTTTTAAAGATGATGGAAATTTGCCAGTTTTTGGGAGAGGTTGGATAGATGTGTGAGAGCTGGGATAATTGTGGTAGAGAGGGCAGAGAATAGTGGGCAAGTTGTAAACGGAGAGGTTACTAGGAGATATGCTTTGCAAACATGTGAAGCTTTTCCTAAACTATAATGGTTGTTTCATATCGCAAATCACATTGCTCTCACAGTAACAAAAGTCGTGGCAGAATCTGGAATGTGTCTGTATCTTTCCTGGACAGAACATCAATAGCACCTTCTTCTGTTCCTCTAATTAGCTTACAATGCAAGGATGATTTATTTTCCTAAAGATTATGAGATGGTTTTCAAAGCCATTTCTGTGACAATAAAAGAATATACTCTGGCATTAAACATTACCGACTGGAAAACCCTCTGAAAATGATGCATTGTTGTTTACAAAGATGTAATATTTATCAGACACTTAACCATTCTGTCCAACATTGTTTAAACCAAATTCAGCACTGTCATACACAAGAATCATATAATCATTACAAAAATATAACATTTTTTTAGATTACATAATATAGGTGGTGAGATATACAATTACTCCAGAGACTACCCAGAATCTTTATCTGCAGTGGAAGCACTATATAATGAATGAAGTGTCTTTTGATTATTTGGAGCATAAAAAAACTTTTTTTGGGAACAATTCATACTCATTTCTTTTTAGAAATAAGCCATTCATGTCGTATATTATAAATATACATTTTTTTTTTTTTTGCTTAGAATTTGTTTTTTATAAAAATGAGTTACACTTTATATGCTAGTGAACCTAATATGCCAGAAAATATACTGTATGCATGTCAGATTATTTCTCATCCCATTCTATTTTTACTTTGAAAAGAAAAGTGAATTATTGCATAGCTCAATTGTATTTTAACTGGAAAAAAACATAAGTCTGTCAGTTTCAAATGATCTGAATCTCCTCTGAGTTATGTTTTACTTATATTGATCTGGAGGAAGGAAAACAAAAAACTTGATGACATATTTTCCAGTTTTGTTTCATGTGACAAAAAATAAATGTCTTCCTGACTCAATACAAACTATCGTATTTACAATAATTATTACATTTGTGAGGCATTGACAGCTGAACAATAAATATCTACACACACGCGAAAGGGCAGACATACATGATTTGACACAAGAACAGTCAATTATCACCTCGAAATGAGAAGCCCATATAGAAGAAGACTATATACGTGTGTTTATGTTCCTAATATGTTGTTCAGATAAATATCTGTCCATGGATATTTTAAACTCTGAAACCGCAAGCAAGGTATTCACTACATTGGACAAGGTAAAAAATATCACAAAGACATAACCTAATCAGTGCTAGCATAGCAGCATGAACCGAGCAAATACACTATCTAATCATAAACAACACAGCTAACATATCATCCAATCAAGAGACAAGACATGACTTCTCAAGCGCGGATACAAAACTTTTCCAAGTACAAATATATGAGCTACCAAGAGCCAAACAATTACCTACAACAAAGCCAACACCGGCCCTACCAAGATCTAACCCTTTAACACACCCAATAGCAGATGTTCTAATCAAGAGCCAACACATTATCTACCCAAAGGGTAACACCTGATCTACCAAGAGCTAACCCTTTACCTACCCAATAGCAAACACATTATCTACCCACGAGCTAACCAAATGATCTACCAAAGATCTAACATCTGACCTACCAAGAGCGAACACCTAAACTACCCAAGAGTTAAAGCATGACCTACCCAAGAATTAGCGCATGACCTACCCAAGAATTAACTTATCAACTACCCAAGAGCTAACCCTTTACCTACCCAATAGCAAACACATTATCTACCCAAGAGCTAACCAATTAACTACCCAAGATCTAACATCTGACCTAAGAAGAGCAAACACCTAAACTACCCAAGATGACCTACCCAAGAATTAGCGCATGACCTACCCAAGAATTAACTTATCAACTACCCAAGAGCTAACCTGTGACCTACCCAAAAGTTGACACAACCTATCCAAGATCTAACATGTATCCAAGAGATAAACCATGATCTATTTGGTAAACACACAATCTCTCACACACAAACATATGATCTCTCTGGTGTCAACATACGTTTTATTCAAAAGCTAGCACATGAGCTGTCTAGGTATAATGGAAGACATATTTCATAATCATTTGTATTTGTGTTCATGCATACTGTCATGTCCCAATGTTTTAAACATATCTAAAGAAAATAATTTTAGTTTTAGAGACACAGATTGTGTGACTTTCCATGATTTTAGAGTAACATCTGCTTAGTCGTGCAAGGTCTCTCGGTGAGTAATTTACTACACACCACCCTGCAGTTCTTCGTGACAGATACCTCTGAAATACAGATGTGCAATTAGGGAACTTAATTGCTTTACTATCTTTAGGCTCATTTTAAATTTCCTGTCTCCTTCATCTTGTCCTACTATCTGCCATTTATTAAGGATGAAGCACGAGCATACTTTGCATCTAAATATAAAATCAGGAGATAGTTTTTCTAAGAGAGCACCTAACTGTATACCTCCCACAACTGTTCCTCTTTTGAACAGACCAGCGACAGGCAACCTACACTTGAAGGGCCTCATATGCGGCTCCTTACTTTTTCAACGGACCTCAAAGTGCAAGTTTCCAATATTTTGGTTTCATAGTGCTAATGAGAAAATAAAATATTCAATATGTATTGATGCCCAAAATAACACTTCATCCAAAATATCATGTTGTTTGAAAAATAAAGTGCATTAAAAGGTACAGTATATGCAAGTGAGCTGGGTTATGAATGCATCGGAGGAGAATTATTTGCATGCACTACATTTTTTTAGCTTTGCATAAAAAAAAAAAAAAAAAAACTGTTGCCCGGTGATGTATACACCCCCAGAATTGAGCTAGGCTTCTCAGGGTTCAATTTTGTAAAAAATTAACCCTCTATGTGAACATGCTCAGCTTTGCAGCCAATCAGCAATGATGTATGCAGCCAGCTAGATAATGCTGCTACACTACTTAGAATTAAAGATCCTTAAAGGACCATAAATCACCATTCAAGTAAAAATGCTTGAGCGGTTACACAGTTGTTCTTTAGATATACACCCTCTCCTCGATAAATTCTGAAAAATTATAATTGTACTGAAACCAAACATTTCAGCTTCTTCTTCCCAATCTAATCTGTCTTTTAGGAGAATGAGCATTTATGGTCCTGCAATGACCTGCAAGAGAGATTGTGTCCATGGTCTCTGTGCATGTGTCTCTGTGTGAGTGTCTGTCTGGGGCTGGGGGAGGTGATGGGGCAATTCACTGGGGCTGGGGAGAGGTAATGGGGCAATTCACTGGGGCTGAGGGAGGTCACAGGGGCAATTCACTGGGGCTTAGGGAGCTAATGGGGCAATTCACTAAGGCTGGGGGGAGGGAGATTAAAGGGGCAATTCACTGGCGCTAGGGGAAGTATCACCTGGGATGTTATGAAGATAAAACAGTCAGTGGATGAAGGGACACAGACCTTGTTCTGGTTATTACAGAAATCTAAAGGAAAGCTGCAGCTCAATTAACAGACCAGAAAGATACAATGTATTATGTATGCTAATTTTTGCTGGGATTTTAAGGCGGTGTCAACATTGATAGAAAACGGTTTGCAAATGCAAGAAATTCAGCAAACTTTAGGGTAAATGTTTAAATGTTTATTTTGGGTATTTTTTCATGCAAACAATTTTTTTTATACACTACTTATTCTCCTCGATCAGATGCATTAATAACCCAGCTCATTTAATACATTTAATAACACTGAGAGCTTCATGATCCTTAACCGCTTCACAGTGAAAATAAAAAGATGTTTGAGAAATTTGAGTCTAAGAGCATAATTAGACAGGGAAAAAGTCATAAAGTTTGTTTTTGATGATAAAAAAATAAATACATTTTGGTGCATCTGCTGGTTTTTGGAGGAGTCCATAATACTTTTCTAAAGGTCATCTATGTGAGAGATGTTGACATTTCTGGAGAGGAGGGCTTGCATCTATTGTTGAAAGCTGCTGGCTTCTAAGCATGTGGTTGGGAAGGTGACAGTTGGCAACTTCTAAAAGAGATCTACCTCCCTCACTGTCTTACTCTATGATGGGTGGAGATATAATATATGTATATGCACAGCATAGCGTAGATCATAACTTTACAAAAGACACACCTTCCTGAAAAAGTAGCAGAGAGAGTAAGGTCAAAAAAGAAAATGAAACCCTGCAATAAAGAAAAACCCTGCAATAAAGTAAAACATTTATTGGGTTGTGTTTTTTATTTTATATTTTTGTTTTTTTAAAACCTTTTTGCCATTATCAAGCTTAATTAGTATGGACTAAAATTAACCACAGTCATTTTTCTTCGAGGATAAACCTTAGTGAGTTTTCTTCACATGAGTCTGTACTTATCAGTGATACGTAGAGTTACCAAACCTTATTATGTGGTCTCAAGAGGTGAAAGGTTACAAATCATTTACTGCTGACAATAAATCACTGGTATCCACATAACCACAGAAAATTACTGCAGTAAAGCAAGTAATGACACATAAATACACTGTAAATCAAGACTACTTAGAACAGAAGAAAAGTATCAGTGTATTGTTATTGTGGCTAATTGGGTGTATTCAATCCCTGTCAGTCGCCAGTTCCCAGAGACACGTGAAAAAGACTGGTCTCATTAAAGACGAGATAAGGTCTCAAATGGCTCTATATCGTAACATAGTAATTGAGGTTGAAAAAATACTTTTAGTCCATCAAGCACAAGTTTTTTTAGATCTCCTCTGATCTGCAATATGCAGATTCATTATTAATTGATCCAGAGGAAGGCAATCAGAAAAAAACACCAGTGAAACTTAGCCAACTGTCTCTAAAGGGGAAAAAATATATAAAATTCCTTCCTGACCCCAGATACTGGCAACATGACTCCTCCCTGGATCAATACTCCCTCTCTAATTATCCAGGATAACCCCGAATGCCCTTTTTATTTAAAAAATATATCCAATCCCTTTTTAAAGTGATCTATCGAATCCACTGTCACCACCTCCTTTGGTAGAGAATTCCACAGATTAACCACCCTTACTATGAAGAACCCTTTTCTTTCTTTAAGGTGAAATCTTTTTACTTCTAATCTCAGAGGATGTCCTCTTGTCAGTTGAAAACCTCTGGGCACAAAGCTCACTTGGCAAATCTTTATACTGACCCTGGATATATTTATATAAGGTAATCATATCTCCTCTTATTTTTCCTTCCCAAATGCATAACTTTACATTTATTCATATTAAATCTCATTTGCCATTTAGTCGCCCATTTCTCTAAATTTATGCAAATCCCTTTGGAGGGAAAGTACATCATTATCTGATTTAATTACCTTGCACAACTTAATGTCATCAGCAAAAATGGAGACAATACTTTCCAATCCTACTTCTAAGTCATTAATACATATGTTAAAAAGTAGAGGACCTAATACTGAACCCTGAGAAACCCCACTAACCCCATTAGTCCAATCTGAGTAGGTTCCATTTACAACAACCCTTTGCTCACGTGGCACTGTATCAAAAGCCTTTGCAAAATCCAAAAAGACTACATCAACCGAGTTGCCTTGATCCAATATCCTACTAACCTCTTCATAGAAACTAATTAGGTTTGTTTGACATGACCTATCCCTCATAAATCCATGTTGACTCCTACTTATAATCCTGTTCAAATAGACATATTCTTGTATATTATCACTTATTAACCCCTTTAAAAGCTTTCTGTCACAACCTGTATTTTGAATGTGGTATGATAAGAGCCTATTGCCTAAACCTGTCCCCAAAGATGTGACTGATTCGTTTTATCTCTGTACAGCAGGAAGAACTTTCAGCCCTTAGGTCAGACTGAGAGATGTCTGTGGTCTTGTGTAGCATAAGGATCTTTCTAAGTTTTGAAAAGAACTTACTCCAGCAAACAGAATTCCCAGCATTAATAACAAAATTCACACTTTAATTATATGAACCAGTATAACATCTTTATTACTGAAACCATCAGACATATTTATACCACATTCTAGCAACAACCAACCAATCAATTTAAATGTGCATCCATGGTTACACCCAATCCCCTTTTAGCTCACTTTATCACCCCTGCCTGCCGGTGTAAGACAATCATCCATTGTTTTCCCTTGGCACCGATGTATTCTTGGTAGGGGCAATTACATACAATAGGCATATAGACACCAGGCTGAGGCTTGTGATAAAAATAGAGAGATACTGGTGTCATGTGACTCCTAGGAGTCAATTATATCCCTAATCATGTTAATAAGGGACTAGTCCATTACTATGAAATATTTGGCATATTCAATATTTCCCTTGTAAGTGATAGCCCCCCAAAGGACAACAAAGAATGACATCCCATCACTCCCATCATGTTCATACGCACACCCCAACTATAAACATGGGTACCACAGTATGGGCCCTGGGGCACCCAGGCAACTTTAAACAGGCATAAATAACACATAAATCACTGCATCCCCAATGTTAACCCATCTCAGTGGGCCCCTTTTGCCTGGCACAATAAGCTTATCTTATAATGCTGAGAGCATCAGTCTGTAAGGTATTGCACAGCTGGTGCCTTGGCATGCTTCAGCCATGACACTTTTCCCCTACAGAAGTGAGACTCACAGGTCTATGATTTCCTGGATTTGCTCTTGCTCCATTCTTAAATATAGGTATCACCTCTGGTTTTCTCCAGTCATCTGGTAAAGACCCTGTGTTGAGTGAATCTTGAAAAAGTAGATATAATGGTTTTGTCTGTTGAAAAATAATCTCTACGTTTAAGAAGAGCATACAATATATTTTAGTATAGTATATGTCAGGCCTTGTGTTCCTGCATGCACTTTTCACACTTGCACAGGGTGCATCACTTCCAATCATTCCCAATGTACTATACGTCGTCTCAGTGTGGCACACCATGAAGCAGGCCCAGAGGGCATTGTCCAATGAAGAGAGAACATAGTTGGCACCAATTATGATGTGAAACATGGACTGCTAAAAGAGGGCATCAGTCTGAACCCATCTTGCTTGAGTACCTTGTAGTGTGTGTGCTATATTGTTTGTATTTAATTTCCATGGACTATTCCATTGGCTGCCAGCTACCCCCACAATCTACTAGTCTTACTGTTACTTGATTCAAGGGCAGATTTATAATAACTTTTTCTGTCCAGTGGATGATCACTACAATCCTTAAACAGGCAAAAAATCATTAAGTGGTCTGCCAATACCCTCAGAAAAATTCAACAACTTTTGGGTACTACAAACCTAGAGCAGTGCCCTGAACTCCTTCTGTATCTATGCTTATGTTATATTTCAAGTAAAATATTAATTGTACACCGTTGAACCACACTGTATTATTTTATTGTATTATACTTTATAGTTAAGAAGAACAAGTTGGCTAACTCAGAGGGTCAGCCACAAGCCACCAAATCTAAGAAGAAAAAGAAAAACAAAAGAAAGGGTGGGCAGAATGCAGGAGAAGGGCAGAACTCAGCCCAGCCAACCCCTCCAAGCAAGAAAGCTAAACCAAATAGGACATAAGTTAGGACCTATATAGTGCCTTGCAAAAGTTTTCACCTCCCCCTTAACTTTTTACCTATTTTGTTACATTACAGCCTTAAGTTCAATGTTTTGTTAATCTGAATTTTATGTGATGGATCAGAACACAATAGTCTAAGTTGGTGAAGTGAAATGAGAAAATATATACATAAAACTATTTTTTAGAAATAGAAAACAGAAAATTGGTATGTGCGTATGTATTTACCCCCTTTGTAATGAAGCCCATAAAAAGCTCTGGTGCAACCAATTACCTTCAGAAGTCACATAATTAGGGAAATGATGTCCACCTGTGTGCAATCTAAGTGTCACATGACCTTTCATTACATATACACACCTTTTTTGAAAGGCCCCAGAGGCTGCAACATCTAAGCAAGAGGCACCACTAACCAAACACTGCCATGAAGACCAAGGAACTCTACAAACAAGTAAGAGATAATGTTGTTGAGAAGTACAAGTCAGGGTTAGGTTATAAAAAAATATCCAAATCTTTGATGATCCCCAGGAGCACCATCAAATCTATCATAACCAAATGCAAAGAACATGGCACAACAGCAAACCTGCCAAGAGACGGCCGCCCACCAAAACTCACGGACCGGGCAAGGAGGGCATTAATCAGAGAGGCAGCACAGAGACCTAAGGTAACCCTGGAGGAGCTGCAGAGTTCCACAGCAGAGACTGGAGTATCTGTACATAGGACGACAATACGCCGTACGCTCCATAGAGTTGGGCTTTATGGCAGAGTGGCCAGAAGAAAGCCATTACTGTCAGCAAAAAAGGCATGTGGGAGACTCCCAAAATGTATGGAGGAAGGTGCTCTGGTGTGATGAGACTCAAATTTAACTTTTCGGCCATCAAAGTAAACGCTATGTCTGGTGCAAACCCAACACATCACATCACCCAAAGAACACCATCCATCCGTTTTTTCAGCAGCCGGGACTGGGAAACTGGTCAGAGTTGAGGGAAAGATGGATGGTGCTAATTACAGGGATATTCTTGGTACAAAACCTATACCACTCTGTGCGTGATTTGAGGCTAGGACGGAGGTTCACCTTCCAGCAGGACAATGACCCCAAACACATTGCTAAAGCAACACTTGAGTGGTTTAAGGGGAAACATGTAAATGTGTTGGAATGGCCTAGTCAAAGCCCAGACCTCAATCCAATAGGAAATCTGTCTTCAGACTTAAAGATTGTTGTTCACAAGCGCAAACCATCCAACTTGAAGGAGCTAGAGCAGTTTTGCAAGGAGGAATCGGCAAAAATCCCAGTGGTAAGATGTGACAAGCTCATAGAGACTTATCCAAAGCAACTTGGAGCTGTGATTGCCACAAAAGGTGACTCTACAAAAGTATTGACTTTAGAAGGGTAAATAGTTATGCATATTGACTTTTTCTGTTATTTTGTCCTATTTGTGGTTTGCTTCACAATAAAAAAAAAAAAAAACATCTTCAAAGTTGTGGGCATGTTCTGTAAATTAAATGATGTAAATCCTCAAACAATCCATGTTAATTCCAGATTGTGAGGCAACAAAACACAAAAAATGCCAAGGGGGGTGAATACTTTTGCAAGGCACTGTACGTATTGTAAAGTGAATTGGTCCCTGGGTTGATATCAATGAGAAAGCTGCAGTAGGGAAAAAAACAAAAACAAAATGAGCCCTTACTACAATATAACCCAATTAGTAATGCAAACATCTAGTCTAGCAATAAATCAGGCAACACAAGAAGATCAAAGCAAACTAAAAATAATATAATGTGAAAAAAACAAAGTAACACTCTACCCAGGAGTTCTCCTCAAATGCTATTTCTGATACACTACACATATATACTGATAGGAGAGGATTTCTTGCCCTAGATAGTTCATAAGAAGAATTCATTTAGCCTAGATTTCTAATATGACAAATTTGTTATGCTGAGTAGAAATGTGATTGGAAAACTTGCCAAATGACACAACTACATATCCCAAGAAAGGAAAACGCCAGTTTTCTTAATGGTCTCACAATGTAATATCATTTTCAGAGGGGTTGTAGCCCAATACTTTTTGGTGCCTACTGTACCCACAATCTCGGTCTTGCTACGCCCCCTTTATAATTTCCTAGTCACTGAAGGAAGGTCAGCACCATGACACAACGTATATAAGTTACCTATCTTTAAAATAAATTGTATCCCAGAGCTTTAGAGGTCCCAACTGATGAGGTGGTTACCCCAAATATTGTTTGGCCATTGGTTATATGAAATATTGTTGCTATAGTTGTGAATGTTTTCTTCCCTTCGCATAAATTGGGTTGTAAAGATTTGCCAGTGATCTACTAACCTGAGTGCTCTCAGGATGCTTTATTAATGTGGTGGATACAATTTTAAACTGAAACAGGACTTTTTTGTCACAATGACAGTAAATCACAAGCCACATCACAGAACCAATATGATGCATTTTGTTAATTCTTTCCAGGCAGTTTTATGACTGCAGATAGTTCAGTCTGTTTGGAATTATATCACTGCCATATGGTGCAGATTGTATATGCAAGTGACCTCAGTGAGTTTGGTTTAATATGAACGATAGATATTTTATATAATGGCAGCTATTCTGGCACCAGATGCTGCGCAGGGCATTGTATAACAATGGCGGTGTACCTCACATTAGTCAGTTGTTTTGGTGTTGATGTGGCATCAGATCCTATATAAAAGTTGTCATTAATGTGAGTAGCCTGTACACAGCATTATATATACATGGAATTTATCAGTGTTATTCTATGTCATCAAACTAAAAACTATATTATCATTATTATTATATTACTAGCGACTTGCCCGTCAAAAATTCCAGCAATAAAATTTGAAGGCTGCCAATGCTGTTTGCCACACAATGCTAGACCCTTCCCCCTCTAACTTGCGGGCCTCTCAATGAGCTCCCTTCATTGCAAGCCTCTCCCACCGTCTAATTTACATGCCTCGCTCTGAGCACCTTTAGCACTAATCACGAGCCCTTCAATGAGCGCTCATTGCAGACAATGTCCAACCAGCCACTTTGGTGCCTCGCGCTGAGCGCCTTTGGCACTCATTGAGAGCCTCTCCCCCACTCTCTGACCCCTGTGTCTGTTTCCCCCTTCTCCCTTCCATCTGTCTGTTTCCCCCCCTCTCCCTGCTCTGTCCCCCCCCCCTTATTTCTCTTCCCATGTGTCTCTTTTTCAATGGCGCTCATCGTGAGGCGGTCGCTGTTTGCGTGCATCGCCATGGGCGCCTTCAATCTCTTTCCATCCTCCATCGGTGGAGCGTCCTTGGGCAAATAACATCTATGACGGGACAGAGGACCCTTAGAGGGACCCTGAAAGGGCACTATTGCGAGAGCTGAAATTAGTGCTTCGGTGCTCATTGCAGCAAAGTCTTGCGTGCCTCGTGATGAGCGTCTATGGCACTCATTGCAAGCCCTGTAACGAGCGCTTACGACACTCATTGTAGCAAAGTCATGCAAGTCTAGCAATGAGCGCCTATGGCGCTCATTTCAGCAAAGTCGTGCAGGTCTCGCTATGAGCGCCTACGGCCTTCGGCGCTCATTTCAACTGGAAATGCCCAGTTTGATTATCCTAGCATGGCAAAGGCTCTGGGAACAATGTAGACATATAAAATTAGATCAGATCTAGGAGGTTTATTCTGGGCAGGGTCAGAACTAGATTTTCCAAAAGGTCATCAAGACTGTTGCCTTATGAAGGAAGAAGTGCAGCAGGAAAGAGGTCTCCCAACGTTTAGATCTCATGTCTATGGCTTTCCTTTATCTTCCCTTCTTTATTTTTCAAGTTTATCCTTTGTCTCACTCTTCTCTTAGATCTTTATTTCTGGTTAACACATGTTTCCCCTCCACGATTGCCACAAATTGCCTATAAATTCTCTAAATATCTCCTAAAACCCCATGGGCCTCTTTTAGCCCTCTCACCTATATCCCTCCTCTCTGTCCCAATATCCAGACACTCTCCCAATCTCCACTATCCTTTGTGTATTCCTCATTGACTTTCTTCCTTTTCCTCTCTCACATAAGACAGTAGATTCTGTTTAGTTATTTCTCAGTAAGAAAAATATGAGAGATACAACATTTAGTAGGATCACTATAAACCCTATATGCAGAAGATGCAATAGGGCACCGAGGGAACCGACTAAGAGCATAATTAAGCAAGAAAAGTAGGGAGAATTTATAAAACTATTTTTTTAGAATAGAAATACAAATTGGATGCCATTGTTGGTCATTGGACATATCCATAATAATTTAGTGGAAGCTGTGTGTGTGTGTGCGAAAGGCATTTACATTTCTGAAGAGTAATGATTGCATCTCTTGTTGCAAAATGCCTGCTTATGGGACTGAGAGAGAAGGAGTGTCATGGCAATTTTAGTCATATCCAATTATCTAACAAAGCCTCTTTGACTTCTCCCTGGTCCCTCCTCCCCCAATACTCTCTTCGTTGTTAGAAAAAAAAAAATACAACACATGTTCCAGATCTCAGGAAGTGATAAAGTCAAAATGGATTCCCATATGAGTAAACAAACTCTTCAAAAATTGATTTCCACTAAAATAGTTTGATGTCCATAGCTCACAGCCCAGCTAATAGTATTATTTTTTACATACTTCACAAACAAATGTGTTTTTTCTTGGACTACAGTGATCTTCAAAACTAACTTTTCCAGATTCAATTGTATAATGCAAGCCTCCATCTTGTTTGATTTAATTACTTCCTAGGTTATGGGCCTTTAATAAATTACTGAACGGTGAATATATGGGGAGGGGAGCCATTGAAGGGGTAGGGACTTGTTAAATGATTGGAGATTTTGGAATTGGCTATCTACCCTCTTCCCCCATGCATGGTCTGGAGCAGGCAGCCTGCATCAATAAATGCATGCCCTGTCCTATGGAAATACCCATCTCATACATAGAGCTCTCATCAAAGTAAAACATATACCTCCACTGACATTTATATATTTCTAATTAAAAAATAAATTTGACTTCAATCATTATCAACACAATCAGAGCTTGCATTGTCCTAACTGTAGAATAATGCTGCAGAATTGTAACAAACAAATTGTATTGTGGGCTCATTAGCATGTCCTGGCCCAGTTTCCCATAGTGCAGTGCAAACATTTACTTTCTGCTCCAGAATATCAAGAAATACTGTATTGTAACTTATTTGTAGGCATGCAAATGTACTATTGTTTGCAAGTATTTATGGAAACAAATATATTGCATCATATAAATGATATCAGTTTATCTGTAATTAGGCAGCAATGCTGTGCAATTTTGTTTTTTGTCACCATATTGGAAAACTGTATAACCGCGCATTCTGTACGGTTTATTGAATACTGAAAAATGTATAAAACTATTTATTTATCTATTTTTACGGCAAAATTGTCTTTGATTAAGATGATAATATCACGCTTTTTCTTTCTGCATGTCTATAAAGTTCAGTGGAAATGTAGCTTTTTTCTGCCATACATATTTAACCTTCTCTATTTCCTAATGATTAACCGGCATCCCGGCCTTTGCAGCTTTTTTTGCAAGCTGTTGACTTATTGCATCAATTACAAGTGGCAGAACACACGGTTATAAATAATGCAGCAGACCCATTTGGGGCAGTGTAATCTGTCCCCCTGACAGTTGTGCATTACAGTATAAATACCTGAGTTATATCCTTCAGTAAAACGTGTTGACAAGATGTAAACATCTAAATGGAAACATGAAACGGGGGAGATAGGGCTTCAAACCACAGAGCAACTGTGTCGCCATAAATAAAAGGGAGAGTACAGAGAGGTTACAGGCAGTTCAATCTCACAAAGAAGCAGCAGCAGGTGGAAATGGCCATATATAACTCATTCTGCCTCCTCCTGTATATAACCTGCCTCATATATAGCCATATCATGAGGGGCCCCGTGGACCACCCCAGGGGGGGGTGGGAGGAGGGGCCACTTGACTGGGCAGGGCCTGGTATGGGTAGGAGGTGGCTAGCTGGGGAAGGGGAGTCATTTGTAGGAGTTTGGCGCCATTACCACCATTATGCACCCAGCTAGCCATGTGTGAAGATATCCACCCACCCATCCCTAAAGTGTTGTTGTCTAGAGTTTTGTATATGTTGCTAAATAAAAAATAAATAAATTAAATAAATAAATAAAAATAATAAAAAAATAAAAATAAGCATGAGTAATGGAAAATTGGAGGTATTATCTTGTATATTGTCTTAAAGCACTTGTTGGCTATTAGTAAATGTATATTATACTATGTCAAATTATGTTTATGTGTTTGTCGCAGTGGCGGGTGGTGAGGGGAGTCGCCGGGACAGTGGTAGAATGGGTGAGATCCTACCCTACGGTGGTACGGATGTTCCAACACGGTAGGCCCTGGACGAGGGTTCAGGGCGTAGGGTGTACTGTTTCTGGCCAGGCTCCTCCCTTCACGTGGTTATGTTAATTATTGTTATGGTTATTACATCAGTTTGTGTTTACCAATAAACACTGTGGCCTGTTATCCTCCCAAGAAGTTGTCTGTGTCTAATCATTATATTTGAATAGTTGATTGTGTATAAACCCTTATGTGCACATACCAACTGGGCCTTGCTAAGGTCATAGAGGCACAGAATTTAACAGCACATATCAATGGGCCGATCTGGTGTGCCCATTCTATCTAGCTGAAATGATTGGCTTAAATGATTACAGTGGTCATATTTTTAAACTGTACTCTATAAAAGAACTACACGTGAAAATAGGCAGCACATTTTACATTCTAAAAATAACACAGCCATGACTATATCACTTTATGTATTTGCAATTATACTGCTGTGGAATCCGCCATATTGGTTTCAGTTCAGGAGGGAGTAGATTTGGGATGTGCAGGAAGTGCCTATCTGAACAATGGGAATATGGCAGTTATAATGGCAGTGGTTCCAGCAGGACTTCAGGGTATCACGTAAGTAAAGATTCAGTAATGTTTAAATGCAAGCTAGGCAAACTTGCAAATTCAATACCCTTTTAAATTACTATGTACTTTGGCCTCTGGGCATTAACAGCTTAGAGTATCACTAAGGCAGACGTAGCTTAACTGATAGTTCACCAAGCAGTTGAGCTCTGATAGTGCCCATCATCAGGGATGGGTTTCTCAACAAGTAAAAAAGGCAGCCACCTAGGGGCGTCTAATTGGAAAACCATTTGCTGCATGTTATAATATTATTTTAGCACTCACATGCAGAGCACTATAGTTTATCACTTCCCACCACCATCATAGACCTGGGTGATAAGTAGACAGACTTATCACCCTGATTGTGGTCGTGCATATATATGTGGCACCTGTATTGTTTGCAGTTTTTGTTTGCTTTCATTGAGATCCTGGGTACCCATGTGCATGCTTAGTACAAAAACACCACCGCCCCTGCTTCTCACAAGCTGCAGGAATGCGGTATCACATAAACTCACTATGTAAAATATAATTCATTTAAATAAAAAAGAGACTCTGTAAAGGTAAATATATGAGCCAATACCATGGGGACAATGATGCCATCTGTATATACAGCAGAAGTAGAGTGGTCACTTACAAACCTTTGTATAGGGCTCTAGAGATATAAATCCAGCAGTACCCATCACCTTAATATCAATAAACAATTGAAGCCTAAGAAATTTTCCTGTTAAAGTTTATTCTTTCCTATGGAAGTTTTAACCTGTATAAAGGTTTTTATTCCTGCACATCAGCTATTTCTGAAAAAAACGCAACACTGGCCAAATGGAGACGCTACAAGACAAACACATGAAAATGAAGTATTCATGAATTCAGCTTTTTAAAGGATATGATACACTTTATTGGATCAACATGAAGGCTCTTTGGAGCTTTATAAACTACAAACATATGTTCTTCAGCCATGAAGGGTGAAATCTACTATCTATAAATAACCCTTATATTGCTCCAACAAAGGATACTTATTCTGCATACATGCTTTTTATAGAATAATTTCAAATAGCCAACAGAGATTTTTCATAAGATATTGCAGCACACGGAAGAAGAGACTTTAGGGGTTTGGCAGGCTTTATCCTTCACCTAGGAAGAACTCTTGTTAGTCTTCTGGGGCATAGTTAATACTTGGACTAGGGTCTGAATAGTGATCTCCACCTGTCCTCCACTGCATTATTACATTTATTAAGATATTGTCTTTTTTAGCCAGTTTTCAATTTATTGTATGAACGCCTGAAACTCCAAGTATTCTTAAAAACTATTTTTGTGTCTATCATTCGCTATATACATTTCCTCCCTATGTCCTTCAAATTCTGTAGAAACAGATTTTACGGCTCATAAGAACCAAAGGTTCAACCACTTTCCCATTCTAGTTACCTTTAATAATATAGACTTAACCAGTGCTCAGGAAGGCTTCTGCTTATTCCAGACATGCTTGAATTTGTTTACTGAGTTTGTCCATACCATTTCCATTGGAAGAGTGGAATGTATGAGCCATTGATATGTATGAGCCATATAAAATATGGATTTGGGACCTTGATTTCATTTCCAACAATTCTTTTGCCATCTACTCTTTATTAAAAAGTATGATGATGTTGCACAGACACCTATAGCAATTCTTATCAAGTCATCTATTATCTAGAAGACATGACATCCTGACTGTCTGCACTGTTAAACATACCTAGAACCCAGAACCAACTACCCTAGGTCACAAATTGCACAAGAGTTAAGACTTACACCTGTTTTTAGTATTTGTCTTACTCATCTCATTTACACTCAAGTCAGTGGAGGTGACACCTAGACCCTTCCAGGCCTTTTTATTCTTGAGCACAATTTACAATGTTTGTTAAAACTAGAACCACTCACTTTCTTATACTCTAGCACACTTTCTTATACTCTAGCACACAAGGGACACGGATTACCAGTCATCTACACGAAGAACCATCCAGTCTTTCCTACTCTAGCATACAAGGTACAATGGTGAAAATACAATTAGAAATGTAATAGATAGAAGTGAGGTACAATCAACTGCAGCTTTTTCAGCCGCCAAGTATTCAAACATTGAAAGATGTAGAATCATATATTAAAATGCACTGTTGTTTGGACCAGATCAGAAACTTAGAAGATTGCATTTTAACCAATCATTACCAAGGTCCTTGGGTAAAACTTCAGTTCATCCAGTTGATAACTGCAGATACTCCAGAAGACCCCCATTGTGGGTGGAATACATAGAAGCATTCTACAATGATTGCAACTACTGTGTACCTTGGTTACAAATCATCACATTGCAATACTACTTAATCTGGAAGCACAGCAGGAGAGTTGGATAAACTAAAGGATTACCTTAGAACGGCAGTAACTTTCCTTTGCATAACGATTGGCTTTAATTTCACCTGAGAAGCTTCTAATCTGTGCCCAGTGAATGTGTTTTTTAATATATGATTCCACAAGGGACAATAGTGCCCATTTTTACCTTTGAGGAAGACGTCTAGTGACGTCGAAATGCGTCAGGCGTTAACAACGCTGCGTGTGTCCTCACTTTGGAGAACGTAGGAGTTCGTGCATATTAAACCCGTCCTTACCCAATATTATGCTTACTCACGGTGAATGTGGATATCTACTGACGTATATGACAAGCAGGTGCCAGGCCCACGTCAGTAGCAGTTCAAAGGTGGGTAAGATTTTCCCTCTACTAACTCCAGTGATTTATATGATAGCCAGAGCTTTCTTATTTTTTGAGGACACTGCAGTGCCTCTGTTTAATTCTGAAACTTCATCTTCCAGAATTGTCAGCATAGAGAGCATATGGGTGAATATACAGGGCTTTACATGGGCTAATAGTGGTTTAGTGCACACTAACAATTAAATAATTCTTCTATGAGAGACACCTATCTGCACAATGGGATTATGATTACCCCTCCAATGGAAGTCTAGGATATTTGTTTCAAATACCAATGAGGCAATCCTTCTTCATACACTTTGACCTTATTTTATTAAATTTTGTCTCCAATCCTGGATTTTTTAATTGTTAATTGCCTGTTTTTATTATCATCTAGAGAAATATTAAAGTCAAGTTCATTTTAGAATCATTCCCTGTTGGTATAAATGATTTCATTATAGGTGGTAGACACCTTGGGATACTAGCAATCCTTGACATATTGCCCTGTACATTCAGCAACTCCAAGAACCATCCAGTCCCATTTTCTTTAGAGCACAAGGTACAATAGTGGCCTGTGAAGTAGACGACAAATTATCATAGTCATATCGGATCTCTGAAAGCAATCTGAAAATAAAAAGGCCTTGAGCAATCCTTATTTCTGTACAAGGAGGATGTATTTACACAGTGAAAAACTAAATCATTATAATTAGGTTCTCATTTTTAGTTTAATATCAGCAGACAAGCTTGAGAGTGCGTATAAAATGAAACCAGACAAAGGATAACCCACATGTCACAATCAGGTAATCAGATTTTATTCACTTGCCTGGGTAATGAGATAAGTATTCAACAGAGAACATCACAACTGGATGTCTGCAAAGTTACAGAGCTGTGAATAGTTTTCTTAAACATCTCATCACTCTAATAATTGTACTCAAACATTTTTTTTGTTTACCGTGTTTGTAGGGTCAGCCACTAGTAAACTGAACATTCATTGCATGCGAATGTGAGTCTTCAGTTCTATCGTTATTACTTAATTTCCCTCTAGACCAGTGCTTAAAAGATTAGTGTAGTTCAAGAAGAGAGAGAGAAGGAGAAGTGAAAAATATAGAAAGGAGAAAGTGGAAGAGAGAGAAAAGGGGGCATAGAGACAGGCCCGATGATGGAGAGAGGTGGGAATAATGTGAAAAGAAAAATGGTAGACAGAGAGAGGGAAGACATGAAAGAAATAGGGATAATGGGAGAAGGAATTAGGAGAGGATGAGAATAAAGGTGGAAAAGAGAGGAGAGGTGATCGGGAGTTAGTTGGGTGAGAGAAATGTGGGCAAGAGGAGAGGAGAATGAGAAGGGGTAATAGAAAAGTTAAGAAAATTTGAAATAAAATGGAAAGAAAAGGGGGAAGCGAGAGAGTAAGAAACAGGTGCAAAGGGATGAAGAGAGAAGGGGGAAGAGGATAGTGGGAGAAAAAGGGGAGAGAAATAAAGGCAAAAGGAGAATGAAGGGTGAGAGGGAAAAAAAGAGATTTGTGTGCTGTATCATGCAATGTCTTACACTTGATTTGTTTAATAAAGTGCTCCTTTCCAGCTATAGGGATAAATCCCACTAACAGCTGACCATAGAGAGGCTCCTCCTATCATGTTCTAAGTGGAGCCTGCCAAGCTGTGTATATGGCTCTGCCAACCAGTGACATCATCTTTACATATGCTGCAACCACATGCACAACACAATGGAAATGGATATCAATGAGGAAGAATGTGAGGGGCAAAATGGTAGCCTCTGTACTGAGCAATATGAATTATAAAATAAAGCAAGTGAGTCCAACGTATGTCACTAGAATGTTTATAAAATGTATATAATGGGGTTTTACAGTGTTAGCGATGGAAAACACATGAAACAAAATGTGATATCTTAATTAGCTAATTAAGTGGGATTACAGTGCATAATTACAGTTGGATTAAAATGCATAATTCCTTCGTCTGGCAAGTATAGAAGAGATGAATTATCATTCATTGCAAAGAAAGAAACCTTCCAGAATAAAGTGGCCCTTTAAAACTATATGTTTGCCATTGTTACAAGTCAAAAATATTTACAACAAATTACAAAAGAATGGAATGGCCTTGTTATTTAGCTTAAAATCTACCTATGAATCAATAACTCAGTATGGATCTCTAATGGTGATTATTGTCAATGATTGCTGGTTATTTCCAGGGCTTTGACTGCATTCTTTTCAGTTTAAAATCATGTTATAATGGAAAAAAGTTGGGTATATAATTTGAAACAGTAGGGGATCATCTCTATAAATAAGAACTGGCAGGGTTGGGTAAGCATTTGAACCCCATTTTCTTAAAGGTCAGTTTAGAAATACTATTTTTTTCTTTAGTACACTGATTACTCCATTTCTATGTGTCTGCTGATTATATAGAGCAAGACAAAACCCTTTCTCTATAAAATACCAAGTCAAGCAGCCCACCAGCTCCACCATAGCTCATAAACATGACACATGAGGCAGAAAGACAAGCGTTGAGATGTAAGCCAACATGACACAACAAGATATTTCTGACAAGGAGTCTAAGCACGGACAAGGAGTCTAAGCAAAACAGACATCTTCTAAACTTTGCAGTCATCTTCGCCTTTCATACTTGATGACCTAGTTCTTTAGTTGGGAGATTTTGCTCAAGCGAGCAATGCAAAAAGCATGAGACTGCAAAATGCTGGCAGAATCGAGATGGGACGCGGGACTAACTCAGATTTCATTACGGTTATGATGAGAAGTAAAAGTGCTCAAATCTAAGAATCTGAAGACTGAATCCGCATAAAAATTTCACATGCCCCTGTGGGTATTCAGATCAAAGCAAAACACATTTATCTCTTCAGATAAGTATCTCAATTGATAGGTTTAAAAGAAAATTATGGTATAATTGAAATCTATTTGTAATAACAAATACATTATCAACAGCAAACTTGCATTGAAATTTGCCATTTTACCATTCTGCCTTTCTCATCCCTTCCCAAGCAGTCTTATCTCATTCTAATGGGTGTTTATTGCTAATAATTGCCAATATACCCTGGAAGTCCTGCTATATTATTTTCAGTCGAACAGAAGAATGAGCATAGTTAGCGTCAAAACTGGTTTGTTTTAAATTATTTGTATCCCCCACTTTGTTACATTTTTATATTTATGTACGCTCTTCTGAAGACTTGTTTATCTGATTCTCAGATGGACCATGATAAGATTTGAAGCAGAGATACTGAAAGTGTGTGTGCACATTTGAACATTAGTGCTTCAGCACATTTCTCTATACTCATTATTAGTTATCCAGGGGTGGGAACTGATCTGCCCAGGAGGCTGGAGTCTTTATCTACTTCCCCTGATCAGCCCCTCGAGGCACAATCTAGATCAATCTAGTACACATGTCAGGGCTGTAGATCTGCGGCACCCATGGGCACTTAACATGGGGTGGAGAGAAGCGGCTCTCTTAGACCATGACAAATTAGTTCAAATGCATATTTTTTTCTCTTAAAACTAGTGATTTTATTGTGAATTGGTTACTAAATAAACAAGTGAAATCTTATTGTATTACAGTGGTCCTTATGCTTGGATGAATGCATTTTGGACAACTCTGGGATCTAAGAATAAAACTAAAAGTCATCTTTAGCTCAGCTGGAAACATCTCAAATAAAATAAAAATTATGTGAGTCTTCAAAAAAATATTATTATTATTGAGTGATCATGCAAACTCACTGCGCTCACCTCTGAGCTTCTGCAAGAGAGGGTCTCTCACTTTCTGTCCCATGCAACAAAGTGCGGTACATCCACAAAGGTTCTTATCACTGCAATGAGTTTCATTATATTAAAAAATGTGCTCATGAAACTGGAGTATGCAAACGGCAGAGAGATTTGCTAGCACTTTGCTTTAGAGTTCCTGTAATAGCGAATATATTAGAATGTAACAGTATATATAAAACATATTTAATGCAGTCGATATGCCATTACACCAGTGATATTTTAAACAACATCTCATATGTGTATTAACTTAGGAAAACACATTAAATTAATAGCTTCACCTAAACGAGCATTTCTTTTAAATTAAAGTCATATCTAAATTTCCTGGATTATGACTGCCTCTGATAGAGGAGAATCAGTAGTGTATAAAAACATTTTTTTGCATGAAAAAATCCCAGAATAAACATTTAAACACTTACCTTGAAGTTAGCAAAATGTCTTGTAATTTCCGACAGAGTAGACACTCCCTTGAAACCCAGGCTAAGTTAGCATAAAATTCATGATTTGCTTTGGCCAATCAGGAGGAGGCAAAGGTTGAAACATTTGTATTAAGCTCTGGGGTTCCGGATTGTGCTGTAAAGCAGCCTGGGATATGTAGTGTGGCACCATGCTAGAAGGTGCTATATATTTTCATATAAAAGTCTCTCTGTGCAGCATATTCACACGATTACCACCCCTGCAGTTTATCGATTCCCTGACTCAACTATCATTGCTGATGTTTTATTTTTTTTCTTCTCCCCACTTGTGTGTCTCTCTTTAAAAAAGGTCAAACTCTATATTTCGATGCTTCTCTTCTGCGTACAAGGTTATGTAAGCTCTCTGAAGGTGTACAAACCTTAAGGTTGCTTTACTGCATATAACTTTGTAAGTACACTGAACTTATCTATATAAAAACATATTTTTCTGATAATCACTGCCTGTTTCACACCAAACATTTGAAACCTATGCAGTCTTTAAGAATTTACGTGAAAGTTTAACTAGTTTACTTAGTTATTTATATCATTCCTAATGTAATAATATAACAATGTGCACTTCAGTTAATTTTAAGAAGCCCTTAGAGTAATGGTTTATCTGCTTCTAGGACCTCCCCCTTTCTTCCTGTTCTTTCTCAAAGCAGGCTGATGTTATGTACAGCTGTGAACTAAGTGACACACAGCATGCCACTATCTGTTTGTTGTCAGCATGAAACACTGTTTGTGTGAAGCTAATGGCATACACACAGTTGCTGCTCATGTTACATATTTCACAAACTCGCTAGACATTTCAGGAGCCAGACACTTTTATGTGCAAGAGGTTGCACGTGTTCAAACATATTCAGGAGCATGCATATACAATTTAGGAACATTTTATAACATATATATTATATTCATATACATTTCCACATGTAAGATAAGCATAAAATAATTTGACGCAGTGCTCTGCATTACTATATATTGCAGTAGTGCTCTATAATGCTCACAATACTTAGCTGGTCTTCCAAACAGTCCAGCATTATAAGATAGTACCATGGCCGGATTACGCATTAGGCCAACTAGGCAGCCGTCTAGGGGTTTTCCCTCTGATGGTGCCACTTAAAAAAAAAAATGCTTCCTGGAATAAAAAAAAATTAAATGCTGCAGTTCATGGATTGCCTATTAGGGGGTAACCACCTAGAACAAGAGTTACAACCGGAAAAGGAACTTATATGGACAGAAAAGGCAAAAATGGGTCAGTGCATACCTTACAAACTCATTTGCAGGGGCACCTCTACTTCACTGCCTATGGGCTCCAAAAAGGTAGATGAGGCACTGGACATTACCACAAGTATAAGCAGTTCCATTGTATTTTTGGTAAAAATGGGGTCATTCATAGCTTGTGTTAAATGGCTCATTTATATAGTGTATCCTCCAGAAAGTACAATATAAACAAGGACTATAAGAGTACTAAGGGTAATGTCACTTTATGGAGTGGACCTGTCAGACCTGACAGAAGCCATTTTGTTTGTTACAGTCCAGTCCACTGACTCATACAATGCAGTAATATAAATTTTACACTTGTACAGTGCATCTGGTTCATATAACCAGACAAGGCATCGTCTGCAAGCTCTGTTATACAGAAATTAAATAGAAATCAGACATGTTATCAACAAAATTTGACAAAGTAAATACCAGCATCTTGTTTGTTGAATGAAATTACTACTTGTATACCCATCCCTTTCATATACAAGAATTAAAAAATATATACAATACACAATTAAAACTTACACAAAAATGTATATGAATTGCATCTCTATGCACAGAACATACAGTGGTATGTGGATATCATTTATACTCATGCCCATTGGTTAACACCAACAAGGCCCCAAAACACAGACCAAAAGACCCACCTAATCTGCCCATTCTATCTACCAAAAACATTTGGCTTTAATTCACCTTCAGCATAGCCTTAATCCTATACAACGGTTCCAATGGCAATTACCTGTAATGAAAGCAGTTTATTCTGCTGTAGCACATTCATTTTACAAAAGGAAACAAACTGTGAAACATTATCAAACAACATTTTTCTATTTACATTTTTATTGTATAAATGGTTAGTGATTTTCTTTATAAAATGAGAAATTAAGTGCTTTTTGTTTTACGTTATCTAAATACTGGTTTATTTCATAATACAGAACGAGGAGATGGTAAATGGATATTGCCAAAAATATACCTTTATTGTATACAGTGTATCCTCCACGTGCACAACTTATGTCTCAGCAGACTGGTTTATATAGAAACAAAATGGCCTCGGTCTTGCTTGACACCTGCACTGGATACACTGACATTTACCATAGTCTGCTAAGTGTGCTCTGCTTATCCTAGTTTACATTTGCAGCAATGAAGGAGCAAATGAATTGAAATAAAAAAAATAGACAACTCTTGCTTTGTTTCATATAATAGGCATTTTCTTACAATCCAAGCACCAAGCATAGCCTGGAATCTCTTTCTTATGAGTGGTATTGCTGATTACCCCTGGTGTATTGCAGTATTATTTTAATATTATTATTAAATAATAAATAATTGCATTATTTACTATTTAGTAATAGTATTATTACATGAAATAATATAAAACAAAGCAGACCCCAGAGGGTAATTGGCCATTATTGGCAACAATCACCTATACAAAATACACTTAACAATGAAGCATAATTGGGGTTGAGTGTTAGTAGTTATTCATGTGTTCAATATTGCATTGGGGTCAATGCTGCTCTGGTGGCAGAATAAGCTATACAACTTAACCATCTGCCCGGCCAGATCTACCTTTTTGGAGCTCCTAGGCAGTGAAGTGGAGGAGCCCCTGAAAGTCAGTACACAATGTATGCACAGACCCATTTTTGCCTTTTCTGTGTGTGCAAGTTCATTTTCCTTTTGTAACTCTCTTGTTCTAAGTGGTAAGCCCCTAGCTGCCAGTCTATGAACCATTTTTTTTTTTAAAAGTCGTATCCCTCTAAGGGACACGCCACTAGGCGGCTGCATATTTGGCTTAATGGGTAATTCGGCCATGACCATCTGATATATTAAATAAAATATTATTGTTAATGAATAGGTGGCTGAAGAGACTACATATTGCATTAAATGTGTGGTATGGCTAAAATTCACCACATTGTAAGGTAGATATAAGGATGTGTCATTTATGGACTACTGTAGTTCAAGCAAAACTGTACATTTGTGAAGAAAAAAAATCCGAGGTTTTGAAAGCTTTGCTTATATGTAGAAGGTCCCATATTGTTTAGTTTCACTACTTCCTGACAGCTTGAAGCTTTATTGATGTGCAAATCGTTTATATATATAAATATATATATATATATATATATATATATATATATATATATATACATACATACATATATACATAGTTGTTTTGTATGTGGAAGGAAGCGGGAGAAGGATTTGTCAAATAATCTGATCTTTTCAAAGTTGACACCTACCCCCATGCCATAACAAGCAGATAGCTTGAAACAACAATTGCAAGTTTTTCTCATGCAAACATATAACTGCCCTCTCACACATACAACCTTCCCCAAAGTATCATGGATGCCTCCAGGTACCAGCACTGCATCAACAAATATTATTTTTTCCAATTAAAAACTAGACTATTCCCAGCCAAATTATGGTCTTATTCAGACTCAAAGTGTTAAAACACACACAAATGTATATTATTGTAGTGGTCTTTTAAACTGTTTTGCTAAATATACTACGGAATTCTTACATTTTCAGTTTCTATGTTTTTTCACGAATTGTTTTTTTTACCCCAACCAAGAAAGGTAATTATACAGAGATCTGTTTTCTTGGTAAAAAAAAAAAGCAGAAATCCAGACAATATAGTTACGATATACTGACAATGTGCAGTACTCCAGATCACGCTCAGTCAGCGCTGGTTTTGTTGACTTTCTCACAGCACTTGGATTTCTAGGCCAGCTTCTCCTAGTGAGAAAAACCTGACAATCCAAGACTTGTTTAAATTACTCTGTGACTTTCAATCATTTTGAAGTCTCGTGAAACAAGCTGCAGAGTGCTATAAAATTCTAGCATAGCATTATATCCTAAAAAGCAATTATAAAAAATTAGTTTTTTTTTTTAACATAATGATTACTTTTTAAAGCAGAAGAATAATGACAAAAATATATATGGTAGATTCACCAAGCTATTTTCCCCATTGAAAATAAACAATGCAATCTTCCATTAATCTCCCCCATTTTCTATACCATTTTCTGAGTCGTTAAGTTGTGTACGACTCGCTGTGACCTCATGGACTAACACACCAGGCACATCTTTATGTCCATGGTCATGCTGATCCATTTGATGTTCATGGCAGATATACTGGAGTGGGTTGCCATTTCCTTCTCCAGTGTGCCACAGCATAAAGCTCCTGGTATTCCTAGGTGGTCTTCCACCCAAGCACTGACCAGGCCCAACCGTGCTTGGCTTCAGAGTGGTGTAACCTCTTGGTTCCCTGACTGGAATCAAACCCAGGTTGGAGCGGTGAAAGCACTGAATCCTAACCACTGAACCATCATATAATTTTATTTTAGCTTTAATAAATAGATGTTTTAATTTTATATTTCACATAAGATATATATAAAATGCATGTTAGTCTATATATATATTAAAAAATAGATGAAAAGCTCCATGGAAATGTATAAATAATGTCTATAAAATTATGCAGATATTATATATATGAAACAAATAAGTATGAGGTGCTAATCAGAGAACGAACCAACCTTAATAGGTTAGTTCTATAGCCATGATAACCCACTCTGAGAGCAAACTCACCACTTCTGCCCTTCACAGGAAGAAATATCCTGTAGTATATGAGTCTGGTCCCACTCAAAAGAGTGACCCAGCCCCGAAATACCAGGCAATTCTATTCTGAACAGGAGAAACAGCAAACCCCAGACGCGTTTCAGCCTTTATGGGCCTCGTCAGTGAGGTGCAGCTGAATTCCCTAAGGCACAGTGAGCAAGGGGTCCACGTCTGAATTCCCCTATTACCCTTAGGGGGACTAAAACCCTAAAGGTAATTTGCATATACAAAACAACTAAGTATATATATATATAGATATATATATATATAGATATATATATATATATATATATATATATATATATATATATATATATATATATATATATATATATATATATACACACACACATACACACATACATGAAGCATACTCTTTTAAATCCTTGGGAAAAAAAACAGTTGTGTTCCCTTTAATAAGAAACAGGCAGTAAAGTATTCGAGCAGCTCATCTTCTAATACAGTTTCCAGGAGCCTGACTGAGGCTGTCACACTACATAACCAGAACAGTAAAACTTTGGGGGTTTCTGCTCTAACGGAAGGAGGAGAGATTAGGATTTGGCAAAAATGTATTGATGCCCAAAATAACACTTCATCCAAAATATCATGTGGTTTGAAAAATAAAGTGCATTAATAACACTGAGAGCTTCATGGTGCTTAACCTCTTCACAGTGAAAATAAAAATATGTTTGAGAACTCTGAGTCCGACTAACAGCATAATTACATAGGGAAAAGGTAATAAAGCTAGTTTTAATGGTAAAAAAAATACATTTTGGTGCATTTCTGGTTCTTGGAGGAATCCATGATACTTTTCTGAGGGGTGTCTAGGTGAGATAGATGTTGACATTTCTGGGGAACAGACTTGGCATCTATTGTTGAAAGCTGCCGGCTTCTAAGCATGTGTTAGGCAAGGTGAATTCTAAAAGTGATCCACCTCCTCGATGGATGGACGGGCGGACAAATGGACAGACAGATATAGACACAGTCAGATACAGACAGACAGATAGGAAGATGTGTAGACAGACACATATGGAGATAGATAGATAGAGACAGGCACATAGATAGACAGATACATAAGGTGATAGATAGATAGATAGATAGATAGAGACAGGCACATAGATAGACAGATACATAAGGTGATAGATAGATAGACAGATACATAAGGTGATAGATAGATAGACAGATACATAAGGTGATTGATAGATAGATAGATAGATAGATACAAACAGACAGGCCAATAGATAGACAGATACAGGAGGTGATAGATAGATAGATAGATAGATAGATACATAAGGTGATCGATAGATAGATAGATAGATAGATAGATAGATAGATAGATAGATAGAGATAGATAGATACATAGATAGATAGATAGATACATAGATACATAGATAGACAGATACATAAGGTGATAGATAGATAGATAGATAGATAGATAGATAGATAGATAGATAGATAGATAGAGAAATAGATAGATAGATACATAGATAGATACATAGATAGATAGAGACAGGCACATAGATAGACAGATACATAAGGTGATAGATAGATAGACAGATACATAAGGTGATAGATAGATAGATAGATAGATAGATAGATAGATATATAGATAGATAGACAGATACATAAGGTGATAGATAGATAGATAGATAGATAGATAGATAGATAGATAGATAGATAGATAGATAGATAGATAGATAGATAGATAGATAGAGACAGGCACATAGATAGACAGATACATAAGGTGATAGATAGATAGATAGATAGACAGATACAGGAGGTGATAGATACATAGATAGATAGATAGATAGATAGATAGATAGATAGATAGATAGAGACAGGCACATAGATAGACAGATACATAAGGTGATAGATAGATAGATAGATAGATAGATAGATAGATAGATAGATAGATAGATAGACAGATACAGGAGGTGATAGATAGATAGATAGATAGATAGATAGATAGAGACAGGCACATAGATAGACAGATACATAAGGTGATAGATAGATAGATAGATAGATACATAAGGTGATTGATAGATACATACATACATACATACAGACACATACAGACAGACAGGCACATAGATAGACAGATACAGAAGGTGAATTCTAAAAGTGATCTCACTGTCTTACCTCCATGATGGACAGACAGTCAGACAGATAGACAGACAAAGATAGACAGACGGACAGACAGATGCAATTTTTGTAAATGTCCTGAAAATTGTGAGGAATCATTTATCTGTAAGTGTAAGATACCTTCCCAGATCCATAACGGTCTCAATACTCAGCTGTGAAACAAAACTCCATATAATTCACATGACATGGAAAAATACTTTTGTTCCACCTAAAACCATAAATCGTGTGCTGGAACGCTGGAGTCTGTACAGGGTTTGTGTGAGCGAGTGGAGCCCCCAAAAGGCCACAAACAGTGTCTATTTCAGGCTCTCCATAAGTGTATGTGGAAACTGTCCGTATAACTAATACTAGACAGGACACAGAGCAGTGTAAATGATGCATTGGGGATACACAGAGAGATGCAGCAATGCAGGCTGGGCCTTGCTGTTTTATTACTCTACAGCTCCCCCTAATAGTATATGCAATATATGTATCATATTCGTTTTTGCAAATGTGCACAAATGTGCCGACTCCTCCATGATAAAGAATTACAATCGACAATTTGCTGAAAAAACGCAACATTAATAATCTGACGTTTGGAATTAGCATTAGAGTTATACAAAGAACAGTTACAATTGTCTTCATCTGGTCTGACCCATTAAAATGAAACAAAGGGCAAGAATCACTAAACTTCTCAGGGACTGTAAAAGGTCCATTAGGTCAGTTGTCTAATCCCCTTTTTATTGAATGTGAGAACTGTAGTGAATCTGGACCAAAATTGGAGGTCTTGTTGAGATTGTGAAATCAGTTATCTAGGTTTGTGTACGTTTGCATTGTTCAGTCGTGTCCGACTCTTTGTGACTGCATGGTTAGCAACACATCATGCAGATTCACTTGGTATTCATGGCATAGATACTGGAGTGGGTTTCCAGTTCCTTCTCCAGTTGGCCACAGCATACGTTATTATGCTGGTATTCCAAGGTGGTCTCCCATCCAAGTCCCGACTAGGCCCAACCGTGCATGCCTTCAGGGTGGTGTGACGTCTTGGTTCCCTAACTGGAATCGAAGTCAGGTTGCAGTGGTGAAAAAAACGAATCCTAACCACTGGACCACCAGGGAATCTAGCTAGGTTTACTTTCGCAATATTATTTTTATACAGCCCTGCACTTTCTAAAAATAGTATAATTATAATGTTTGTATACTATTAGATAATTATTATTATTATTCTCACTTTAGACAGCGTCCATAAGTGTAGCTTCTGTTTTTTGATGTAATTGTTTGCATATAATAATAACATACTATAATATCACTATAATAAGACATACGTGTGCAAGATGTCAAACCTCTCCATCTTCTGCTAGTTCTTTAATGTGCTATATATACTTTAGATAACGTTTATGCACAAAATCACGTAACAAAAAGCAATTCATAAGAGAGAGAGAGAGAGAGGGGATTGGAGAGAAGGGAGAGTATTTGATAGTATCCCTTAAATATACATCAAATGATTTAAAGGGAATCTATCACCCCAAAATCAAATTGGCTATTGTATCTATTATTTGTGCAGTTCCTGAATACTAAATAGCTGCTTTTATCTGCTAATTTAAATGCCAATCTGTTTGTCTGTCTCAAAACAATGACCCCTCAATGTTGTCAGTTAGAACCCCTCCACACCCCTCAATTATATGGACCTGTAATTTAGCATACCGAGCTGCACATTAACAGCAAAAGCAATGCTGCATTTCTTAGGAATTATTTACTGCAGAGATAAAAGCCTAGTACAATGTATAGCCAATTTTGCTTGCTATTGGGGTGACAGCGTTGTATTTTTATGAAGAACGAATGGGCAGACGAGAAAGGATTTTTGGTTCTTATCTAGCATTAAATCTATGTTTTTAGTAAGTCCTTAATATTTGGAGTCTGTTTCCCTCACATGTAAGGTATTCCTGAGCACTTTATCTTCAATTCTGTAAACAAGCTCGGCAGGAGGAGTTCTGTCTTATATCTGTAAAGATCTGAGGGAGATGCCGGTCTAGTGTAGTCCAATCCATTAGATGTCACATACAGCTGAACAGGACATATATACTTACAGAAAAATGACATTAATGTTTATGTAAACCCATTAAACTAAGAAGTGTCTGAGAGCTGGCAATCTTTAAAGGGAAAGTTCTACACAAATACAGGTTGATCTTATCTAGTCCAAATAATAACCTAGTGTGTTTGTGTTGTTCAATCGTGCCAACTCACCATGCTGATCTACTTGGTATTCATGGCAGAGATACTGAGTGGGTTGCCAGTTCTCCAGTAGACCACAGCATACAGCTCCTGGTATTCCTAGGTGGTCTCCCATCCAAGTACTGACCAGGGCCAACCCTGCATGGCTTCAGGATAGTTTGACCTCTTCGTTCCCTGATGAAATTGAACCCAGGTTGCAGCGGTGAAAGCACAGAATGCTAACCAGTGCACCACCAGGGAACCTAACAACCTAGTACTTGCCTTTTAATCCTACAAAACCTCTCCATGTTAGGTGATTCAATCTACTGAAGAACATAGAAACATGAACAGAACCGTCATAGCTGTAGCTTGATTGGTTATTGATTCTTTGAACCAATCAGATGGCACGCCTCAGAATTCTAAAAGTCAGTGACAGAAAAGAAACAAAATTCTCTTTCGAATGGTGACGCCACTCTCGTTTAATATTGAAAAGCACTGTAACTAATAAACAAGACATGTTCCATAAAAGCATGTACTGAAGAACATAGAAACATGAACAGAACCGTCATAGCTGTCGCGTGATTGGCTATTGAACATCTGAACCAATCAGGTCACACAGATCAGAATTCTACACTACAATTATGAGCTTGTGAGTAACGCCTGAGCGGTGCGTTCTGCACAGGTGTTAATAGCGGCAAATCATGCAACTGCACATGCGTGCCTAAGTCGTGCAGGCAACAGTGCGTCCTCTTGCACAGTAGTAACTGCGCAGACGCTACACTGTAGAGTTTGTGCAGTTGTGTCTGATTTTGTACTGGAGGGAGGCAGAGGGGGAAGCTGAGAGAGACAGCAGAAGGGAGGAGAGCGAGAGGGGGGAGAGAGAAAGAGAGGGAGGGAGAGAGAGAGAAAGAGAGAGAGATAAAGAGGGGGAGAGAGAGAGAGAGAAAGAAAGAGAGAGAGCTAGAGAGAGAGAAAGAAAGAGAGAAGGAGAGAGAGAGAGAGGGAGGGAGGCAGAGAGAGAGAGAGGGAGGGAGAGAGATGGAGAGAGGCAGAGAGAGAGCGGAATGGAAGCAGTGAGAGAGGGAGGGAAGCAGAGAGAGAGGAAGAAAACCAGAGAGAGAGAGAGAGAGAGAGGGGGAGTGAAGCAGAGAGAGATAGAAGAAGGGAAGCAGAGAGAGAGGAAATGAGGCAGTGAGCGAGGGATGGAAGCAGAGAGAGAGAAGGAAGGAAGCAGAGAGAGATAGAAGAAGGGAGGCAGAGAGAGGAAAGGAGACAGTGAGAGAGGAATGGAAGCTGAGAGAGAGACACAGAGAGAGAGAGAGAAGGAAGGAAGGAAGCAGGGAGAGAGAGAAGAAGGGAGGCAGGAGAGAGAGGAAAGGAGGCAGTGAGTGAGGTATGGAAGCAGAGAGAGAAGGAGGGAAGCAGAGAGAGAAAGAAGGAAGGAAGCAGGGAGAGAGAGAGAGAAGGAGGGAGAGAGAGAGAGAGAAGGAAGGAAGGAAGCAGGGAGAGAGAGAAATAGGGAGGCAGTGAGAGGAAAGGAGGCAGTGAGAGAGGCATGGAAGCAGAGAAAGAGAGAAGGAAAGAAGCAGGGAGAGAGAGAGAGAAGAAGGGAGGCAAGAGAGAGAGGAAAGGAGGCAGTGAGAGAGGGATGGAAGAAGAGAGAGAAAGAAGCAAGCAGATAGAGAGTGAAGAAGGGAGGCAGAGGGAGAGCGGGCGACTGAGGGAGTTACTAGTATTAAATAGTCATTTTCTCATCATGGGTAATTGGAAATATTGCTTTATCAATATATACATATAGCTGCCTTCCGGGGAAATGGTAGAGACAAAGTAAAATAAATACAATTACAATTTCTAAGGGGAACCACGGCCTCTACATAAACTATGAGAATAATGGAGGATATTGGTTGCTGAAACACTGCAAAGACACAAGTGCTGCGAAGTGAGATGCAGATCACTTGGCTTCAGATCAGTCTGTGATGTTGATAACATGTTATTAGAGTAACAGAGGGATCTCTATATGTATATCTACCAATACAAAAACAGAACCCTAAATTATAATAAGAGTCTCCAACATGTTGCTCAGACCTACTAGTAGTTCCCTGGCGCGCTACCTATGTGTGGTAAAGAGCTTGCAATCAATTTAGCAGTTTGATAAAAAGAGTTTGTAATTAAATTCTTGAATTTTACGTCACGTTTTTTCTATATGGTTCTCTGATCAACTGAACTTCATTATGGGGAAAAAAAATAGATACTTTACATATTTCACTTTTATATACAATTATCCCTTATAGCAGGCTTCCATTTTCTTGATTGGGTAGCTTATTGCATCTTCTGCAAAGGGTCACAAAAATGTGCCCTTATAAACTAATATATTTTTTCATTAGCCATAATGAACGTTCTGGGGGTCTTAGCTGTCTGTTTCATCTTTGTGCATTTAATGGTGAATATTTAGTAACCTATCACAGGGCTGCTACGGCAATTTTTCCCATAGGAAATAGAGCACTGGCCTTTTCCCACCTAGGAAAGCAGATAAGTGAAAACTAAAATGGCAGCTTCCACTGCATCTTATAACAACACAAAATAGAACTGGAAGGCTTAACTTTTGTTATAGCTCTAAATCTGACTAATAACCCTATAATAGGTGGTTTTAGTCAGGTTTGGGACTTCCAGGTCAGGAGGTATCCCTTTGGGGATAATATTGGGGTGATGTCTATTCCTCTACAATTTAATTTAAATAATCCAAGTTTTCCTTTCTTCTATATATTTTTTTTAATTTAAAGTTCAAAATGAGGAATTCAAGGTTTCCCCTGGGTGTTTTCCACCCCAAACTAGTCAGTACAAAGATACTGGGACTAATAAAGACTAAATGAATATACATTTTATTTGAATATAACAGCGACAAATAAAATGGTTAAAAATACCAAAAAGGGGACAATGGGAAATTTTAAAAGAAGGCAATTGAATAGAATAAATTGATACTATTATTAATTTATTCCATACAATTGCCTTCTTTTCAAATTTCCCTTTGTGTCCTTTTTGTTTTTTTCAACCATTTTATTTGTCGCTGTTATATTCAAATAAAATTTATATTCATTTAGTCATTTTTTATTTAATTATAAAAAAAAACAGACAACTTATTTTAGGCTATTTTAATCTATAACCGCTACAGATTTCTTTAATATTAAGAGTGAAATA
Source organism: Discoglossus pictus (assembly GCA_027410445.1). Lineage (NCBI taxonomy): Eukaryota > Metazoa > Chordata > Amphibia > Anura > Alytidae > Discoglossus > Discoglossus pictus. The sequence continues at coordinate 416,615,921 of CM050165.1, read as the reverse complement.
GAGACGGCATAACTTCAGCTCATAAAAGCAATTACTCTTTATTATTTTGTGTGCGTAATAATGACTGTGCTCTTGTTAGGGGGGCAGCAGAGCGCGGTGCACCCCCAGACTTCCTGCACACAAGCTTCTAATTGTACACCCAAGTTTTTTTTACTTTATGGGAAATGAACAGAGTTTTAGCTAGAACGGAAACAAGCTTCTTTGATCTAGTACAAAACAGGTTAAGAAATGTGCAAGAGTCATTGAGTAAGTCTGGAGAGACGACAAGGGCAAGATGGTGTGGGCGGATGTGGAGGTAAACATCATGCAGATCCCAAAAATGTGACAAATACACATTTACTGGAAAATAATGTGGGAATGAGCCTGGAAGCTGAAACATTATCAGATTAATATATAATATAAATAATAATTTAATATATAAATCTGCAGTATGACAGGGACATAATTAATACCCAATTAAGCAGCACTGTGCATATTCATACAATGTACAGGCATGAGGAGCTGGTACATGTCTGGAGTTATCGTGAGCTTTGGAGGTCAAGAAAGACTAGGAAATGTTATAAGGGTGAATATATCCTATGTATGGAAGCGTGTCAAATTATATTCCCTGCAGATAGCAAAATGAGACATAGCATTAAATGGGCTTTAGGAACAGGAATGTATGGATTACTTCCAGATTAGAAGAGATTTAGTGCGATCATCGCGTAGTTGTTTTGGGTTATGGGCTTTTAGAGTAACGTCTCTACCATCCTGTGACTACCACATAAAAAGAAGAGCTGTTCCAGAGCAGCAAGGGAATTAACATGAAATCACATCAAAGGAAGCCTATTTATTTATATATATATATATATATATATATATATATATATATATATATATATAAAAAGTATAGTTAGGTTTTGGTAAGCAAAACCAGGCGTTGCATTATTATTATTCTTAATTTGCAACAAGCCAATATATTCTGTAGCGCTGTAGAGGGGTTAAAGGCATACCTAAATTTCCGGGATTATGAATGCATCTGACATAGAAGAATTAGTAGTGTATGCAAACATTTTGTGCACAAAATAAACATTTACAAACTCACCCTGAAGTTTGCTAAATCTTTTCAGTTTGCAGGCTAAGGCTTTTGTCAATCGACACCCCTGGAAATCCCTGCTAAGAATAGCATAAATTCATAATTTGTTTTGGCCAATCAAGAGAAAGCAGATACATTTGTATCATACTCTGGGGTTCCTGTTTTGCAAAGCAGCCTGGGATATGTAGTCTATTTCTTTCTATATCCTTGTGCTCTGATTCAGTTGTAAGCTCAGACCCCACCCAACCATGCAATTCCATCCTGCAGCAAGTACTTCCTTTGAAAGATCAGACTCCATACCTATCTCTTACATAGTTACATAGTTACATAGTAATTAAGGTTGAAAAAAGACTTTCAGTCCATCAAGTTCAACCTGTTAAGATCTCCTCTGATCTGCAATATGCGGATTAGTTATTAATTAAATTATTGATTAAATAATTATTAATAGTATAGTATTGGAGAATGAATAAAGAGTTAGTCCATCAAGTTCAACCTTTTTAGATCTCTATTGATCTTTTTAATTTGGACTATTTATTATTATTGTTAATTGTTAATTATTGTTAATTGATCCAGAGGAAGGCAAACATAAAAAAAACCCCATTGAAACTTTGCCAATTGTCTCATAAGGGGGAAAAAAAGCAAAATTCCTTCCTGACCCCAGAAACTGGCGATCAAATTTCTCCCTGGATCAATATTCCTTCGCTAGTTATCTAGGATAGCCTTGAATGCCCTCTTTATTCAGAAATATATCTAACCCCTTTTTGAAGTTGTCTATCGAATTCGCTGTCACCACCTCCTTTGGTAGAGAATTCCACAGTTTAACCACCCTAACTGTGAAGAACCCTTTTCTTTGTTTAAGGTGAAATCTTTTTTCCTCTAACCTCAACGGATGTCCTCTTGTCAGTTGAAAATCTCTTGCTACAAAAAGCTCACTTGACAAAGCCTTATATGGACCCTGGATGTATTTAAATAACGTAATCATATCTCCTCTTAGACGCCTTTTTTCTAGCGAAAATAAGTTTAATTTTGCTAGTCTTTCTTCATAACTTAGCCCCTCCATTCCCCTTATTAGTTTTGTAGCCCTTCTCTGTACTTTTTCCAGCTCTAAGATGTCTTTTTTGTGAGGTGGTGCCCAAAATTGTACTCCATATTCCAAATGAGGGCGTACTAGAGATTTGTATAGTGGCAGAATTATATCTTCTTCCCTGGCTTCTATACCCTTCCTAATACATGCTAATATTTTATTTGCCTTTGCAGCCGCTGCTTGGCTTTGAGCGCTGTTACCTAGGTGGTTGCCCACTAGTACTCCCAAATCCCTTTCAATATCTGATACCCCTAGATTTGCTCCATTAAGATTATAGATTGCTTGGCTATTTTTCCTTCCCAAATGCATAACCTTACATTTATTTGTATTAAATCTCATCTGCCATTTAGCCGCCCATTTCTCTAATTTATGCAAATCCTTTTGTAGGGAAAGTACATCATTATCTGATTTTATTACCTTGCACAACTTAGTGTCATCAGCAAAAATGGAGACACTACATTCGAGTCCTACTTCAATGTCATTAATAAATATGTTAAAAAGGAGAGGACCCAATACTGAGCCCTGAGGAACCCCACTTATCACATTAGACCAATCGGAGTATGTTCCATTTACAACAACCCTTTGCTTCCTGTCTTTTAGCCAGCTCTCGATCCATGAGCAGATATTTACTGCAATTCCTGTATCCCTTAGTTTGCTCACTAGTCTTCCATGTGGCACTGTATCAAATGCCTTTGAAAAATCTAAAAAGACTACATCCACTGAGTTGCCCTGATCCAAGTTCCTACTAACCTCCTCATAAAAACTAATTAGATTGGTCTGACACGACCTTTCCTTCATAAATCCATGTTGACTGCTACCTATGATCCTGTTCAAATAGACATATTCTTGTATTCTGTCCCTTATTAACCCTTCTAAAAGCTTCCCAACTACAGAAGTGAGGCTCACTGGTCTATAATTCCCCGGATTTGCTCTAGATCCCTTCTTAAATATAGGTATCACCTCTGCTTTTCTCCAGTCATCTGGAAGAGACCCTGTAGTGAGTGAGTCTTTAAAGATTAGATATAATGGTTTGGCTATTACAGAACCCAGCTCCCTCAGTACCCTTGGATGTATTCCATCAGGACCTGGGGCTTTATTAACATTTATTTTCTCCAACCTCTTTTGTATTTCTTCCTGCGTTAACCAATTATTTAGTGAAGGTAGTGTAGCCCCATTATGTTGCAGTGTCCCAACCACTGGTACCTCCCTTGTGTAAACCGAAGAAAAGAACCTATTTAGCTCATCTGCCTTTTCCTGGTCACTAATTATCAGATGGCCTGTGTCACATTGTAATGGTCCTATCGATTCCTTCCTGGCCTTCTTCCCATTAATATATTTATAAAATATTTTAGGGTTAGTCTTACTTTCCATTGCAACTGACTTCTCATTTTCTATTTTAGCCAGTCTAATAGCCCTTTTGCAAGCCTTGTTGATTTCCTTATAGTCACATAAAGATGCCTCTGTTCCCTCCTTCTTGTATAATTTAAATGCATACTTCTTTTTCCTCATCATGATCTTTAAGTCATTGTTAAGCCACATGGGATGTGATTTACTCCTATTTATTTTATTTCCACATGGTACATGCTGATGAGTATGTTTATTTAGTAAGGATTTGAATGTTGTCCATTTATTTTCAGTATTCTTCCCTGTAAGTTCTTTGTCCCAGTCTATATGTTGTATTGCTGCCCGTAGCCCATTAAAGTTAGCCCTTTTAAAATTTAGAGTTTTTGTTGGCCCCTTACAACTCTGTTTTTTGTATTCAATCTCAAATGAGACTGTGTTGTGATCACTGTTCCCCAAGGGTTCCCCTATTTTTACATTTGATATTATATCAATATTACTTGTGATGACTAAATCCAAGATGGCCCCATTTCTAGTAGGTTCTTGTATTACCTGGGCTAGATAATGATCCCTGAGTGTACTCAAGAACCTGCTCCCCTTAGCTGAGCTGCTGGTCTCGTTTATCCAGTTTATATCAGGGTAATTAAAGTCTCCCATTATTAGAACTTGCCCATGCTTAGCTGCATTTCCAATCTGTAACAATAATTGTATTTCCTCACTTTCAGCTATATTTGGGGGTTTATAGCATACTCCCACCAATATGCATTTAGAATTAGCTCCTCCACTATTTAGCTCAACCCACAAGGATTCAATGATGCCGTTAGTGCCAGCATAAATATCTTCTCTAACTATAGGCTTAAATTCAGGCTTAACATAAAGACAGATCCCTCCTCCTCTTTTACCATTGCCCCTATCTTTCCTAAATAGGTTATAACCATCCAGATTAACAGTCCAGTCATGAGATTCATCCCACCATGTTTCCGTAATGCCTATTAAGCCCCATTTTTCTTGTACTGCTAATATTTCTAGCTCATCCATTTTCCCAGGCAAACTTCTTGCGTTTGCAATCATACACTTTATGTTGCTATGGCTCTGCTGATGTGAAGTGCCTGCCACTGTATTTGAGGCCCCTATTAATATCTCCCTACTTTCTATTGTAACCCTCCCCCCTTCTCCTCCCCCATGGGTAAATAATTCATCCCTTTCCCTCTCTACCCTATTTACCCCAATACTTCTATATAGTCCCTCCCCCCCACCTACAAGTTTAAAAACTCCCCCAGCCGTTCTACCATCCTATTCCCTAGCACAAAAGCGCCCTCATCATTAAGGTGCAATCCATCCCTGCTATAGAGATTGTACCCAAGTGAGAAGTCAGCCCAGTGCTCTAAAAACCCAAAACCCTCTGCACTGCACCACTTTTTTAGCCACGCATTAACCTCCCTAAGCTCCTTCTGCCTCCCTGGGCTAGCACGTGGCACTGGTAGTATCTCAGAAAATACTACCTTGGAGGTCCTTGCTTTAAGCTTATTCCCTAATTCTCTAAAATCATTCTTTAGGACGCTCCATCTTCCACTAACTTTGTCATTGGTACCAATGTGTACCAAGACCGCCGGTTCATTACCAGCCCCTCCCAATAATTTATCCACCCGATCCACAACATGCCGAACCCGAGCACCCGGGAGACAGCAAACTGTTCGATTGCTGGGATCTGGGTGACAAATTACCCTGTCTACCTTCCTAATAATAGAGTCCCCTACCACCAAAACATGTCTGTTGCTCTGCCTATTCTGCCCTCCCTCTTCTCCAGTAGAGCTGTTCGCCCGGCTGTTAGAGGGAACAGCTCTATCTGGCATTGCCATTCCTGAATGGACATCGCCAACAGTTTCACTCAATCTGGCAAATCTGTTGGTGTTTGACAACTCAGAACTGGCCTGCCTCCTCCTGTTCCCCCTGCTTCCCCTTGTAACTGTAACCCAGCTACCTCCCTGGCCATCCTCCCTAGCCCCAGCTCCTCCCTCCATACTAGGCCCAGCTAAACTGTGCTCCGTGAGCACCAATTCCCTTTCCAGTGGAGCAATATCACTAAGTGCTGCAATTCTCCTCTCCAGATCTTCAATTTGAGCTTCCAAAGAGGCAACATGCTCACACCGGTCACAGAGGTATGGACCCTGGATCATATGTTCCAGTAGTGCATACATTTGACAGGATGTACACTGAATAAGGTTGCCACTGGACTGACTCATAATTATTATTATTGTCTACGAAATTTCAGTGGGAAAAATAAAGAATATAATATAATATATTTATATAAAGTTTTCCTCCTTTGCACTATAAATCTGCCCTCCCTTTTCTTTGAAGGCCCTCCTTTTATTTAAACTCCTAGGCTTTTACTAGAATTGCACTTGATACTGAAAATGTTCGCAAGCTCACAAGTTCCCCTTCTCCGGTTTCTATTAACTTCTGCCTTCTCGCCTGGGCACAATTAGTGCACTCTGCAGTTTATTAGCCTTTACTTTTTAAGGTAAATCCACTTGTAAACAGGCCCCAAACCAGCTCACAAACCTTTTATACAAGTTTAACAGTCAAGCCACACCCCTCTCACCTGGGCACAATTAGTGCACTCTGCAGTTTATTAGCCTTTACTTTTTAAGGTAAATCCACTTGTAAACAGACCCCAAACCAGCTCACAAACCTTTTATACAAGTTTAACAGTCTTTCCTGTGTGTACTTGGTTATGGAGGCTTCCGGTGGGTGTCCAAAGCTGGAATTTACTTTCCTGCCTATAACATTGTAAGTACACTGAACTTATCTATATAACAGTTATTTTTCTGATAATGACAGCCTGTTTCCTAACAAACATTTGAAACCATGAATACGTATATATACACCTTTAAGGCAAACAAAATTAACTCATTGCAATAGAATGGAGGGTCTGATTTTGAACTTAAAATCAAACATACACAGTACTTATTCCCAGAGCACTTTACAAGATTGAAAACTAGCACATTTACAATGTAAAGAATGACTCATACATCTATATTACTGGCTGAAAATGGCAAGTTAAACATTTGAAAAAAGCTAATGGCTTTGACAGAAAGGCTGGCTAGTGGCTATATGTGGTTGGACTGGCCAGTAGCTGTGTGTGCCAGGTTGGTCCCTTTTTGTGTATTCAAGACTGGCCATTTTCTCTGTGTATTTCTAGTGCAGTGGCTCTATATCCCTTACTGTCCAGTCATTGTGTTGGTCACATCCCATTAGTTCACTAAGTAGGGTACAACTTGAAACCCTAACATTTCTCTAAAATAATCTGTTAATAGCTGCCCATTTAGTCTTTATCTACAGAGACATGGCAGTCACTGCACCAGACCAATCAGCCGCCTATGCCATCACAATATGTCAACCATTGACCAACCATGCCCATCCTTATTACCTTCCTCCACTATCTCTCGTGCTTTGACACAAGAATATCAAATAGATGAAGATAATAACCCACATACTAGTAATGCTCCTTCACATTGCCTACCTATTAGATCTCCACTCTCTGCTGCTAAATGAAATCTTCCCAACTTTCTATATTGAATACCTAGGTAAACGTTACACCTGTCTTACAGTAACATAATGATCTTCTCTTCTCTTTTATCATTTATCACTTCCAACTTTCACTTCCTTACTGTATCACTTCCAACTTTCATTTCCTTCCTGAACCAACCAAATCCCTATCTCTTATCCTTACCCTGTTTCTGCCTCTCCGTGTCCCTTTAGGTTGTAAGTTTGTGAGTTTTCAATATTGTAAGAAACCTGGGATAAAGCACTAGGTGTGTAAGTTTTTACGCTCAAAGTAAGGGCTATCATGTTTTTGCCATGTGTTAATATTGTATTTTTCTTTGTACTTAACCCTTTTATAGCGCGACAGCATATGTTGGCGAATTAGAGATAAAGGGTAATAGTAGTAATATTTTTTATTCAGCTGTCATTATATTCATTGCCTTCTCATCCACTGCCTGAGAGTGGCACTGCACCATACAATATGGAGATCACTAACTGGCAGAAACCAAGCACTATCATGTACTAAGTGGCAGTGGGTTGAAATCATTGGACTGTTATTTACAATATAATCTCTACACTACTTTTGTCCTCAGTATGTATTTGGCCTTGATTCACTATACTTCAAGATGGCTAGGAATTAAATGGCCACAGCAGATGTCCTAGTTATGGCAGAACAGAAAAGTATCAATAAAAATATGAATATATGTAACTGGAAGTGCAATTTAGGAATAGAATATACTACATTTTGGCTATTCAGTTCAAAAGATCCTCCTACCAAACTAGTCTTTTTATCAGTACCTAATTAGCTCACGAGTAATTAAATGTTTTCCAGATTAAAGTTGTTTACATAGGGCTTCTAAGATGACAATCTTTAAACAGCCAAACTCTATTGATACCTCAAAATCCATATGCAAAAGAAAGCATTTAATTCAGTAAAGTCAATTAGATACTAATAACCTAGATGTCGCTGCCAAGTTTTTGCTGCCGATGTAATAGCTTTAGAGTTAGGGTAAGAGGTAGGGTTAGGGTAAGGAAGTTAGGGAAAGGGTATTGGTTTAACCATGGAAATTGTGTGCCGCGCTTACAAACTTTGTGCAATTTTGGCAGCGCCATCTAGCAGCTCCTTGCTGGAACTGCTGGAGTACTTAAAGGAAAGATCCCTTTACTGTCGTAAAACAATAGCGACCTCTGCCGTCCTGTAAGGTGAGTGAGGATCTCAGTCACTCCCAGGGAAGAAACAACAGAACAAAACTGTGGAGTGAAATATGAGAACATGAGAGAGCAAGGGGACAAAAGCAGGTAAAGGGAAAATGTCAAGACAGGCATAAGGAATAGAGAGCTTTAAGGAAAAAGATAAATTAATGGCCCTTGAATTTGTGTCATAATATACCTCCTCCTTTGAAGTTGTACAGCAAATGCAATCAATTTGGATTTAATGTATACTTTTAATAATTATGCAGAGGTAATTAATGTACAAGTCAAAATAAATACATTTTATTATCTATTATATGCAATTATGATGCACAGGGAGCCGCCATTGCAGTGCCTGAACTTCTGCTTTGGTGGAAAAGGCCCATATGTAGAGCTCTTCTACTGATGTTACATTAAGCAGGATATACAGACATACAATCTACAATACAATAGATAAGAATATATGAAATATAGTGATTATGTGTTGAATTTGCTTCATGATACACTTTTTCTGACAGATTTGATTTAAAGTGTATTTAAAAATATTTCCGAAATTTCTACCCACTACCTTTGTTTTGTGTTGTTCAGTGGTTTTCGACTCTGTGTGACCTCATGGACCATAACACACCAGGCACATCATTATGTCATACTGATCCACTTGGTATTCATGGCAGATGCTGGAGTGGGTTGCCAGTTCCTTCCCCAGTGGGCCATAGCATACAGCTCCTGATATTCCTAGGTGGTCACCCATCCATGTACTGACCTGGCCCATCCGTGCCTGGCTTTTGACTGGAATTGAACCCAGGTCACGGTGGTGAAAGCACTGAATCCTAACCACTGGACCATGTTGCAATTTTTTTTTAAAAGGGCCACAACAAATGAAAAGCCCATTAATTTACAAGGACACTGTAAAGAAAGTTGACATACAGAATGACAGAAAATGAAAGAAAAAAAAAATGATAAGTACATAATTAAAAATATTTTTTATTTTATAAAACATTTTGTCTGTACTCAGGTTTAGGTATTTAAAGGACCATATTGGAAACAAAAACTGTTAACAGTAGTGCTTTAATTATCACTGAAAGGTAATATGCTGCTGCATTTATCTATATTATGCCACACACATTGTGAGCTCCCAACTTTATAAACACAGATAGGCTCTTTATTTCAGACTGAAAGCGGGTGGTATGTTCTTCAAAAATGTCTATACTTGTATTCTTTATTTTTATACATACATAGCATTGGTGTTAAATGTCATGTTTAAATTTATAGTTATATTAAACAAGAAATTTGGGCAAATGGGGTCATAACACAAACTCTCATGGATCCACATCATAACATATGTGCCCGGGCTACATATGTATATATAACGGAGGTTATACAACATGCAGATTGCACATGGCTCTGACAAATGTATGTTTGTATGAACTGATCCAATTATTTATACAGGAGATATAATTGACTACGTAGACTATTCAATCAACAGAGAATTATCTGCCAGTTGTACAAGCTGTTTCATTTCAACATGTGAAAGTAACCCGGGTTAGATGTCCGATTGTATGCACAAGTTTGCATTGTGAGTGAGAGCAGGGGCCAAGTACACTTAAAGGCAATTGCAAGGATTGCAGCTGGGTAATATCAAAGGAAAGTGTGGGTCTAAGGTTGTGTGATGGTATAAGACTAAAGTGGTGTTTAGAGAAAACAAACAACAATAAAGTGATGGGAAAGTTATAGGCTTTCCATCTCCGCATCATTAGAGGGCCTTTATAATGGTAAAAGGTAGTTAATTTAATGATCATGAATGTAAAAAAAAAAAAAAAAAAAAAAAAAAGCATTTAGTGATTTAGAATAGCAATATCTAATTAATTTTTAAATATTATAAAACTGGCACCTTACCTGTTTGGTGCCCACCAGCAGTGGCGTGCAGCGGTCATTAGGTGGCGCTACTGTCGCGCACTGAGACTTTATTCATTTTCATAGGGTTATGGTTAGATTTAGGGGTTAGGGTAGTGGCTGTTGAGAAGCTTTACATAGTAAAATAGTCATGCACGGTGTCACTACTTTAATATGTAAAGCTGATCATCTGCCACTACCGAAACCATAAACCTAACACTAAGCCCTAACCCTAGACCTAACACTAAGCCCTGAACCTAACACTAAGCCCTAACCCTAAACCTAACACTAAGCCCTAAACCTAACACTAAGCCCTAACCCCAAACCTAACACTAAACCCTAACCCCCAAACCTAACACTAAACCCTACCCCTAAACCTAACACTAAACTCTAACCCCTAAACCTAACACTAAACCCTAACACCTAAATCTCGCACTCATCCTAAGAACAAATTGAAGAAAGTCTCAATAAGCAACGGTCTCACCATATACTGGACGCTGCACGGCACTGCTGGGGGCACAAAATAGGAGAGATCCTAAAATTGCAATTCACTTTACTGTCTCCACCCTGATACAGTAATCAAGGGGAGTCTAGCTGAGAGACAGGTCTAAATGGTTTTAAGAACAATTTGATTGGACAAGAGGCCAAACAATTATTCATAGGTCCTTCTAGTGAAATAGCTTGCTCATCACTGTCCTAGGCCCTCATTCAATTGTAATTCGGCCAATTGAATAGGGCTCTAAATAAGCACATAGCATATTTATTTTAAAGAAGTTTTTAGTTAGTGAAAACCTTGCTTTTGGATAGATGCTTACTAACTAAAAACTTCTTTAAAAAAAATATGTTATGTGCTTATTTAGAGCCATATTCAATTGGCCGAATTGCAATTGAATGAGGGCCCTAGAGTATTGCTCGGAGTAAGGCCTCCTACTCCTCTTGTATGTATATTATCAGTAACCCTACAACCGTTACAAACCTGGAAACTATGTAAATATATTATTATAAGCCATCTAACGTTTAAACTAACCTTAGATATGAGTACTATATAAATGTGAATAAATAAATAGAAATAAACAAAAGACCATATAGAAAAAAATGGCCACCGTGGCCATTTATTTTCATCTGCTCATGAACTCACTGTTGGTAGAACTTCTACGGAAAGTCTGCCACAATGGATAGCCACTTAGTAATATGACTGAATAGAAGAGCAAATCCTAGTCGAGTAACACTGCTAACTCATGGCAGATAACAGTCCAAGATAAACAGGCACATAACAGAAGCAGAGTCTGCTAAATTTTGATTTTCTCTAAAGATGTTTTTATGCACATGGCGTGCACATCTGTTAATGTTGTTAGCTGTTACATACTTTACAAGCATGTGAAGTTTTTCATGAACTTCAGTGGGTCAGTTTAAAATAACAAAAAAAAAAATATTTAGCTAATTTATTTAGGTCCCTCTATTTTTTATGTTCTTGCTCATTCATTTTTGTTCCAGGCAAATACATGCAGGCATGGGCGTAGGAGGCAAAAAAAAATCTGGGGGGATAATTCAACTCTTCTCCCAGGACAGAAAGCAGGGGTGGATTTACCACAGACGCACCGGGGCTCTGTCCTACTGCTTCATTATGTTTAATTTTGCAATTTTTTGTGTCCCCTATTCATTTAGCCTCCCCCGCCCCCCTTCTGTTTCTACGCCCCTTCATGCAAGCCAAACTTCTGTTGATTTCTGATGGTTTTTGTAATCTGTAGTATTCCTTTAAAAAAACCATTAGTTAAGAACATAAATGGAATTTCATTACATTTTTGGTGAAGTCCATGTAAATTGTCCATGCTCTAGAAGTCCTCACCAAGGAGCAGACCTCATTCTAATAGTATAACCTTAGCCGGATGTGTTTCTGCCGAGACTTGTGAGGCCCAGGCCTAGGGCAGCACAATTTCACAGTTCAGTAGGCTGCCTGAAGATTCAATTCAGCACATTACATATGCAAAGAAATGTCTATATGCAATAACATTTCTGTCTGTAAGCGTACTTGACACTTTCTGACATATCCTATATATACGTAAACACCATAAACTTATGATTTAAGATATAGAAAGAGGTCTGTGGGGAGGACAAACAAATCTGAATGGCCTTTTGCAGCATAAAACCTAAATACACCTGCGAATATGTTTAAGCATCTGCACATAAAGTATTTTTTATTCTAAATTAAATTATTCTCTCAGTGGCTTCTTCACCTGAACAGACTTGTATGAAGCGACATGTTTGCACCCTCATATTCCTGTGCTTGACACATGCCTGAGTCCATATTAATTCCTAAGACAGGAATGTATTTTGTTTCCATAGTAAAGACTTGTATGTATTGTCTTAGCAGAGAGAGTTTGATCCTACAGTACATGAAAAATTGGCATCTTGTCCTCCTTCCAATTTTGAGATTTCATGGAAAAGAAAGCGGTTACTATTTACAGCAACAGCGTCATGTACTCGCTGTCAGATAATGAGCATATTATATAAATAATAAAAACTCAAAATGATGTGACATGATCAAAAAGATTCAACCAGAGCCGAGCTCTCAAATATATATATATATATTAATATATTTATAAATATATATATATATATATATATATATATATATATATATATAGTGGTACCTTGGTACTCAACCATAATCCATTCCAGATGGCAGGTTGAGTACCAAAAACGAGTACCAAACAAGCATTTCCCATAGGAATCAATATAAATTAAAATGTGACATTTCTGGGGTTTAGAACGGATTATTTCATTTTGAACGGATTGTGTTGTTTCTTGATATAAAACCTTAACAGATATAAATAAATAAAAAATGTGAGTGTGTTATTATTTTTCTTAAATTATTTTGCTTTTTTTTTGTGTTACACTCTTGGCTTGCAGTTGCGTCCCTCGCAAATCACGCGTGCTTCAATGGCTCACCTCGCTTTGCAAAGCTTGCAGTGCAATGAGCGCCTTTGGCGCTCGTTGCAGCCTAAGTCCTGTGTGCTTCAACTATTTGCCTCGCTTCGAGAGGAAAGCAAAAGCGTGACCAACATCGCAAAGATCCAGAACTATATATGTGGTTTGACAGTGGAAGTATAAGTAAGGCGGAAGAAGAGGCATTTGTTGATTAGATTCTGAGAAGATTTCACCACAGTACACTTTCCCCCTCCATTCCATAGGCATAGTAGAAGGAGATTATATATAACTTAAGGTGGCAGACCACTATAAATAGTGTTATAATTTCCACTAGTCAAATAAGGTAAAAATACCAAATAATAGTTATGTAGCAAAAATAGAGGAAACACTAAGGGTTGCTAATGTAGTAAAAACACATTTTAGAGAAGAAAAGGGTAGCTCATCAATTCATTGTTATCTCTAAAAAATAATTTAGCCTTGGTTTCAAGGGGGTGTTAACTCTAATTTTCAACTGCCAAGACATTATGCTAACTTCACGGTAAGTGTTTAAATGTTTATTCTGCTATTTTTTCATGCAAAAAAAGAATATTTTTATACACTACTGATTCTCCTCTATCAGATGCACTCATAATCCAGGAAACTCGGATATGGCTTTAGGATTGTAATGTGCCCCTAGGGTTAGACCTACCACATAGTGGAAATAGCTGCCTAGAACGCTATAGTTTAAATGGGCATCAAAGCCACCTTCAGTTGCCCGTAGGTATTGTATACCCAGTAGACAGACGTACTTTCCTGATAAAATATACTTCTTTGTGAGAAGGTGGTGTTACACAGCGATACTATATAACTTGTAGAGAACGATCCCTCAATAAAAATTAATTATCTTGACACGCGCCCAAATATTCGGATAGTACAAAGCACCATCAAACAGCTTGTACGATCATTTCACAACCAAAAGTAGAGATAAAAACAATAAACCTGTACAATTTAGTCTTACAAACGGCCTGTTTACTTAGATAACACATTGATAAAGCCGTCAAGACTCTTTCAACTGAATGCTCAAGTGGTTTCCAAATCTTCAATAACTATCAGGTTTATCATTAGTTCAGCACACCTTTGTGTGAGTTTTATTACACAGTTTAGTCAAAATGTCAATATCAGGTAAAATAAGGTTGTAACTGACAAAGTATTGATTGGCTTACAAATAAATGTATCTCTTGCTGTGAGAGATTACAAATTGATATGTACAATACAAGTCTTATTTAAGTGTAATAATTCCAGTACATTAGAAGTAGAGCCGATAATGAAAAGTAATGTTTTTAAAAAGGTTAAAATAAAACCATTTAATACACAATCAAATAATTCATAGAAACAGATTGCTCTATTGTTGTTTAGTCATTCAGTCGTGTCCGACTCTTGGTGACTGAATGGACGCAGCATGCCAGGCACATCTGGTCTCTGGTTGTGCTTATCCATATGGTTTACTTGGCAAAGATACTGGAGTGGGTTGCCAGTTCCTTCTCCAGTGGACCGCAATATGTCTGACCTCTCTGCTATGACCTGTCCACCTTGGGTGACCATAGCTTCCATGAGGTACACAAGCCCCTCCCACATGACAAGGTAGCGATCCACAAGGGGGATAGCTCTATACATTGTCCTTAATAAAGATCATTTTTTAGATGTCCCCAGGCTCCTTTTTTACATCTCCAAAGAAAACACACAAGATTAAAGAGATTATTCTGATCCAAGGTGAAAATGTCCTTCTTGGTTCTCCCTTAGGTCTCCTCTGGTTCGATCCAGAGCATTAAAAACTAGGTCATATTAACTCAAAGTTGTTCATTCCAACAGACTTTCGCTCCAGCTTTCTTGTTGATGATCCACCACAGAATGCACACTTATTTTTGTGGTGCCCATGCTCTGATGCAATATTCCTGTTACTATGGCAATCTTTTCCTCTCAACGCGTTTCAACCAGCGGTCTTCTTCTGGAGTGCATTTTATCATTTTACTTTGCCAATCACAGGCAGCTAATACATTTTAATACAATGTAACAATCAATGATGGTTGTTTGTGCAGGAAGGAATAATGGGATGTGTAGTTCACCTTGTAGAAGGAAGTAGGAAGAGTCAGACACTGATCTGTAGCTTTCTGCATTGAGCTGCTGCTAGCTTGAATGTTAGTAAAGAGGTAAAATCTGTACTCAGATGCAGTGTTTCTATTGGTAGGTACACTGTGCCTATGTAGGCAGCTCGGGGGTGTGGAAAACGATAATTAAAAAAAATCTGTATGTGTATAGAATGACTCAATGTAATGTGTGTTTCTGATATAAACAGCGTTTGTTAGATTAGAAAAAGGTAAGAACAGGGAGACTTATATATACCTTTAAAACATTCTCTTTGAAATGTATGACAAATTTAATTTTACGTCCCTTTTTAATCATGACATTATCTGGTTATCTCTGGTTATGCCATCATAAAACAAGCAGGGTACCATAGTGATGATCTCATAACAACGCGTACACAAGGTAGAATTTCGCCCACACAAAATTAAATAAAGAAACAAGTTTTCTTTACAAATTTTTTCTTGACTGGTCTGTGACTGAAACTGATACAGGTAGCTCCAGTTCTAAAATGACATTCCAAGAATGTCTAGGTATGTGCTTAACATGATCCATCGACAGCTGCGTGTGATCCATTTACCACCATGAGCTGGATATGTCACGGCAGCCAATCAGCTTGTGGCCTCACAACATCAGCATTAAGGTGTGATCAGTATAATGTTACAAGGTCACATCATTCACAAGCAAACATTTCTCACATTTGGAAGATATATTAGTACAACATGACAATGTCTACAATGTGATATTTAATATTTTTTAAAGGGGTAGGAAGTCCCTATATACTAATATTAGATAGATAGATAGATAGATCCCTTCATGGTGAGGCATTATACTTTGGTAAAATAGATATACTCTAAGCACTGGTACCGAGAACAGTCTGTACATTCAAAACTTTATTTAAAGGTTGATGTTTGTTTTGCATTTTACTGCTAGTATTTGAGGAGGCAGGATGGATGCAATTTTTTTGCCACCAATTAGAATTTTGCTCTGTAATCTGAATGACAGTATATACAAAGAGCCATTTAGAATATAGCTGTGATTTAGATCCATGCCAGTTTGAAATCCAAAAATAGGTTAAAAAACTACAGCATAAAAAATATTACTTCACAGCATTCCGGTTGTAGTCGCAAAGCAATTAAAATGCTATTAATTTCCAAAAGTTAACAACTATTACCTATTTGAAATTATTATGCTTAGACAAAACTTCAAATCAACAAGGTAATGAAAAATTCGGAATATAGGAAATCTGCAAGCAAACAAAAAACATATACATTGATACAATGCTATAAATACTAAGGGATGCTTTGGAATCAGACTTACCACAGGTGTAGATGACATTAAGGTGCTTGCGGACTCCTGGGTAACATGGATCTCCAAACTCATAAGTGCTGGCGTATATACTACAGCTTCTCCGACCTTGGCAGCGTTTGGTCATCAGTGGAAGGGCCGAGGCGGACTGGCACTCTAAGGACAAATAGATTAAGTAAGGTTATATACATATTAACATTTTATATAAGAGTCCTGATGGTTCCATCTTATAAGGTTGTATAATTACCATACATTAAAGTTGCACAGCAAAGTTCTCAGTTTTTGCAAAAACATATAAATATAAAACTCTGGAAATAAAGTGATAGAGTGACTCTTTCCTTTAAAGCTGAATTATATGAGTACATGATTATCATGTCCTTTTAACATGGGAATCCATTTAGATGTTTATGTCGTGCTCTCAGATAGCCTTCAGAACATAGCCATGGATTAGGGCACAGTACCAGAACCCCCCCCACTGACTGCCGTTTCACCGCAATTCAGCTTTAAAGTTATGTCATTAAAATTTGCTTTTTTATTATCACTGGATATAGGGTAGACATTTGGTTCCTTTGGATAGAATTACCCATTTGAAACATGAAATATATAGGTATAAATGGATAATGATCGAAGTAATTAAATAATTTACAATAACCTGAAGAAATCTATAAAACATCCTGGTCCAACAACAGGGGATATAAATATTCAAATAGGTGCATGTCAGGGTTGTCCACTTTCTCCAGCATTATTTGCTATTGCACTCATTATCAGAGAAAATAGAAATATCAATTGGATAAAAGTTGGCAAATGCTAATTTGAGATTAGTCTCTTTGTAGACAATGTTATGACATTCACAAAACCATTAATAACATTGCCTAATCTATTATGTATATTAGAAAAAAATTCTGATATATCAGAGAGTAAAAAATAAATACTGATAAATGAGTCACATTAAATTTAACAAATTCACCAGAAGGTACATTTTCCTGTTCATACTTTAAGATTAAGTTTGGGAACCAAAAATGGTGGGCTGCTGTTATTTTCTCCTCGTTACCACCCACTACCCCCCTTTATAATGTTATACTAACAGCTTATAAACAATTACTCCAAGTTTAAAACGCCTTTCTTCAGTAAATTTGTATTCTGAAACCAAAAAAACACTGAAAGAAAAAGGAGTAAAGGAGAAAGACACATAACAAGAAGAAAAAAGACACAAACTAACACCTATCCGAGATTTTTATTTTCTAACCACTGAATTGCAAAGTTAAAATGCTTGACTTTCATATAATATAATTGTAGTGTAAAATTTCTAAGAATTGAATTTATATAACATAATCTGGATATGTATAGCATGTTGTTTCTCTACACCTAATAAAAATGTATTGGAAAAAAAAAAAAAGAGTTATAAATGCACCAATATAAATGATTGCAGGTACAAATAATCATGCAATCATATGCAATTACAACTCTATTATATTTTTCATTTTTAAAATAGGCAGCATTCTGATCTAACAGTAAATGGTTTTATGTTTTACATACAAATCAGCTGCATGATCTTGGGCTTACCCCACACACAGTAAAGTAATGTATGTTTGGACAGGCTAATTGGCAGGGTCTGTGGGCTTAAGACTCGGTAATTGCTGTGAGAATCTATATCAGTGACCCATAGCTGGGGCTCGTCGGAAGAGAGTATTTTGAAGCCTGTCACCTGTGAGCTCCCCTGCCAGAAACTCTCTACTGAACTCAGACTTACATAAAAAAACTATTGTTTCAAGGCAATTCATTGCGGTCCTGTGTGAGATTGCAAAGCATGTACTGCTGTCATAAGATATCTAGATTCCTGGGCAAGGCCCGATGCAGCATAAGGAGCCTGACATGGAGTAATGAAACGCTGACAAGTAAATGGCACTTATATTTTAAATTGCTAATAGGGTTTAAACAAACAGGGCTCTGTTTTCTGACACAGCATCCCTTGCATAGAGAGATTGCAGTTTGTATAAAGAGAGAATTACATGAATAGTTGCTTCTCTGGTTAAAGTAAACCAAAGACAGTGTCAGTAATTATTTAGGGATCATGCACTATATTGTATGATCATTTAAAAATATTTATTTCCTCTAAGGAGAGTCAATAGTAATAAGCAAACAGACAAAAGGAAACGTAAAATTATTATGATTAAATTATTAATTATTTTCTGTTTGTTAAATGTTACAAATGAAAAGGGATGTTTTCCTCACCATTATCAGAATATATAAATCATGTAGAGAAATGTAAGAAAATTGAATTATACATAATATATAATATACCGTATTGGTCCGAATATGAGACGCACCTTTTTTCCGATTTTTGAGCTTGCGAGTTAAGGGTGCTGCTTATATTCACGACCGTTAAAAAATCATTGCCGATTTGCGAACTTTGCTTGTAACGCGTGCGACTTCTATTCGCGAATGCAAAATTACTGCCGATTTGCGCAATAGCGAGTTAAGGGTGACGATTTTTGTGCTTTAGACTGTGGTATTGAATAGCGATTTACGGTTTTAGTGATTCGAACATCCTGTAAAGCCTGTAACCTGCAAAAAAAGCCTGTTTCTTGCAATCACGGATCACTTTTTCTCTCCAATTTTACGGGTGCGGCTTATATTTGAGCACTCTCTTTTTTCTATTTTTTCCCCTTGAACTTTACGGGTGCGGCTTATATTCAGACCAATACGGTATATAATATTTTCCTAGTTCTTCCACTTATCCCTGTATAGCGCTACGTAATATGTTGGCGCGTTACAAATAAAAGGAAATATATATATATATTACACAATTTTTCAACAGCACACAAATATACTTCCTGACATTTTAAATGGTCATAGAGGGAGACACGCTCTTTAAAAACTATGGTCCTATGCAAATCCCCAATATAGCAATTACAGGTAGTTTAGTAACAAAGTAAATCCTACCTAGCTATGCTATTCCCCCATCCCATAAACATTGTGAGAGAACTGCTATGAGTGACTGCTGCATGACAAAGCCGAAAAGCACTGCAAAAATCTTGAAAATCAGTTATATAAAAAATATTCAAAACACTGTGAAATTCTTTGGTGCTGGATATAATAAAATATTTATTTAAAGTGACAAATTGTCTAAACTTTTCAGGACCATTGTATGCCATCCATGCAAGTGCAAATATTTACCATTCAAACACGCCGGTAAATTGCTAACCACATCCATCTTTTTTCTAATAATAAAGAGGAACAGCAGGGGTTAAAAGGACAATAAGGTATTTTTTTCTCTATTATGCATAAAAAAGAGAAGAAAAAAAACAATAAAATATGCAAGCTTATTCGCATGTCCTAACCAATTGCTTAGAATGTAGTGGGGACATCTTGAGATTCTGCGCTGGAACATGTTCTCCAACCAGTTTATTCAAATGCAAATTGACACACAAATTCATTATTTTGCTTGCTAAATAAATAATAATAGAAATGAGGGATGGGAAATTTTATTTGGTCCACTGTACAGGAAAAGGTTTTAAAAATCTCCAGTACAGTGGCAGGTGAAGCCAGTTATAGACATAACATAGTGACCGGTCTTATTGACATGCGCATAGTTTTAGGTGTTAGCTTGCCTATTCCTATTCAGATTTTTGCCCCCTCCCACTCCCAAATTTTGTGCCCCCAAGCCCCACACCCAGTTACTACTCCTCCTATGCTCTTGCTATCATCTAAATTCTACTGATTTTTTTTTAGAATAGCCAATTACAAACATTCCTGTTTATAGTTAAAGGAGCAATTTTGTGGTCCTGTGCATTAAAACAAATGACTTCTTCAATGACAACCAGGGTGATAAGCTTGAATGAAGTATTGTGGCTGGAGTGGACGTGCCAATGGGGCAGTACCAGATTAAAAACTAGTCTCTGAAACACACATGTTTATCAGGAGCAATGTAAGAGCTGCTAGCCATGTAGAATCACACATTTTATTCTAACTCACTATCATTCTGCAGTTGGGGTAAGCCAATTTAAATAGCGCTCCCCCTGGGAAGCCCTCTAGATACAATAATTCATTCAGCGGGTGGAGAGATCTAGAGCTTACATAAGGCCCTATTCTATTGCCCAATTCTTACATTTATACACACTTAAAATCATTCTTAATATTGCTACATATTCAGCAAATATTACTTATTGACACTAATGAATTCTTAAGTCAATAGAAACATTTCTCCAACTGCCTCTCTAGTATATCCTCTTGGATGTCCCCCCACCATCTCAAACTCAACATGTCTAAAACTGAACTCCTAATCTTCCCTCCCTCTCCCACAGCTTCAATTCCTCACATCTCTCTTACTGTCAACAATGACATCATCACCCCCTCCTCCCAAGCCCGTTGTCTTGGGGTTCTTTTGGACCCCGCCCTGTCCTTCATCCCTCACATACAATCACTAACTAAATCTTGTCTTCTCCATCTAAAAAACATCTCCAGAATTCGCCACTATCTTACACAGGACACAACTAAAATCCTTATACACTCTCTCATCATCTCTCGACTGGACTACTGCAACTCACTTCTTGCTGGCCTCCCCACCACCCGACTATCTCCACTTCAATCCATTATGAATGCCTCTGCTAGACTCGTCTTCCGTACACAACGTTCAGTGTCGGCATCACCTCTCTGTCAATCACTCCACTGGCTTCCCATAGCCTCCAGAATAAAATTTAAAATCCTGACCCTTACTTTCAAAGCCCTCAACAAGTGCACTCCCCCATACCTTTCTGGTCTCATCTCCAAATACTCCCCCACACGCCCTCTTCGCTCTGCTAATGACCTTCTTCTTTCCACAACTCTTGTCACCTCTTCTCATTCTCGCCTTCAGGACTTTTCTCGTGCTGCCCCTATTCTCTGGAACTCCTTGCCTCGCTCCACCAGACTATCCTCCAACCTCAAATCATTCAAATCCTCTCTAAAAACACATCTCTTTAAAGAAGCGTATCACCTCTCACCCTAACACACTCTCAAATCTCTCTCCCTCCTTTCCCTCACACAATACCTTTAAGATGTAAGTCTGCGAGTTTCAATCCCACAAGGTGTTTTAGGAAAAGCACCATGGACACTGGATTCCAAACTCAAAGACAGGGCCCTCCTTGTTTTACTATGTGTTAACTTGTATGTATCTTTGTCTTGAACTTATCTTATGTACAGCGCTACGGAATATGTTGGCGCGTTATAAATAAACGATAATAATAATAATTTATTAAAAAAAACACCCGAAGCCAAATTTATGAGTTCAAGGCATTTGCAAGTAGCGAATAGAATATGGCCCATAGTCTGGGGACATGATTGAAAAATAGCAGTTAATTGTTAAAGGCACAGAGTTAAACAAAGTTTAATAACGTTTTTTCTTCTTATCTAGCGCTACCTATTATTCAGAGAGCCCTTTAAAAGACAACTGTGGTTTTATAACCAACTAAAAATTTGTCAAACTGTCCAAACTTTAAATTTTGCAACCTTTATATGCAATTATCCTATTTTGTTTTATCATCTGCCACATCATTTTCCTTCCCCTAGAAGGTGTATCCTTGTAAACTAATGAGCTTCCCTATAGTCCTACTGAGAGTACAGGAAGTTGTTACTGTAATTTCCACATTATGCAAAGCCATCTCTCAACTCAAAAAGTTGATCTGCTATAGAAAAAAATGGAGGAAACTTTATCTTCAAAGTCTCCTCCCACTTTTGAAACTGACCTGCTGAAGACAACATAGTAAATTCCACAGTAACACAATTGCACAAAAAAATACATTATTGGCTATATTGTTTTTTTTACATTCTAAAAATACATTGCATATTTTTAATTGTAGTTATTCAAAATACTATAATGTAAAGTTCTTATTTGCACCATAATTCCGGTGCTAGCGGGTGGAGCTTAAAGCCAACAGTGTCCCAGGCTGTTGGCTTCTTCTAATGCAGTTTTTTCAAAAATTCATGTTTTTACATTAAACTTACATGGTAGAAAAAAGTTTTAAAATATGGATGCATTCATTTATTTCTCCAGAAAAATAAAATTCAGTCCATTTAATTTATTAAACATAACCCAGATCTCTGTTGTGGCTGCATTTCTTTTCCTGCCATGTCTGGTGACATTACACAGAAGGTGCAGTGGAGACGGATGGCTGTTCTGCCAGAACAACTTTGGCCTTGATTTATCACAGTGTAATTTTATCTCACGGTAGAAAATACTGAGCTTTTCTATGGGGCGATTTATCAAAAACTCCGAGCTTGATAAATCAGTCTCATAGAATAACACGGCATGGACAAATTGTTTTTCTCACTGGCGATATATTTACACCGTTTGATAAATTTAGGGCTACGCATGAAAGGAGCTTTAGTATTAGGTCCCGGCAAGTCGAATGGCTCATTAACAATGAAATACTGCTTCTGAACTCTGAATAAGCACGACAATACAAAGTATCTATACAAGTACATCCACAGTATTGCAGTAGTGGAACCACACTGGCTTGGCCTTTTGGCTAAACGAATGTCAAGGATATTTTGTTTCTTTTTTTTTTTATTCCATACTTTGCTTATTATCAACTTTAGTTATTCAAAAGACTATACAGAAAAATAAATGACCATAGTGGTCCTTTAAACTCAACTGTTTGCATCAGTTTGTCGAATGTCTAACTATTGACCAACAGAGTTTCTGTCCATCTCACTTCTCATTGTGATCCATATATCATATAAATAATGAAATATGTAGTATTCAAGGAGACATCCCCACAACATATTCATAAATGCGTCTTTGCTCTTACCAATTGAAGGCATGCCTAGGTTTTGGTAAGGACACTCCAGGCTCCCCCCTTGTAGCCTCCCAAAGGTTGCTGAATAAATAGCGATTACTGTATTTCTCTTACAGTTCAATCTCAAGCGGTCATCTTCACAAGCCACGTTACTCTTGTATTCATCTGAAAGAAAATAAACATTTGTAATGAGTACTTGGTAACACAGAAATAATGACATCTTGAAGGGTGACATTACATAGTGACCATGACATTGTACTAGGTAGCTAATTTTATTCAGCAGGTATAGAAGAAAGAGATTTGGCTATGAAGCTGATGTCAGCCATTGAAAGTACAATACTGTTGACTCTTTTTTTATGAGAGGTAAAGGATTATATTGATTATGTGGACCAATGGTTCTCAGCATCCATCCATAAGACAATCTAGTAGGCCACGATTGGCACCAGGCTAGTAGTAGACTAAATAGTGCCCCGAAAGAGAACACAAGAAACGTCTAGTCCTTGACCTTCTCTTCATTCAACATAGCACGCAACAGTGCAACTACACAACTGTACAGAACACAGTTATAAGCTATTGATGGCCGCTTCCATTCCTGCTGGCCAAACACAAAATGCCCTACATGTGTGGTGCCCTCTAAACCCAGCGGCTGATTGTATTGCCTGAGAAAAAGCATGTAGAGACTCAATGTATGTGACCAAGTCAGTTATTAGCACAGCTATGATCAAGCACATATATCTTCAAATCCTAGTCTGCTGGTGTGCCTTACATACATTTTGATGGTAAATAAGAACAACGGACTCTTCTATCTACCTAAAAACTTGGCCCACTGCACCATGAAAAATATGCTTGAAACTTTAAGTCTGACTACGCAGGATAAAAGTCCAACAGCTAGGTTTTTAATTAGGAAAAATACATTTTGATGTCTATGTAGGATCATGGAGGGATGGGCTATAGTTGCATCCTTTGATGTAACGTTCTGCTTCTGGGCCAGTGAGCAGTGTGGTGGCAAGTTCAATCTTATCCAGGTATCAAACAAATGCTCTGGACTTCTGTTTGTTTCCTCCTACCCCACCTCTCCCTTCAAAGATTGTTATTTCCAGGCTTACAAAGCTGCTAAGTGTCTTTTTGTTCTTGAACTGCAGTGGCTTTTTAAATAATTAGTTGGAGACACTTGATCTAAAACATGAGATTGGGACTAAAGTGCCACTATTTCTTAGGAAATTCTTATAATAAAGAGATCCAAGTATTCCTGTGGCATGTGTCTCTATAACATCTGTTCGAAGAATTTTTCTAAATGGATTCTATTTCTTTTACAAGCTAATAATGACTACAGTTTAAAAGATTGCTCTACCAAGTTTATTTTAATACTAGGGAATTGCCCGTCAAAAATGACGGCAACAAAATTTGAAGCCCGGCAATGTTCTGCCCCCTCTGAGCACCTTCGGCGTTCAACGCAAGCCCCGCGCTGAGCACCTTTGGTGCTCATCTTGTGGCTCGCAATGACTTTGGCGCTTATTGCGAGCCTCTCCTCCTATCTACTTTACGGTCCTCGCGATGACCGCCGATGGCGCTAATCGTGAGAGCAGCAATGAGCGGCTTCACCGCTCATTACAGGCCTCGGCAACTTAAAAAATGTTGTGCTAGGGAATGCCATGGGTCTCTTTCCACCATCTCCCCCCTGTCCCTTCCCTGTGTCTTTCTCCTCTGTGTCTCTGATGAATCTTTGCATGGCACGAGCTGACTGCTGTTGGTTTTATTTTCAAAGCCCTGCATGCCTGGCGTTGTTGGTATAAGTGTTACTGTCTTTTGCGTTGTGCATTTTCTAAGTTCTACGTGCCTGGCCTTGCTGAGCCTCGTTTTTATCCCGTTTAAGAAATTTTACGTTTTTTCAGTCGCCATTTTTTTGTTGTGCTTCAGTGATTTTCGATTGTTAAAAAAGACAAAATATGCCTCAAATTAACTTGCAACCTTATTCAAAGGCTCCCTGGTTCTCATCCTGTGCTGTCTGAGAGTGTGTAAATTTATTTGAGGCATATTTGTGTGTTTTTGTCGTCTTTTCCAGTTCGGTGATTCGGCCATTAAAGTTGTATTTATGCGAGCCTCGCAGTCCATCATACGGGGTGTAATTTTGCGTCAGTCTCAAAGTAAAGGAACCACGCAATGAGGCCTCATTGTGGCTAAGTCCCGCGTGTCTCTGGACGAGTGCCAGCTAAGTCCCTCGTGTCCACCCCTGCAATGAGCGCCTTCAGTGCTCATTGCAACCTAAATCCCGCATGATTCAACTGCTCACCTCGCCTTGCGAGGAGAGCAGTGCAATGAGCGTCTTCAGTGCTCATTGCCGCCTAAGTCCCGCGTGCCTCAATGGCTCGCTTTGCAAGGCTCGCAAAGCGTGACAACTCGCAGTACAACAATGATATATGTGATTTTAAAGGACCACTAACTATAGTCGTACTGTTACAATATGCCCTTTTGAAAAAACTAAACTTTATAATGGGTTAAAATATGTCAGAAAGAAAAAAATAAATTCAACCTTTTATGTGCATTGATTTTTTATTGAGGGTTACTATTGTCTAAAGTTTTCTTTTGTTTGATTGAAACTTTTTAAAGTTTTTATTAAAAAAAAAATATATATCATTCAGAAATAACAGCACATATATAAATCTTAAAATAACAGTAATCCCAATACCCCCTTCAACAACATCGGTCAAACTATTGAATATAAATTCTAAACCTTGACTATATATCAACAAAGTGTCACACTATTAACAATATATAGTCTATATATAAATCAAGAATACACCTAACCAGTGACATGATAATTAACAATATAATTTTGAGTAGCTTGTTTGAGCACTTTTTTTCAGTAGCATGTGTTCTCATTAGTCCTACTGAAAGCACTGGCACTTTGAATTGCCACATTTCACTTGCAAGAAATGAAAGATCCCTCTGCATTCAAGATATTATCCCACCTGTAGAATAATGTAAACTGCATATAAAGAAATTCAAGGCTTTTAATTTTTATTGTCCATTATCAAGCCTAGTTCTTCTAAAGACATTGTAAATAGGAAACTAAAGTGGTTGTTTAGTGGATAGAAAACTCACCCAGAGTTTCACAGTGAATGAACTGATTGTGCATGGGATAAATGTACCACAAAAAATGTAATTACTTAATTTTTTGAGTTTTAAAATGTGTTTTAAATTTCACGAACGAGAAATTCCATTTTTATTTTAGAAGACAAAAAAAAATCTATGATAAGTTTGATTAATTTTCTGTAGAAAGAAAACACTAATGCATTTTCTACAGGCTTGAATATTTGTGGTTATTTTAAACTCTGAAAGGTTTGAAATATAACGACTAATAGCTTTTGTTTTCACTACAAGTTTAGCCATTTTTACTTAACAGCCATGACCTCTTATGCAGTAAAGGCCTATGTCAAATTTATACCATATGGCCAAAAACTTTGTTTCTCCGCAGGGTTCATTTTGTTTCATATTACAAGTCAACCCACCATCTGTTACCTCATAAATCTGAATGTGTTTCAATATGGGCTTATCAGAGAAACCATATATAGAGTGAGGCTTGAATGAGAAAGTGCATTAAAACAGTGGAAGTGATTATTCAAAGAGGCCTGAATAAAAAAAAAATAATAATAGTAAAAACAAACCATAGCACTGATCTGCACTGA
The DNA here is from genome assembly GCA_027410445.1 of Discoglossus pictus. Classification (NCBI taxonomy): domain Eukaryota; kingdom Metazoa; phylum Chordata; class Amphibia; order Anura; family Alytidae; genus Discoglossus; species Discoglossus pictus. The sequence continues at coordinate 416,588,975 of CM050165.1, read as the reverse complement.
AAATAAGAAAGGCATACAGTGCCAAGATTAGCAAGTGAGAGAAGTATGTATTAAATGGCAATGTAGACACTAAAAAAGCAATACATTAAAGCAGTGCTATGAAAGGAATACTTCAAGTATTCTTTGAGAAGTATACGTCAAATATTTTTTGAAAGCGGCATCACTTACACAATTAAGTAAGGAGCCTACTCACAAGTAAGCTAAATAAGACTTAATATTTATAAACGGCAATATAACTGAAGGTGAAAGCTTAGGGTTCAGAGATCAATAGTCAGTACTGTTTAATATACAGGTAAAGGCTATGTCTAATCATACAAAAACAAAAATCTTACATTATTAGAA